>JAEMWC010000806.1:0-82500 GCA_016490735.1 Pachyseris speciosa | reverse complement strand
CAGCAAAGAGAACAAAAACTTTTCTTCCTTTTAATTTTCCTGAATTTGTAAGTGCCAATATGCACTTTAAATAAATGTCAAAGACTATTGGCCTTCTTGAAAATGACAACCTGAGAATTTTGTTTGGTCAACAAAGCAACTCTAATTAATGTAAAAACACTGCTTCTAAATAAATGGTTCAAATGCTCACCTCCCTATATTTGGCGATAACAAGGTCTTTAATCTCCTGAGGAATAAGAGGGCCAAACAACTTTCTTTTGCGTATTACGTAAACCTGGGAAACATAGATAAAGCATTGTTAAAAATGTCTCCTCTCACAAACATGGTTTCACATTAAAATTTATGATCCAAATCAGAAAATTTATCTGACATATAAATCTCTCTAGCTTTGTCCTAGCTCTGTCAATTGGTAACTGGTACAAAATTTGAGACATTTACATGGAAAAATTGGGACTTAAAAGAGTCTAACACATGTACCTTGAACTAAGAAAAATGAAGAAGTTTAGGCCCGTTTTCAAGACCAACAGGTTTCTCAAAAGTTTTAAATTACCTGAACGATTTTTTAGAGTTTTATAATCTCTTCAATACATTTTACTTTAGTAGAACTACATATATAATTATGGTGTCTTTATTTTTTGTTTTGAATACACATATACAACTTGTTTTAAATTACTGGTAGTCTTTTTAATGTAATTAATCGTATAATACAACTTTTGGTTGAAAAGCGGTTATTAATAAACTATCTTTCTATCTTTGGATGTTCCGCACAAATTGGAGCTAATTTTTGCTAAGAGGTTGGTACACATTAGGTGACAAGTCACACAGGGACAGGTTGCAGCAACAATTTCCCTAGTATTAAGCCCTGGCCAAACAGACTTGCAAGTAGACGCAAGTTGAAAACTAATTGGGTCTACTTGTATCTCAGTTCAAATGGCCAGGACTTGCGTGCACTTACGTTGACTTGCGATGACTAGCACTAACTTTGGTCGAGATCAAATTTGCACGCAAGTCGACGCAGGTTTTTCACCGTTTGGCCACCCAACCCAAATGTCAATGCAAGTTGAGTGACATCCATTCATTGTTATAGCAACCTATTAGCCAATGAAATGGGTTTTTTGCGACTTGCATGTTGTGAGTCACCCAATGCAAGGCTGAATGCAAGTTCAACTTGCGACTACTTGAGAGTCCATTTGGCCAAGGCTTGACACGTCTAATTTCATAAGAAAATGATACCATGGTGACCAAATATTATAATTGAAGGCCTTGGAGCATAACCATCCTATGTCGAATTTTGGGTTGTTGTTCGATTTTGCCTGGATTTGCCCGAATTGCTGCATGTAAACTGCAATTCGATTGAAAGAAGATCATGTAATGCAACTTGCAAACCACTCCCATGGAAGGTTGGTTTCTTAGTGTACGTAAGAAAAAATGCATTTCTGGATTCTGGATGAATCAGTCAAAAAAATACCATACAATGTTTTTCCATCGAATTGCAGTTCACATGCAGAAATTCAGACAAATCCAAGCAAAATCGAAAAACGACTTAAAATTCGACATAGGATGGTTATGCTCCGAGGCCTTCAATTATTAGGAGACTTTAGATTTGAGTATGAGTAGGAGGTCGAGTACAAGTGGGACTCTCAAACCTGTCACCTCCACAGATCCCATACCCTGTCCTATTGCTTAACAACAGAAAAGGAAATTTTAGAAACAAAATTTATGTATGAAGTGATTATGTAAAGCATTCTAACTAGATTTCAAAAGTTGTACTCGTCCTCAATCTCGTACTCCTTGTCAAATCTAAAGGTCCCTAATGTCCCTGTGACCTGACAAACAAATTTAACCTTGCTTGAATCTGTGTGTCAGGTCGCGGGGACAAAATGAGACATTCAAATTTTCAGTGTCGCCTGATCACCCTTGTGTGCACTGTCATGCAACCTGTCCCCACAACAAAATTTAAAAAAAGATGGGAAAGCATCTTTTATCAACAATTTGCCTTGTGTGTACTTTAAAAGTAGGCAACTTGACCCAGCAAGCAGTGAACACAAGGGGGGTTATCGCAGAGAGTTGTCTATGCGACTTATCACCTCGTGTCTAACAATCTTAAAGCCATGACGTAAATGCAGTCAATTATTTCATTATTAGTTATTAATAATTTTTACCTGTTCAGAAATGTTCATGAACATTTCACCAATTGGTCCAGCACCAATTTTAAGCTCCATAACAACAAGAGGAGAATCTTCCAAGCGAGTGATAACAAATCTAATTATACAAAGAAAAAAAGAAAATTTAAAATTATTCTGTTGTTCCAGAAAATATCCTTATCCCACTCACAGAAGGTTTCTTGAATTGGAACCTCCACAACTCCCCGTACAAAATCTTATGGCCTGACTGAACCAAAATAAGGCCTTAAAAAGGCCTTAAATGGAAACATAGGGCAAAAGACCAACCAAAACTGAACCTAACAGCCTGAGCCAAAAAACTTTTGTTTGTTATTTTGTTTGCCGTTAACCAAAAACGACCAAAAGCAGGCAAAATATATTAGGTCATAAATTTGGTTGACAGTTAATGAGCCAAATGAGAACCAAAATTGCTTTGGGCTGTTATTTAGGCTCTAATGTTGAGCTCGCTACGACCTTAAAGCAGGCAAAAAATTTTAAGTCATAGATTAAGGTTGCTTTAGAAGCCGGAGGCCCCGACACGTTATATGTGAGCCGTTCGATCGATCGTCGGTGGTTTCTCCGTACAAAAATGTCTCACTGATGTCTGGCCTGACAAAGCCTTATTCAGGCCTAAATCAAGCCTGATTTGGCCTTACACAAACCAAACGAAAGCCTAGCATCGAATTTGTTAGGTTAAAAAAGTTAAACCGTAAAAAATAAGGTTTCGTTAGGTTTAAAGTAACACAATAATTAAAGTAATTTTTTCAGTGGGATTGATTACTGTCTAACTGTGTCTAGGTAGCCTAATTATCGGCCTTACAAAGCTTGACATTTGTTTGGTCCTCAAAATAACTGGGATCAACCAAATTATAACCTAACTGGAAGCTAACGAAACCTAAGTATTTTTTATAATACAAAGATCTCATTCCGTCAACTTAGCAGTACACGCCATCATAAAACACAACTAATGACCTATCACATACGGTAGATGGATTCCTTTAGTTTTTCATTTAGCCCAAGCAAAGTCCATCTAACATCACGAGGATAAGTCCACTGGGACATTTGCTGTTTTGTGACCATCTCGTGTTACAACGGGTGATTCAGTCGAACTCAATTACTGTTGCTCAGTTTAAACTAAAAGCGCGCAAATTTCAAGTGGAGTGTCTTCATTTCGGGATGAAAGTGTGGAAATATACATGTACCTTGGATTTTGCCAGGACATTAATTAATACCATACGATTTGAAAGGAGCGATTTTCACGGCATCTTTGTTGGGGTTTCTCCGTGGAAGCGAGCAGCGTTCTGTACTGTTTTCGGCGGGAACTGCACAATGTGAAAGATGCTTTTGGATGTCTAACTGTTTGCTGTAAAAGTGAACTGGTAATCTCCAGGAAACTTGCACCCATCTAATTTTCTGGATTCCAAAGAAAGGGAAGTAGCAGACTGATCGAGACTGATCTACATGTAGGTGAGCAAATTTCACCGCTCTGTTTGTTGTAGAAATAGCGGCAAACGTAGCCTAGCTGGCAAACGAGCTAAGATTCAACCATGAAGCAAACTGTTCCGTGTTTCTTTGGTATTAATTTTGTAATTTGGCAGCTAGTGGCAATTAATTCTCTTACTTTAGATGATTGTCGTCGGTGCAATTCACTGGATTGTAATAGGTTGAAAATTTGTTCCGTGGTCATCAGCAAACTTGCATTTATTGTCAAGTCATCTCGGAGCTGAACAAAATTAAGCTTAACTTCTTAGCGATTAACACAAATGTATTTACCTTAACAGTTGAGCATTATGATTTTATAATAGCTGTAATATATATATTTAGCCAAGCCTAAAAGCGGAGCTCCAAAAGCATTCTTTTTCTACTGGCATTTACATATAGTGTGCTGGTCATATCACCCATCTGACCTCACTCAAGCTACAGACCCAAGGCTGTAAAAAATAGTATGGAAAGGTGATCTGAGCCAGTGTCACAGTGGATTTGGACCCCCCGCAGATTTGCACCCTCCAGTCCAGATCTGCTTGTGGATCAGATTTGGACCCCCTAGTCCAGAACTGCTAGCAGATATGAATCCCCTTTTACGGATTTGGACCCCCACCCCTCCTAAAAACAAGCATTCTATTCAGTAAGGTAATAAAAATTCCTTTGCAAATTGAGTTTGGAGATGTTAAAAAGCAAAAAAATATATTGAGGTAGGTTTTTTTAAAACAATAATCTTTAATACTTTGAGTAAAAAAGAACCTGCAACGCTAGTTTGCATCTATAAATTTTTAAAACAAAACATTTCTTAACATCTTAGAGCAATACCTAAGGACAGGTCTGTTTCCCCGTTTAACTGTAGGCTACTTAGTTATGGTTTAGAGCCACTAGAAATTGGTGGAGAAGCCTGGTGAATGCTATTTTGAATCAGTATCCGACATCAGACATATAGTGATTCAGATCATCACTTCATAATGACAGCAATTTCAGTTATCCAAAGCCTCCCATGAGACGGTTGGAAATCAGAAATTGTGTATCCTCTGGATATATGTATGCATCAAATAAAATTTATGAAAGAAAGATACATGGAAATCAATAAAAATATTTAGATGATATGCATTAAGGCCAATATATTTCTTTTGATCAGTTACTTCTTGACCTTACTATCGCAAAAAACTGCATTTCTGGCCAGCCAAGTGCAAGACTAAGCAACTTGATAATAAAATATTGGGCATGTGGTTGATATCACTATCAAGGTAATTAACAATGTAGTATGAGGATTTAAGGTAATGATTCACCAAAGAAAAAGTGCTGGAAATCCGTGTTAGCAATCTTAACTTGATTTTCTATTTTGCAAGAAAGGTAAGGACTAGTCTCACATTTCTCCATGTACATTTGAAATTGCACAACATACTTCATCAAACATCAAAAATCCCATTACACATTAGTACCAAATGTCATCCAAACATACCACAAGATTGGTGTGACCAGCTATGAATAAAATTAATTGAAAGACTGCATGCAGGAAGGAAGTCCAAAGGATGTGTATATTAATGAGAAAGAGCTTACTTTAAGTTTAGTAATACTTTGTCATGCGAATACATCTAAGTTGATACAAAAAAAAGTGCATGACTGGAGAATAATTGGGAGAAAGTAAATTCCCATACAAAGAATATTATCTAATACAGTAATAGCCCACGAATAAGAACCTGGGTTTTAAGAACCTGTTAGGCTAAAATTTTCATTTTAAGCCCCCTCCACATAAGAACCTATTAAGGCTAAAATTTTAAGTTAGGTTCTTATCAGTGGGGTTGCTGTAAAAGTGTAAAGGTAGAAACTGCTGAATGAGTTTCTTTGTTATGTTTTGTTAAGGACATATACTGTACCTGCAGTGAACTGCCTATAGGCATTTCTCTATGGTACAAATAAATAATTTATACTGTATTATGAGATGATATTTTATCATATATATAGTATATTCAGATAAAATTCATATGAAAATTTAAGAACCTATTTTAAGAACCTTGGTAGCCTAAATTTGCTTTCAGTACCATTTATATAAGAATCTATTTAGGCTAAATTAGAAAATTCTGGTTCTTATACGTGGGCTATTACTGTATTACACATTCTAAAAACTAAGAGGTGAAATTTAAACGTGGCCCAAAGCTAACCTAATCAAATTAAATCAAACATTTGTCTCTTACAAGTCACCCCTGCTTTGAGATTGACACTAAAAATAAAGAAGTAAAATTGAAATACAATCCAACGCTAACCTAATTAAATTACATACTTGTCACTCACAAGCTACATCTGATTTAAAATTGACACAAATAATGTAATAGATAGGACTTAAACCTGCTTAAAGAAGGTGCATGCATGATGTTCGATGGAACACCATTCCAGTCTGGTATGTAGCGATTATAAAAAGAAAAGCTGAAGGCCATATATATATATTTAGCCAGGCCAAGCCTAGAATCGGAGTTGCACACTCTCACCGAGCAACTTCGCATGGCTTTATTTGGGCCAGTTTAATTTGTGTCCAAAACAATTGAGCAGCAGCAGGGAAAACGAAGAGTTTTCGATAGCAAACGTTTGCAAAAAAAATACAGACATTCGAGAGTCCTAACTACTTTCAGATGAGAGCGTAACGGAATTCAAAGCGGATTAAAAAAAAAAACAAACACTACAAGCGAACAAAGTACGATGCGAGTGTTATGCTGGAAGAAGGAGAAGGTGGAGAAATTAAACAAGACTAGCTTGTAATAATAATAGCTTGTACTGATTAGTCTAGAAAAATCGGTATTTATTTTGACATTAATGCCCGTAGAAAAGACAATAAAGGGTAAAAACTGATCGTTAAGAGCAGTCAACAGGAATTGACCGCGGTTCAGAAACAACAGAACAACAAACACAAGTATTACAAGAAAACAAAGCAGAATACGAATAACATTTCTTCGAAGATTCTTGGAGAAGGTGGAGAAATTAGACAAGTAACAAAAATTGCTTAGCAATTTTGACATAAATGTCCGTAGAAAAGACAAAAAAGAGGTCCACACCTGATCGTTTAGAGCAGTCAACAGGAATCGCTGAGGCAGCAATCACTCGGAACGCGACAGAGCTGAATAATAGCGCCATTTCCCACAAAATCTTTCCTTGGCTGACACAAAACGCTAAAGAGCTTTGATAGTTTTACTGGTATTACCATGTCTTCCGAAGAACCTTCTTCAATTAATGATTCTAAGTGGCAAAGCGTCATCCAGTTAACGAAGAAAGCGCTTGCCAAACCACACCAGCATTTCTCTCGCAGACCCGTCCAATATAAAATTTCTCAAAGCCAGCCCAGCCTGTCGACCCATTTCGGTGTTTTTAACATCCAAACGCTGATTCTTACCGTTTCAAACAAATTAAGACGACATGTTTATAGACGGCGAAACTTAATATTGTTGTTTACAGGCCGCTTTCGACGAAGATCTCTAAAACGTTTTTCAAATTTTGACAACTTTATGTCAGATTTTGAGACGTGCACATGCATATGCATTTGATCGGCTTTTTTTTACTCGAGTTTTAATGCTTAATTTTACGAGGACTCATTGTGATTAAGTGTTATTAAGATAAGGGCAAAAGTTTCTTAACGCTGTTGAGGTACCAAGGTAGAAAAACAGTCAGCCAAGCCGAGTAAAAACACTCGTTGGCTTGCAAAGAAAACAACATAACAAAAAAAAAAACAAACAAACAAACAAACAATTCAACTACTTCTTTGCGTCCAAAACGAGTACAGATGATTGTTATTTATATCCATTGGAGAGAAAAATACAAGTTTCATCCCTGAACAAAAGTAACAACGATTAAACCAAATGTTAAGCTTCTATTTATTTAATTTACCTCACTGTCCTGCGTTGTGTTGTAGAGGTTTCTACCACTTGAAAATACGTAAGCTTCAGTAAGGTAAAAACAAGCATCCGCAAAAATAGCAAACGGTTTGTCCAAAGAAAGAGCTTTTTCCACAGAGTTTGAGCTACTCGTTCCTCCCATTAACACAAGTGAACTGTTAAGTGACCTTTCTTAGTGAGATGCAAGATGCCGCGGTAAAGTGAAAGCCCTTGAAGCGTTGAATTATACTGTTTTCAACCGCTTAATCCATCCAAGTTTGAAGCTTTTCTTGAGAAAAGTCGCTCTTCCCTTCATCACTTGAAAAGTCACGTTCCGGAGTATCTTTTGACAAGTTCTTGATTTTTATGCTTTTTACGCGAATTTAAAGACAAGTTGTTTTGCTCAAAATGAAGAAACCAAGTGAATGTGAAATTACGAGCCGCAGAAAGCGCGCGAAAAATTAAGCCTCGATTTGGTTTGGGTGTCCCACACCTGGCTTGAGCCTGCGATCAAATCGAAAGCAAGTACCTGGTCAGCGGTCAACTTCAAAAAAACAGCTGACCTCGATGAGGTCTCAACTTGAGCCCGCGATATGGTCACGTGACACTGGTCAGCGGATACCTTGTTTTGACAGGTGTCAATTGGTTATAAGATGGATGTCCAGTATCAAAGACTTACGCTGTAAACTAGCTGGTCAGCTGGGCCAGGTGGAGTATGGCCGCCATGTTGGATTATTATGATTATTATTAGGATATTATTAGTTATTGGGCAACTCCACCGTCGTCGTCGTGCGGGCCCACGAGCAATACCGCTAGCCATTTTTAGCGGAGCTCCAGCGGCCCGAAGGGCCGCGAAGCGGAGCACCATACCTATAGAAACCCGTCAACTGCTTTTCTCATGGTAAAAATGGCTAGCGGTATTGCTCGTGGGCCCGCACGACGACGACGACGACGACGACGACGACGACGACGACGACGGTGGAGTTGCCCAATAACTAATAATATCCTAATAATAATCATAATAATCCAACATGGCGGCCATACTCCACCTGGCCCAGCTGACCAGCTACAGCGTAAAGCCGCGGCTACACGAGCGATTTCTTGCTTGCGATGGTGATGCGATTTTTTTTTTAATTGTCGCGTCACCAGCGCGCAGTGAAAATCACCCGTGTAGCCACCCTCGCACAGGTGATGCGACAGCTCAAAAAATCGCAGAAAAAGAATCGCGAAAAATTAAACTCATTCAATTTCTCGCGATTTTTTTCTTGTGACGTTCAAGGGTGGCTACACTTGCGATTTTCATCGCGCGCTGGTGACGCGACAAAATTGAAAAAATCGCATCACCGGCGCGAGTGAAAAATCGCTCGTGTAGCCGCGGCTTAAGTCTTTGATACTGGACATCCATCTTATAACCAATTGACACCTGTCAAAACAAGGTATCCGCTGACCAGTGTCACGTGACCATATCGCGGGCTCAAGTTGAGACCTCATCGAGGTCAGCTGTTTTTTTGAAGTTGACCGCTGACCAGGTACTTGCTTTCGATTTGATCGCAGGCTCAAGCCAGGTGTGGGACACCCAAACCAAATCGAGGCTTAATTTTTCGCGCGCTTTCTGCGGCTCGTAATTTCACATTCACTTGGTTTCTTCATTTTGAGCAAAACAACTTGTCTTTAAATTCGCGTAAAAAGCATAAAAATCAAGAACTTGTCAAAAGATACTCCGGAACGTGACTTTTCAAGTGATGAAGGGAAGAGCGACTTTTCTCAAGAAAAGCTTCAAACTTGGATGGATTAAGCGGTTGAAAACAGTATAATTCAACGCTTCAAGGGCTTTCACTTTACCGCGGCATCTTGCATCTCACTAAGAAAGGTCACTTAACAGTTCACTTGTGTTAATGGGAGGAACGAGTAGCTCAAACTCTGTGGAAAAAGCTCTTTCTTTGGACAAACCGTTTGCTATTTTTGCGGATGCTTGTTTTTACCTTACTGAAGCTTACGTATTTTCAAGTGGTAGAAACCTCTACAACACAACGCAGGACAGTGAGGTAAATTAAATAAATAGAAGCTTAACATTTGGTTTAATCGTTGTTACTTTTGTTCAGGGATGAAACTTGTATTTTTCTCTCCAATGGATATAAATAACAATCATCTGTACTCGTTTTGGACGCAAAGAAGTAGTTGAATTGTTTGTTTGTTTGTTTGTTTTTTTTTTTGTTATGTTGTTTTCTTTGCAAGCCAACGAGTGTTTTTACTCGGCTTGGCGGACTGTTTTTCGACCTTGGTACCTCAACAGCGTTAAGAAACTTTTGCCCTTATCTTAATAACACATAATCACAATGAGTCCTCGCAAAATTAAGCATTAAAACTCGAGTAAAAAAAAGCCGATCAAATGCATATGCATGTGCACGTCTCAAAATCTGACATAAAGTTGTCAAAATTTGAAAAACGTTTTAGAGATCTTCGTCGAAAGCGGCCTGTAAACAACAATATTAAGTTTCGCCGTCTATAAACATGTCGTCTTAATTTGTTTGAAACGGTAAGAATCAGCGTTTGGATGTTAAAAACACCGAAATGGGTCGACAGGCTGGGCTGGCTTTGAGAAATTTTATATTGGACGGGTCTGCGAGAGAAATGCTGGTGTGGTTTGGCAAGCGCTTTCTTCGTTAACTGGATGACGCTTTGCCACTGAGAATCATTAATTGAAGAAGGTTCTTCGGAAGACATGGTAATACCAGTAAAACTATCAAAGCTCTTTAGCGTTTTGTGTCAGCCAAGGAAAGATTTTGTGGGAAATGGCGCTATTATTCAGCTCTGTCGCGTTCCGAGTGATTGCTGCCTCAGCGATTCCTGTTGACTGCTCTAAACGATCAGGTGTGGACCTCTTTTTTGTCTTTTCTACGGACATTTATGTCAAAATTGCTAAGCAATTTTTGTTACTTGTCTAATTTCTCCACCTTCTCCAAGAATCTTCGAAGAAATGTTATTCGTATTCTGCTTTGTTTTCTTGTAATACTTGTGTTTGTTGTTCTGTTGTTTCTGAACCGCGGTCAATTCCTGTTGACTGCTCTTAACGATCCGTTTTTACCCTTTATTGTCTTTTCTACGGGCATTAATGTCAAAATAAATACCGATTTTTCTAGACTAATCAGTACAAGCTATTATTATTACAAGCTAGTCTTGTTTAATTTCTCCACCTTCTCCTTCTTCCAGGATAACACTCGCATCGTACTTTGTTCGCTTGTAGTGTTTGTTTTTTTTTAATCCGCTTTGAATTCCGTTACGCTCTCATCTGAAAGTAGTTAGGACTCTCGAATGTCTGTATTTTTTTTTGCAAACGTTTGCTATCGAAAACTCTTCGTTTTCCCTGCTGCTGCTCAATTGTTTTGGACACAAATTAAACTGGCCCAAATAAAGCCATGCGAAGTTGCTCGGTGAGAGTGTGCAACTCCGATTCTAGGCTTGGCCTGGCTAAATATATATATATGGCCTTCAGCTTTTCTTTTTATAATCGCTACATACCAGACTGGAATGGTGTTCCATCGAACATCATGCATGCACCTTCTTTAAGCAGGTTTAAGTCCTATCTATTACATTATTTGTGTCAATTTTAAATCAGATGTAGCTTGTGAGTGACAAGTATGTAATTTAATTAGGTTAGCGTTGGATTGTATTTCAATTTTACTTCTTTATTTTTAGTGTCAATCTCAAAGCAGGGGTGACTTGTAAGAGACAAATGTTTGATTTAATTTGATTAGGTTAGCTTTGGGCCACGTTTAAATTTCACCTCTTAGTTTTTAGAATGTGTAATACAGTAATAGCCCACGTATAAGAACCAGAATTTTCTAATTTAGCCTAAATAGATTCTTATATAAATGGTACTGAAAGCAAATTTAGGCTACCAAGGTTCATATGAATTTCATATGAATTTTATCTGAATATACTATATATATGATAAATATCATCTCATAATACAGTATAAATCATTTATTTGTACCATAGAGAAATGCCTATAGGCAGTTCACTGCAGGTACAGTATATGTCCTTAACAAAACATAACAAAGAAACTCATTCAGCAGTTTCTACCTTTACACTTTTACAGCAACCCCACTGATAAGAACCTAACTTAAAATTTTAGCCTTAATAGGTTCTTATGTGGAGGGGGCTTAAAATGAAAATTTTAGCCTAACAGGTTCTTAAAACCCAGGTTCTTATTCGTGGGCTATTACTGTATTAGATAATATTCTTTGTATGGGAATTTACTTTCTCCCAATTATTCTCCAGTCATGCACTTTTTTTTGTATCAACTTAGATGTATTCGCATGACAAAGTATTACTAAACTTAAAGTAAGCTCTTTCTCATTAATGTACACATCCTTTGGACTTCCTTCCTGCATGCAGTCTTTCAATTAATTTTATTCATAGCTGGTCACACCAATCTTGTGGTATGTTTGGATGACATTTGGTACTAATGTGTAATGGGATTTTTGATGTTTGATGAAGTATGTTGTGCAATTTCAAATGTACATGGAGAAATGTGAGACTAGTCCTTACCTTTCTCGCAAAATAGAAAATCAAGTTAAGATTGCTAACACGGATTTCCAGCACTTTTTCTTTGGTGAATCATTACCTTAAATCCTCATACTACATTGTTAATTACCTTGATAGTGATATCAACCACATGCCCAATATTTTATTATCAAGTTGCTTAGTCTTGCACTTGGCTGGCCAGAAATGCAGCTGGATTTCTTTTTGAAAACACTGTAGGTGCATTGATTGATGAGCTTAATGTCAGCAAGCAGTTTTTTGCGATAGTAAGGTCAAGAAGTAACTGATCAAAAGAAATATATTGGCCTTAATGCATATCATCTAAATATTTTTATTGATTTCCATGTATCTTTCTTTCATAAATTTTATTTGATGCATACATATATCCAGAGGATACACAATTTCTGATTTCCAACCGTCTCATGGGAGGCTTTGGATAACTGAAATTGCATTCATTATGAAGTGATGATCTGAATCACTATATGTCTGATGTCAGATACTGATTCAAAATAGCATTCACCAGGCTTCTCCACCAATTTCTAGTGGCTCTAAACCATAACTAAGTAGCCTACAGTTGAACGGGGAAACAGACCTGTCCTTAGGTATCGCTCTAAGATGTTAAGAAATGTTTTGTTTTAAAAATTTATAGATGCAAACTAGCGTTGCAGGTTCTTTTTTACTCAAAGTATTAAAGATTATTGTTTTAAAAAAACCTACCTCAATATATTTTTTTGCTTTTTAACATCTCCAAACTCAATTTGCAAAGGAATTTTTATTACCTTACTGAATAGAATGCTTGTTTTTAGGAGGGGTGGGGGTCCAAATCTGTAAAAGGGGATTCATATCTGCTAGCAGTTCTGGACTAGGGGGTCCAAATCTGATCCACAAGCAGATCTGGACTGGAGGGTGCAAATCTGCGGGGGGTCCAAATCCACTGTGACACTGGCTCAGATCACCTTTCCATACTATTTTTTACAGCCTTGGGTCTGTAGCTTGAGTGAGGTCAGATGGGTGATATGACCAGCACACTATATGTAAATGCCAGTAGAAAAAGAATGCTTTTGGAGCTCCGCTTTTAGGCTTGGCTAAATATATATATTACCATGAGAAAAGCAGTTGACGGGTTTCTATAGGTATGGTGCTCCGCTTCGCGGCCCTTCGGGCCGCTGGAGCTCCGCTATCAATAAGCTGACAATATTAAAGAAAAAAACTTCCCTTACAATGCGTGTACTGGTGTTTTATGTTATGATTTTAATACAGAGGTTAACCTTTCAGATTATTTTAGCGGCTTGGTGGTTGTCAACAACCGTCCCATCTCGAGTGAAGGCCAGTGTCGAGTTACTGTTGAGCGTAATCTTGACCCCAAAATGGCTGGATATCAGCCTCATCTACAGCGTAATTTTGGCCCAAATGTGGCCAAAGTTAGGTCGGACAGGATTACAGAAATATGTAGCGTGTCGACACATATCAGTATCGCGTTACTTTTCAGCCAAAATGATGGCGTAGTTTAAGCCCAATTTTGGCCCAGTTTTGCATCACTCGAGTAAGGTTGCCATTTGGGTTCTATTTTGGTTTATTTTGTGGCTCAAACATTTACGTTTCAGTGAGGCTCGTTTTGGTTCACTTTTGGTTGAACTTTCAAGGCCTTATTTTGGTTGATTTCGGCCCAGTTTGGGCTGAAAATTATGGCCCAATTTATTTTTTGTTTACAGTGTTAATTTTGGTACGGGTCCTCTAAACTCCTCCTCCTTTTAATTAACGTACTCAAAGTTGTTCACTTTTCCCGCTGGTTGGGCAGTTGAGGAAAAATCAAACATCAAACTCCCACTCAGTGGTGCTCTGTACAGCTGTACTTGCTCTCTAAGGCTCTTGACTACCGTCCACACTCAATCAACTTGCCTTGTAGCCAAGTTAAACTACAGCAAAAAGTGTAACACACCTACACAAGCTTGGTGATACAGTTGGACGCATTCCCCTGATCTCACGATCAAGTTCGAGCTTGTAGAGATCCTCTTGCTCTCTTGAAAGCAAATTGCACCCAACGATCTTGCCTAGAATGAAATTTCCAACTAACGTGTATTTCAAAGTGTTTTAAAGTACAGGTTCATCTAGGACACGGCATAAAATTTCAATAAATGCAGCAAATCCTGAGGAGAAGTAGAGTGAAATTGACACTACAGAGGGTACCCGACTGCAAGACTGGAAACTAGGCACAACTAAGTGGCATTTAGTAAATGAAAGCCAGGATGATTTCATCCCAGAGCAAATTTTTATTGCTGTTTACATTGTGTAGAACTTCATCTAAAGGTGGCTCAAAATGTTTTTGTTTTTTTAAACACCAACTCTTTGATGGATTGATGCTCCCACAACTTTTTGTTGACTTGCTTTCTTGAACATGGGGTGTCTAGAAAGCGAAAACCAAAGACCGAAGACCCCTAGAAAATCAAGACCCCCTAGAAAACGAAGACCTTGAAAACGAAGACCCCCTAGAAAACGAAGACCCCCTCGAAATTATATGGATCCATGAAACAAAAGATCGATCACACAGTGCTTCCTTCGGTCGCATACTGATCGTTTTAAATCATTCAGATGGTAAATTTAATTTAGCAGAATTCAGATGAAATATAATTCATTTCGCCTGTGCAAGCACCCCAGTAAATCTTACAGAAGTCGTCCTGACAAGTCTTGTCGGGGTGTTACAAAAAGTTAAGTAAGACCCTCAAAAACGAAGATATAAGACCTAAAACCCCATCTTAGTTTCAGACTATGAAAATTAAGACCCCGATGAAAACGAAAACCGTCGAAATCATGCACTGAGCACCAGTAAAACTTTTAAAAATACGACATTACATCAAAACACTTCGTGCATGGCGCTTTCTACCACTGCTTTCTTGCATCTTATGCAATGAGTTTCAAAACACAAAACTGTTTAATGCAAATTTCGGAGCAGGTTGGCGCGAGACTAGCCTGGGACCAGACTCTGCAGTGGGGTGCCGAGCAAAAAGAAGGATTTTATTTCGCCTCTTTCTTTCTTTTCACTCAGTTACCCCACTGCGGAGCCTGGTCCCAGGATAGCATGAGACATGCAAAACAAGGAAAAAATGTAGAAGGGCATTACACACCATGCGATTGATTTAAAACGATCACCACACGACCGAATGAAGCCTTGTGCGATCGATCTTTCGTCTCATGGATATAATTTCGAGGGGGTCTTCATTTTCTAGGGGCTCTTCGTTTTTGAGGTCTTCGTTTTCTAGGGGGTCTTTGTTTTCTAGGGGGTCTTTGTTTTCTAGGGGTCTTCGTTTTCTAGGGGGTCTTCGTTTCCGAGGTCTTCGTTTTCTAGGGGTCTTCAGTCTTCGGTCTTCGCTTTCTAGACACCCCTTGAACATGGTTTCAAAACATTTCCCAATTATTTCTCAACAATTTGTAATCAATTTTTTGACATATAATATGGCAAGCCGTTGCTGCCAAAAGCCTATCGAGTTGTAAATCCTGGTCCAAATGTCTTTCAATATCATCGAGTTAGAAAAGTTACATGGTCAGTTTTGAAATTGCATGGTCGAGTTCTGGAGAACCATGGTTGAGTTGCATTTTGAAAGTTTGAGTTCTCGCTAGCGAGTTTTTATATTCTCGCTAGCGAGTTTTCAATTTCTCGCTAGCGAGTTTTTAATTTCTCGCTAGCGAGTTTTCAATTTCTCGCTAGCGAGTTTTTAAATTCTCGCTAGCGAGTTTTCAATTTCTCGCTAGCGAGATTTTAAATTCTCGCTAGCGAGTTTTCAATTTCTCGCTAGCGAGTTTTCAATTTCTCGCTAGCGAGTTGTCAATTTCTCGCTAGCGAGATTTCAAATTCTCGCTAGCGAGTTTTCAATTTCTCGCTAGCGAGTTTTTCAATTTCTCGCTAGCGAGTTTTTCACAATCGTGCGCAAGCGCAATATGCGGACGGATGTTGTAGACGGTGGCGGAAGCTTTAGACCATACATAGATGGAAGTTGAAGGCCGCGAATGGAAGCCGTAAATTTTGCAATTTTGACCTGTTGTTTTCTTTGAGGGCTCGAACTGGCGGGGTTCAAGTGTACCGATATTTCATTGACCCAAAGAACATGATGCAAACAAGACGCTCTGTGAGCGTTAAGCCCGGGTACACTTTGGACACCTTGTGAAGTGCAGAAGTCGAACGCACGCTTTCTGATTCTCGGAAACAATCCGTATGAAAAATGAAAATGGTTTGCTTTTGGGTTCGCTCAATGCATCTTTGTTTTTGTACTAGGGAATCACGTAAAACTGTTTTCGGAGTTGGCTATGCGAAAATAATGTCACTGGCTCCCACTTGAATTACTTTTATAATTCAGCCTCGCTGTAGTTATTTGAAATCGTGGTATCGTTTCATGACTGTAACTAATTTGGGTCGACCTAAACTGTAATTAAGCTCGGCTCAGGAAAAGTACAGTTTCTGACCGGCGCTTTAATACGGATCGAAAGTAATTTTAAACTGATTTACTTGTGAAATGAACTACTGTACAAGCCAGACTCCGTGGCGCCAGTACGTGACAAGAAAAAGATCATTATCAAAATTTGCCATTAAGTCAAGCATTATTTGTGATGCAGGAAGCACAACAAAGTTCATCAGTGTTGGCATCGTTCAACTATTATGACTATTATAAATTTACAGTGGCTTAACATAATTTTTCCTAGGTTTTGAAGGAAAAAAAGAAGGTGCATTAAATGTCCTTTCGTGACATGCGATGCTGAACACGTCTAGATCCTGAAGACTTTCATTGTTTTTTACAGTGCAAGATATGCAAAATTACTGAATCACAACTAAATTCCAGCCGACAAAGAATATTTGTGTCACTTTGTCGAAAGAAATCGACAAGCTGCTCTGCCTAACTATTTCACCTCATGTTGCAAACCTGTATTGAAATCGCATCAGACTACAGCAGCAATGAATACCCGAATGCATGCACTTAGCCACTACGTGAATGAGCTGGCTTCAAGGGCCCTTTGATCAATTTTCGAACCAATAGTCGGTTTTAGCGTACGTCTACTTCTGCACTTCGCAAGGTGTTGAAGGTGTCCCAGGTAGAAGCTCATAGAGCGTCTTGTTTGCATTATGTTCTTTGGCTTAATGAAATATCGGTACACTTAAATCCCGCCAGTTCGAGCCCTCAAAGAAAACAACAGTTCAAAATTGCGAGAATATAAAAACTCGCTAGCGAGAAATTGAAAACTCGCTAGCGAGAAATTCAAAACTCGCTAGCGAGAAATTGAAAACTCGCTAGCGAGAATTTAAAAACTCGCTAGCGAGAAATTGAAAACTCGCTAGCGAGAATATAAAAACTCGCTAGCGAGAAATTGAAAACTCGCTAGCGAGAAATTAAAAACTCGCTAGCGAGAAATTGAAAACTCGCTAGCGAGAATATAAAAACTCGCTAGCGAGAACTCAAACTTTCAAAATGCAACTCAACCATGGTTCTCCAGAACTCGACCATGCAATTCCAAAACTGACCATTTAACTTTTCTAACTCGATGATATTGAAAGACATTTGGACCAGGATTTACAACTCGATAGGCTTTTGGCAGCAACGGCTTGCCATAATATAATGTTACCATTAAAAGCAACTGTACAGCCTCCTAGAAACACCCTACATTTTGGCTTTATGTGCCTATAACTCAAAAACGAGTCCAGTGACCCCATTTTTTTATTATTTAGCATATGAGGATTCATCTTTCTGCATAGTTTTAACAAAATCTGTAAATGTGGTTCAGAGCCACCTTAATTTTTAGTTGATTTAAAGTGGCTCTGAACCACATGTACAGATTTTTTAAAAACTATGCAGAAAGATGAATCTTCATATGTTGATTGCAATTCAATAATAAAATTGGGGGTTACCAGACTTGTTTTTGAGTTATAGCCACATAAAGCCAAAATGTTGGGTGTTTCTAGGAGGCTGTACTGTTGCTATGGTAGCCTTATTTGTCAAAAAATTGATTGCAAATTGTTGAGAAATAATTGGGAAATGATTTGATACCATGTTCAAGAAAATAAAAGCACATTTATGACATAAATTACAGCCCTGTCAAAATGTACTGGCAGCAGTCAAATTTGCCACCTACATCAATTACTTGCCCTTTAATTCACACTTGGACTTCACTTGTCTAGCAGGCAAGGGTTACTGACAGTTGCTGCTTCAGGCTACTACTTCAGCTATGCTGCCCAGTTACTACTGACAAAACATTTTGACGGGGCTGGACATATATACATTACACATAATTCTTGCTGCAAAATTGTGTCACTAACAATACCTGCCCATCTAATGAAAGGTATTAAATTTCCACATTTAGAGTTGCAACTAACACTTTAAAGACATGATAACATCTTGAAGTATCCGAACTAGTAATCAGAAGGTCACAGGTTTCAACTCATGTTAGGAGAACTCAGAATTCTTTTTTCCGAGTTTGTGTGTGACAGTTTTGTAGAAATTGTATTCATTTGTTCAACATCTTGATAGTTAATTTTTTCTGTTGAATGCAGAAGAATTTTTCATCCTCCCATGCTATCTTGAGACAAGATGAACATTACTGTATTTACATACTAGACTTTCTTATTAATACTTAGGTAATACTTACAGTTATTAGGTTCCACTCCAAATACTACTACTCCACCTTTAGTGTTCAATAGTCCATTCACATATCTGGATAATATCTGAAACAGTCACCATAAAATTGACGCAAAAAGTCTTCATACAAATTAAACTGAGAGGAAAAAGATTCAATTATTTGAGAAAGGTCCATTAGACCAACCCAAATTACATCTCAAGGTTCCATGAAGTCATAAGAAACTTATACGACCAGATAGCTCTCCCTTTTTGTAATTTTTTTTTAAGGTGCAAAAATATGTATTTACGGCTTATTACTAGAATGTACCACATCAAGCATGCTGTAAGAAACATTAGTGTTTCTTCTTGTCTCTAAGTTGTTAAGTTTGGCCATAATATTATTCTAATGTTAGAAGTAATGTAAGAAAGTGAAGTGTAATAAAAGTGACAATATTGACAAAAATAAAAATTCCTTAATTCTAATGCTGACATTTTTAGCTTGCACCAGTCATCTGCATGTTGGCAGAAAGGATGACTTATTGTAGTGTATTGGACAGGGGAGCAGGGGAGTTTAAGTTAGACAGTGGGTCTGATGCAGAGCTCAATCAAAGGGTGGGGGGAGGGGGGGTTAGAAAGAGGACTCTGCCCTCACTCAATGCTTGCCTTGGTCTTTTTGGGTGTTTGTCACCCTCCCCCCAAAAATGTTGGGGTTCCTGTATGCCCAAATGTAACTTTATCAACCTTGTTCCCAGGGTCTCCCGTCCCCTGGGAACAAGGTTGCAACTTTATCACCACTCAACTCAGTCAAATGATCTTCAAAGTACAAATTGTAGTTTTCCTTCTTTACAAACCTGCTTAAAGTTTCCAGAGGGGAATCCGGGTTTTTCGAAGAAAAAGTGCACAACATTTGCATCGTTCACTTTGTATGGCATTCCTTTATACATCTTCCTACAACAAAGTAGTTATTTTAGTCTATTATTGCTTAATATATATTGTCAAGCAATCAAGTTTCAAAAATATTAGATTATGTGTTTAGTTTGCATCAGTTGGATTGGTCACTCAACCAAATTAGCTCATTATGTTTCCCAGGATGCTCAATTATTATACAGCTTGTGATAAAAATCTAAATGTATTGAATTTGTTGAAAAATTATCATGTGGAATTGCAATCTTGGCTGTAGGGGTGGGAAGGAGTTGGGGGGGGGGGGGGGGCACCCTTGTTAAATATAAAATTAACCAATGAACTTGAGGGAAGAAGCTATGTCAACAGAAATGATACAGTTATAAGTATCCAAATTAACTGCCTTATACTGGGGAGCCAAGAATGAAAACATGAAAGCAAATTTTCCAAGTATAGTAAACTTCACTAAAGGTAATGCTTCACCTTAGCAACAACTTCATCTTGGGAGAGCCAATGCCCCATTTCTTATAATTAGAGGTAAGTTCAGTATTCCAAAGTGCAGAGGTGCCACAGTTATCAGAATATAGCTATCTGTTTAAAAACACATTTCAAGCTCATTTTGTGGCCTAAAGGCTTAGATTTGACAATAGCACATGGCTATTGCAAAAAACTCGAGAACAAATTAAAGAAGATGTAGTGCTTGTTTGATATGTTGCTGTTATTATGCACCTATCAATGTTAGTCCTGAGGGGGGGATACAGGATGGGGTGGGGACTTTGATCTGAAACGCAAATTTTGTATCAAACCTCCCCACCCTTGGGTAAAGTTTCGAGTTCAAAGTTCCCTACTGTAGGGATTGAGATCCAAGAGGTTGACCTCTTAAATGCTTAAACAATACACACACGCCAGGTTTAAAAATCACAGTGTTTTCTTTTAACAATGGGAATGAAAGAACACTTGAAGAAACCAATGGTTTATCAGTAACTACAATAGATTGGGCAAATTTTCATTACCTTTCTTTCCTCCATCTTGTCATATGAGTCGTATCCAGGCTCTGCTTTGTCGGCCAGTTTCAAGAAGGCAGTATCGCAGCGTGTATTATACCATGGCAAAGTCCAAGCCCAGGAAATGGTCTTTTATTAATATTTCTTCAGTTTTCAAGTTTGATCAAACTTCCCCACCCTGGAACCAACGTTCTCTTCAAGGAGTCAAAATTCCCCACCTGGGGCAGGAGATGTCGATCAAATTCCCCACCTCATCCCGTATCCGCCCCCCCCCCCCCCCCGCCCCCTTTGGGACTAACATTGATAGGTGCATTATTGTTGTTGTTTAGCTTCAGAAAGGGACAAAAACAAATAGTTAATTAATGCACCACTTCACTTGGTTCAGATTACTTCAAACAAACATTTCCCACCAACCAGAAACCGCTAATCTTACCAAGAGAGTGCTCAACAAGGTTTCACCTTCCCTCACTCCGTCACCCCCCCCCTCCCAACCCACCCCACCCACATTCCCCGTCGCCCACAAAACTACTTACCCCCTCTCACCAAGTCAACTCCAGTTCCCATAAAATTTCTACGACACGATCGCGAGTCAAAACCTTGACAATATTGTTGACAACAGTTGTAATGAAGTATTTTTTCGTTTACATTTGCCTTCAACAGCAAGATTAACAGATTTAGGAGAACAGCAGCCATTTCGAGCTAGCGACGATCAATAAATCTTGAATCCGGACCGGATCCCATCGTCTCTCCGACAAAATGCGGACAAGATTTTTATTTACACCTACTACGTTGAACAAAAAGGGTTCCCTGTTATCTGTTTATCTGTTATGAGGAAAACTTACCGCAAATTGTAAATCGCCCGCAGAAAGAACCCAACTGTGACGACTGAATGACCGACTGAATGAAAGCGGGAAATTCGAACTGTAGTTCCCAGGACTTCCCAGGACAAGTTGGAGGTGGCCGAGGGGAAAAAAAAAGCACTGGACACGCCACAGGTCACCCAATACTGGGTACAATGTGAGAAATTAGTGATATACATCTGGAGCATGTGAAGTCTTTATTTTATGGTTTCTTCAAGTGTCCTGCGCACTCAAAAGCCAAATTTCGGAGCATTTACACATGAAAATTGTAGAGGATAGAGTCGAGTTGTGGCATTTGTAATTGTTTCTACAAGGACTACAGAGTTCCATTTCACCCGAAGTGCATATATCACGCGACCAGAAAGAACCCTGGTTACGGCTGGTCACGTGTCTGCTAGAATCTTGCAGATTCCAGAAAAATTGATTGAAGGGAGGGGCAGGAAAGTTAAACTTTGTCTCCACTAAGTCGAGAACCCACCCTCTGTGCGGGTTTGAGCTGTACATATGGCCAAGTGACCAGCCGCAACCTGGGTATTTTCTCGAAGGAGGAAGAGAGAGGACCCGGGGAAAGAGGTTATGAAAGATGCCCACCCCTGAGATGGCATAGCATTCCGAAATGTAGATGAGTGGTTATCCTCTAGGCCAGTCAAGGGATGAAATATCGCATGTCTTTGTAATATGATGAAACGTTATTCAATTCAAAACACACGCGGAGTTCCTATAAATCACATAACCACTCGTGTCGAGTTCTTCAGTGCCATGAAACGTTTTCGGTCAATTCAGGACAGCAGTCAGATTTTGACGTCATCAAACAGTGCTAAATTGAGCCCTAAGGTTAACGCCCTTTAATATTCCGAGCGCCTTTAACGCCCTTTTAATAATGTTCCGATCGTCCGACCGTCCATCCTGCCTACCATCCTACCGACAGTTGAAGAGAGCGAGATACCAGTTGTTTGTATTTAGCTCCTGTATAGCCCGCATGCATGGTGACATTTGAAATTACGGATGATCCAAGAGTTTGAAACCCTGGAAGCAATAGAGCAGACAGCAGTTAATACCGCTGCTTAGACATTTGATTTGGCAGTGACATCTTTTAATTTAAGCAACATTTAGGCTTTTTTGGAGCCCCTTTACGCAATTTACCAGGACAAGCTCTACCTCACTAGCCTCTGCAACGGATCCTTTGGGAAAGGAGGGAAAAATTGGAAAGACGATAACATAATAGAAGAGAAAGCGCACGACGCCACATCGCCATCGGCATAGGATATCTCCCAAGGTGGTCGATCATAACGGCCGTTATCAAATTTGAATTAAACACAAATGACCCTCACCGGCTCCCCCAGTAGCCTCCTTCGCAGACGCCTTCGGGCTCGTCACGCTTTCCTTCCCACGAACGTCTGCTGAACTGAACTGCCACTTCCGTTCGCGGCGGTTAGCAAATCATAGTTCGTTTTCCAATTCATGGAAAGTACGACTTCGATCCCTGGATTATTTTCACAGACGATGCACGTGAATCGGGTGTCTTATTTCCATTCTTACGCAGCTCGTTATTGGTTTCTTCAAAACAAAGGCTAACCGCCGGCGAACGGAAGTGGCAGTTCAGTTCAGCAGAGGTTCGTGGGGAAGGAACGCGTGACGAGCCCAAAGACGTCTGCCAAGGAGGCTACTCCCCAGCGGCTCGACGTGTTTGCTTTAGCGCGTTAATTCAGCTTTTATTTGCTTAACAGAAAATAAAAAAAACCTAACAGCATAATTTAGTGTTGTTTGCAAAACACACTTAAATAGTTTTTAGTTGCTATACCAATTTAATAATTGTTTGGCCGAGGCGCTGTGAT
Organism: Pachyseris speciosa; assembly: GCA_016490735.1. Lineage (NCBI taxonomy): Eukaryota > Metazoa > Cnidaria > Anthozoa > Scleractinia > Pachyseridae > Pachyseris > Pachyseris speciosa. Next base: position 59,250 of record JAEMWC010000806.1, on the reverse strand, counting down.
AACGGCCGTTATGATCGACCGCCTTGGCCGATATCGCGTTGTGTTCATATTTGCCCAGTATTCACGTGAAAAGAACATGGTTCGGGTCCACTGTCGGTTCGCATCGAATCTCAAATGAAGTTCGACGAAACAAGTTTTCATCGCTTGCTGCTCTTCTTTTCACATCATAGCGAGAATTGAGAATGGAAACTGTTTCTTTCCATTTTCAATCTTTTAAATGTACGCGAACACTCCAGTGATGCGAAACTTTGGCTTTGAAATTCGAGTACACTGGCCAACGCGGCGGCCATCTGCTCGAGTGCAAATGGATTCTGATTGGTTTACGAGGATTTATCGATCGATTTTGGCAGAACAATTTTGCTCCAAAATCGCAACATGATCTCCTCTTTGAATTAACGATTACAGTTAATTGTCAAGTTGCTTTGAATTTATGATTATCGTTAATTTAGAGCACTGTTTCCCAGGACATTTCAGAAAAGAACAAATAAAAATGAAATCATATCATTTGGACTGGATTTGAACCCGGAACTACTGTTAGTAGGAACGGCTACTTACCACTAGACCACCGTAGAACAAGATGAAGGGAAGTTGTATAAATAGATATTTAATAGTCTTGCATAGAATATCACTGATCTACAATGGTTAGGCTAAGGGCTGATTTTAAATGGTTAGCTTTTTGTTTGGTGATCGACCTTTTCCATTCACTTTCTAAAATTTTTTTAGCGAGTAATTATATAGGCTTACTACAGGGTGTAGAGGAATTATATTGTTTAAAAATTGAATTTTGTTCAACCAGCGACGTGGTGGTCTAGTGGTTAGAAGAGAGGATTAGAAAGCGAATATTTGTAGGTTCGAGTCCTGTCCGAACACTGATAATTGTCCTTTTAAAACAAAAATGCTGACTTCCTAGAATTCCTTTCAGACTGTTAGCGTTCTTGACAATTAACGATAACTTGACAGTTAACGATAATAGTAAATTCAGAGGGGATACCGGTTGAAAATCGAGATATGGCGTGCAAACTAGGTTGCGGGCTCTTCTTGAGCCCGCAATGATTCTGCCCAGGATTGCACACAGCCAAGAAAGGAATATTCCCTCGAAAAATGTAGCCCTTCCACCGACTCTTATTTCTTGTAAACAAACAAACATTGACTCCTGCGTAAACTTATAGGACAACTTTTTCCATCACAAGGAACGGCTGTTCAATTGGTAAAGACACCAGCAAACGGTAGCCTTGTAGCTCCTGTAAGCTCTAAATTTCAGTGGTGGGGATAGTGTTGCAGCCCTATTGTTTTAGGGCTAGGGTCCATTGTTTGTGTTGTTTGTTTTTTTGTCTCACCTGAAGGGTGGTCTACAATCAGGTGAGACCTTGTCAGAACTGCGAAGTGACCCCAGCAAAGGCTGAGTGATGGCTGTTGTTTTTCCCGTTCCAAATCTCTCAAAAGTTTGAATCTTTTCCCCTCAGATCACTGGCGCGAACTAACGGTAAAATTATGCAAATTCGAGAAGAGAACGAGAAGGGATCTCTTTTCCTTTCCACCGCGTCACCCGCGGGCACCACGCGACTTCGCCGCACGCCGCGCGCTAAAGAACAAGGAGAACTATGAAGGAAACTGCTCGCAGCCTAGAATTGCGCGGATGCACGAATACCAATATAGCGGAAATGAAGCATGTACTTAGTCACCTATGCAGTCGGTCGGGCAGAAGTCACGAAACGCTCCATGTAAAGGAGTCTGACTTGCAAAGTGTTTTGGATCATTATAACTGTGACAGCAATCAGGCCGAGTAATGCTACGTGAAAAGGTGATTTTCCCAAAAACGGCCAGGTGGCGGTTATTCGAAAGCCAATTAAGGGCCTGTTCACATGGCGGTGGGGGACCCCAGGAAGCTGAGGTACCCCACCTACCCGTGGAAAAAAAGCTAGACTTCACACGTGCAACCCCGGGGCGCTGGGGTGAGGTTTAAAATGCTATCGCGTGGTCGCTATGTACGTATATCAACAAAGACTTCAGAGACAATTGCCCGGATGAACATCACACCACCCACCTCCAGCATTCACATGGAGAAAACTCACCCAAGCTAAGCGGGTTACTCGCCCCGGCTGACTGGGTAACCCGCCTCGGTGAGGTACCCCACTTCACATGTGAACGCGATCGAGAAATAAAGAGAGATTGTATGGAGAGATTGGTAACCCCACTGAGGCGGGGTACCTCACCTACCTGGGGTCCCCCACCTCCATGTGAACTGGTCCTAACTTAATCGAGGATTAGCGTTAACTTTGGTTGCAGTTTTTAACTCAGTTTTTGATGAAAGTATCTTTTGCTGCTTTTTGCTTTTCGGGATTGGCGTCCTCCAATCTAAACGTTTGCAGAATATCAGCGTTGAACAACATTCGTGGATAGAGAAATAAACTCCTTCGCTACTTTTTAATCTTGGATTAAGGGTTAACAACCCGGCCAAGGAGTCCATGGGCTAAAGGCCACGACCACCTACTACTAGTCGTCGAAGATTCACACACACGAATGAAAATGACAACTTTCGTAAATATGGATTATTTTTATTCACGGCAACGGATATGAGTGCTTAGACCTTGTTGAAAGCCACAACATCAACACTCTGGACCTGAAATCAAATGAACGTAAGTTGTAGATTACAACGTAAGTTGTAGTACAAGTTGTAAATAATCCAGTACACATTATAGCAATAAAAAAAAATTAATATATATATATATATATATTAATATATATATATATATATATATATATATATATATATATATATATATATATATATATACCTGAAACTGCGTTAAAACTTAAGTCAGAATAGGCTATTTCAGAATTGCCTTTGGCCTCTATTTCAAAGCGAGTCCTGGTGCTCATCCTTTCATATGAAAAATTAGTTTTCATTCACTTGCAAATTAAACTAGTAATGTCTTTCTCGGCCTTAGAAAGTACTTGTCCTTGAAAGGCATGAATGAATGAAATAGTACTCGAAACCTAACCGAAGCAGAGGAAATGAACATTTCAGTTGTTCTCTATGCAATAGCACAGGTAAAACTCATCGCAACCACTTTCTCCTGTGGAGGGTGTTACAACTTTAAGTCGGAAAACACCGCTGTGTGCTTTTTACTATTAAAAACAACGCTTTTATCAAAAGTAAATAAGTAGGACCATGGTTCACAGATAAATTTACTTATAAACTACGCGGAAAGACGTATGGAAGCTGCAGTGTTATTTACCACCAATATACAGAATTCCTTGGAAAACTCTTTAAAGTTCAGTGTTTTCATTAATTTTTCAAGTAAAAGGGACCTCACTAGGAGTAGCCAGGTACCCTGAGTGAATTTGATAGGCAGAGCTTTCAATTTTGCACCTAAAAAAGCCGGGTCCTCCCTTCAAAGTAGACGGGTGCCGGTACCCGGGTCCCGGCTTCTAATACAAACACTGAAGTTTAGAAAAGTAAGTTTGGATTCCTGTATTTCTAGGGTTGCAAAGATAGATTTTTTTCACGATAAAGGTATCTCGATACACGTGCCACAATACGATACATGATCGATACACTATTGCATGTGGCAAGTGAGCAACTAATCATGCGAACTTATTGGAACCACGCATAGGTTTGTTTGCCCGTCATCTTCAGTTGAATAATATAAATAGAGAGCTTACGCAACGACGACGGCGACGGCAACGAGAACGCCACAAAACAACAGGCTTAATGAGCAAACCAATACCTCTGCACGTGCGTTTTAGCGCTTGGTACATTTCTTTGCCGTTCTCAGCAAAACAGCAACGTGAAATGACCAAATTTTAGGTTTTGTGAAGAACGTGAGCGTATGACGGTGAACTCTTCTTTCTTTTTCCCAACTTCAATCCCGTTTTTACTGATTTAGCTCCAGGATAGGTCGCCAGCATATTACAAGTTAAACAAGCTGGACAAATCGCGAAAGAGTTACAGTAACGAGAAGTTACATTTTCAAATGACGTTTTCGTTGCCGTTGCCGTCGTCGTTGCTTAAGCTCTCTAATACTTGACACACGAATGCGATGCAAAAAGGATTGCTTTTGCTCCTCCATTTGTTTAATAAATTGCTATACAAGGCGAAAATGCAGAACTTGGGTAAGGAACACAGCAATTTTTCACCGTTCATGTAGAGTACTTTACTGTATCGTAAATATCCCGATTTGCTGCTCAAATATCGATATTCGTATCGTGACAAGAAATATCGAGGTACACCAGTGTATCGTTGCCGCCCAATGTATTTCTAAATCTCGTACAGGAGTCCATACACTGAATCTACTAAATAGGAGCTGTTGGATAGCGTTTCTTGCGGCAAAACGAATCTTTGTTACCGTTTAGTGGAACTGAAGTTGGCCAAGAAAAAGATAACAGTCGTTGACGAACTTCCAAAGACACAAATGCAGTTCCAACGTCGTTAAAAATGCGAGGTTTGCGTACTTACGTAATCATCAAATTGCGTTATTTCCTCCTCCAGGAAGTCGGTACCAACTTTATCATCTTCGACAACACAGGCAATTTGAAGTTTTTGGATGCCATAGGCTACTGGAACGAATTTGCCTACGAGCAAAGTGAGAAGAAAAATCGCAAGTGGAATAATTAAAGACGCAGTCATCACCTCTACCAAGGCTCCCCTTTCCAAAATTATTATTACCACCTATAAAGCGAAATTTAACATTTTTGTGAGCCATTTCCCGGGCTCCGGTGTTGAGCGCGAAAGATGAGAAATTTGCGGCTAACTCCCCCTAAAAGGGACACAGAACCAAGGGCCACTAAGTTGTAGATAACCGTCGACCTGATGATACGCTATTATATCCACTTGACGCTGACAAAGATTTCCGTTCAGGAGGCCGGTTCAAAGCAAGTTTTCACAGTTTTAAAATCAAAGCAATCGTAAGAGCGTTAGAGTAATTTTCAATTCAGCGGGTACAGCAACTTACGTTTTCTTAGTTTTGCTTCACTACGCTCTGTGATTGGTCGGCAAAACTCCCGCCAATTTAACACCCAATGAGAAGCAAACTCAACTTGCGCGCACTCGTTTTCCCGCGCTTGACGCAGGTTACCTGTACTTCCTCTGGATTTTGATTGGTTATTGCGGTTTTCTCTCGTGTGCTGTGATTGGCCAGAGTGCGTACTATCATTTTCGACTGAAGACGCTCAATTGAAAATCACTCAAGTTTATCGACGAGCGCGTGTGTTTCTCAAACCTCCGGAAAACATTTCGGGCCCGAGAAGTATTTTTCAAGTCGGTTTTCAATCGATTGGTACTAGCTTTATGCGCAAACTAGCCCAATTTATTTCTCAATTTTGTACCGAACTTTCCTGAAAGATTATTTAAAATATTAGAAACTAAATTTCTGATAACGAGCCTAGTGCACGTAAAATAGTTTTTGGGGTCTGAAACGCTTTCGGTGTTTCGAGAAACGCGCGCCAGGGCCCGGTTGCTCGAAGCATGGTTAGCGTTTACCCGGGTTAAATACCATGACAACCTATAGGTTTTAATACATCTTAACCAATGGTTAGCGCTAACGATGCTTCGAGCAGCTCAGCCCAGTGTTGTTAAATACGTAACGTAGACTCACTGGCTCCCCAGACAAGCCCGTCACATTGGAGCGATCGGACAGAAGCTTCCATAGCTTTTAAATCTACGAAAGAGAGAAAGAAACACTATTTGATGAGTTTGTTAACATATAGTTTGAACATCACAGGTTTCACGGAGTTCAAAATACAACCGTCTGACTGTTGCAAAGAGGTTCAACATCGTGATAGCAAGTCCAAGGTTTACTCTTAACGGTGTCCTTAACGTCTGAGGTGGATAACACAAAACTTGGCCATGATGTTCGCTGATAAAGTTGAATAAAAGTTATGAGAATTTTCAACGGTAATCTATAAGCCAAGTCCGTTAAAGATAACGTTTTTCTTTGAGAGTTAAAAGCCGAGAAATGTTTTGTCTATCAGTTAGTAAAGCACTTTACGATGTACTAAAATAAAAAAATATATACTATGAACAAATTAAGCCACGGCTAAACGAACAAATATTTTCATCCAACATCGTGTTGGAAGAACATGTTTGACCGTTTATCCGCCTCTCTCGACTTCGCTTATCATGGCTTTTCACTTGTCTTCCATGTTTTATCTAGATCAACGATTTTCACCCAACATTTCGCGTTTGAAATGTTTGATCGTTTAGCCACCCCAACCAACAGACGTGCAAAGCGGGTAAAAAGCAACCAAATGAACCACATAACGTCAAAATTTCATCGATAATACGCGCAAACATCGTTCTGTGTACTCATGGTCTGCTGTCTGGTCAAACATTGTTTGTCCATTTAGCCACCCAACGTCGTGTTTGATCGTTTACTTCGCCGGGGCTTTAGGTGAATCGGTTTTCCGGAAGTCAAACAGGAAACAAAGACCACAGCTCCGACTAGTCTCCACATACTTCGCTTTAAAAAAAAAAAAAAAAAACTTACAACTTTTTAAGCAAACTCACGGAATCACGAAAAACGTATCACCCTTAAGCTCTCAAAGAAAAAAAAAACTTATATTTAAAGGACTTTCGTTTTCTTAGTTGTTTTTTTTTTTTATTTGACTGCGGCTATTAAAGGGGCGCGCGTGATTTTCCCGGAAAAATATTCTCCGTATTCTGAGCACACCAAACTCTGTCCATTCTGCAAGCGGTGATATTCCGAAACTAGAAAGTGTCCCAAGAGAACGGGACTACAGTCTATTCTGAGAACACGCCCTTCACTGCGTCTTTAGAGGTTTTTTACATTATCATAGACCAAGAACAGTCTCTCACTTTCTTTAGCAGTGGCCAGTCAAACGAACGACCACATAAGCGAGTTGGAAAATTGCCTCCAAAGAGAAGACACACACTGCATTTTCTTGTAGCAGGTGACAAGAGACAACTCTAACTCTAGCGCTTTGAAATTCCTACCGAAGACAAAATGCTGCAGAACACACACAACATGAGACTGCAAAGAGAAAAGCAATTTTGAAAACGTTTTATTACCTGTTTCGTCATCCCACTGAGGAGAGTGATTCAAGATGAAAACAAAAGAACAAAAACAGAAACATTATTAATGGCGGATAAAACCTCAAACAAAAAACAGCAACAACAACAACAAATCAATACTTTGATCGGCAAACAGATAAAACCTCAATCAATCATCGATCAATCAAATTTCAATTTGATCTTCCCGTTCCACTTTTTAACTAGCTGTGCAAATTTTGCTGTGATTGGTTACAAACTGTTATGGAAAAAAATTAAAGTTCCGTCCTAAGAAAGTACCTTTTGCTGCAGAAAGTAAATTTTGCCATAAGAAAGTAGGTGACAGTCTTAAATGAAACAATTTCGCTGTGAGAAAGTTTTCAGTACCATGAGACCCATGAGAAGTTATGTTAGTTTAACCACGACAAAGAACATATTAGGTGTAAAAAGTAGGTTTTGCCAAAAGAAGCAAGTTGATCAGTTAGAAAGTAAAATGTTTCCACCAAAAAGTAAGTTCCAAAAGTAACCATCACAGAGTTTTGTCGTGGAAAGGTAGGTTTTCCCGTAATAATGTATTTGGTGCTGTGACAAAATTTGTTCTGCCGAGGCAAGTTATCAGTCACCTTAATTTACAGACCTCGGACTAGAATTTGAACCAGTCCTTAGTTAACACGAAACTTAACGGTATTGTTTCTAAACAACAGGGCTAAGCTGTCCAAAGCACAATTCAAGCCAATGCTGGGTTAGTACCAAATTTTTGTGATAGGAGGTGACAAAGTCGATGAAATTTAACCAAGAATTCTAGCAAAACATCAAGATGGCTTACCGGTTTTATATCCAGAATGATGTTTGACTTTGCTATTACTGCTGGTTCTGTGAAAAAAAAAAAAAAAGAAAAAAGAAAAAAAAGTAAAGTGAAAAATAAAATGCTTTCATGTAGATCAGGTTTTAACAACTGGCTTTTACACAATACATGATCAACAATTATTCGTATTGTCTGGTTTAGGAATGAGAGAATTAGTGGCATAAGGTTAAGTGCACAGAAACATTATTAGAAAATCAAGATCTTTAGAATTAACTTAGAGTGCTTACTTTTTGACTTTTTTTCATGATAAGCAGCAAGCCGAGCCTTCCTTTCTGCAGCATCCTATGCAAGAAACGGCAAATGCTGATCACTCATGGATGAATAGGAACTCAAGATCTTTAAATTCTTTAGTCCAAGATAACAGACATAATACAAGTTCAAGAAAGGGAATATGTAGTTCTTAATCTATGACAATGATTTGTTGTGGGAAAGGGTGGGGGGCTGAAAGACCACTTTCATACACTAATTAATTTTTCAAGGACTTGGTTGAAAACTATGACAGGGTTTTCCTTTTCAAAGGAAGTTGCTGTCGACTTGAGCAAAGCCGGCAGAGATTAGTGGGTGTGTTAGTGCATTATTAATTTGTTTTAAGACCAAAAAAGTATTGACAGCAAGGATTCTTTACTGTACAAATGCCAGCGAAATTTGCCGGTCTCTGGCTGAAAAGGAAAACCCTGTGTTATATAAGAAGTAAAAGTTAGCCTAAAAATGAAGTTGCTTTATGGAAGGAGAAATTTTGAAAAGACAGACTTATTTTCTTGCGGTAAACATACCAGTATAACCTTTTTTTGGTAATGTGTTTTTGAGCCATTCATTCCCAGGTTCCCACTTGTTTCTACAGCACAGATACGTGTTGCTTCTGTTAATTTTATATTATACATACTTCTTCATCTTCGTCATCTGAACCAAACAAGTCGAAGTCGTCATCATCATCATTATCACCCCCCTTGGCTTCTTCTTCCTTCTTTGGTGGCTACAAAAGGAAAACTTAGTAAGGAAAGCAAAGCTGTACCAAAGCAGGACAGCTAAGAATAGATCCACTCCGTCCACTTCAAAACTTAGTGACAGCACTATCACCACATTATTGTATTTCTCGCTGGTTGAGAATCTGGCCAGCATTCAACTCCAATAAGTGGACTTTTTTTTTTCATTCCATGCTCACGAAATGAACTTGACATCTTTCTCAATAGACTTGCCACAAGTCAACCTCTCCAGTCTCACAGCAGAAAAGCCGCAAGGAGCAAGCTTTTAAGGCCACAAAGCAGCTGAGTGTGCAAGAGCTCAACTTTTCTTGCTCAAAGGGTTTTCATTTGCATTTCACACCAAAACTGGGGAGTAGCGCGACTCGCATTTGGAAGAAGAGCATCAGTTATTGCTTCGGAATTTCAAACCCAAGACACATGTATTTCATTTCTCATCATTACTTTTGATTGACAACTTTATCCCTGAGGCTCCCAAAGATCTACTCTGATTGGTCTAAGCCCAGCAACCTGTTTTTGGGTCGCTAAAATTGGCGCCAATCAAGTACGAAAAGTCCATCATCCTGCATCATATTAAACAAGACAAAGGACTTTTTTGAAAGTCTACTCTCTCAACAGTACACATTTTCAAACTTTGTAGTATTATCAACTGAACCAGTCTGAGAGAAGCATGGAAGATTTAGTTTTTGTTCTGTTTTTAAACCATGAACACAAAAGGAATTATGTGATCTAGCACATCAAAAGTAATTAAAAAAAGAAAAAAGCCTCTTGAAAAAGCTTATGAACATTCAAATAAAGTGTATGAGCCCACAGATTATTATAATGATGATTAATTATTACACAATTCTAAATTTTGTGGTATAACATTGTCCTAGAAGATAAAAGAAAAACTTACTGCTGGTGCTTGAGTAGCCGGTTGTACTTTACCACCTGACCAAAGAGGAAAACAAACAGGAAAGACTTCTTCGCAAATTCACTACTTATTGAACAGGGAAAGAAATTTTGTCTTTTATATTAATTGTAATTTTTAGCTTTAGAAATTTTGTCTTTTATATCCAATAGTAATCTTATATGTAGTTAAATGCAATTTAACTAAGTTAACAACAAAGATGCTGGTTTATCAGGCAGGCAGTGGTAGCAAATGGTAGCGCATGCACAGAGTACAGTACTGGAGTTGCGTGTGGTGTGTTCGTCAGTGCAACGTAGCGTGGCGGTTTTCTGTGGAGCTTTGCAGCGTTCTATCTTCTCCTTTCTGCATGCAACTTGTTTTTTATTGGCTTAAGCATAGAGAAGTCTGTTTTTCGAATATTTTGGCGTGGTCTACAACATGCCTCGCTCGATGAACAACAGCCTTTCCAGTGACAGGTGGTCAGAGGGTATTCAGTCTGAGTCATCTTCTTTGTCGACAATCACTTCATCCACGACCTTGGTATCCTCTGCTGGCGCAAGTGCAAATGCTGATCCGTTGGCCCAGGCCTTAACTAGAGCCCTATCGGACTGTTTACCCAGAATTATCACTGCCATTCAGGGTCAACCCCACAGTTCTGCTTCTAGCATGAGTCCTGCGGTCAGCTCATAGCCATCTACGTCCATTTCTCAAACGTCTGTCAGCACCCAACAATACCAGGCCTTCTCTGCAGGTAACTTTTCTGTCCCTTCCTTCGTTTCTACCTTTTGCGTTTGTTCGAACCTGGTTTTCTTGTTCTGAAAATAACTAGCGGCCAATTCATTGAGCTCAACTCAAACATTCCTGGATGGGAAACTGGTTGTCGCTCCAGCCCGCAAATGATCTGTTGAGATTCAGGACATCCTCATGTGGATCGAAGCCTTCACCATCTACTCGCTAGTTCTTTGCGCCTCACATCCATCGAGATGGGTGGATCTGTCTCAGTACAAGTTACTTATCATCCAAACGGCTAAAAAATTCCTGGGACGAGCATGGCAACAATACGATACAGCCTTTCTTAAAGATGCAGCAGCCACAGGCCTAAGGGATTGGTCCAAGATGAAACGTGATCTTTACAACTTCCACACACTGGTCCCAAACCTTTCCTCATCTACAGCCAGTTCTCTCCAGACCAAGGAATCATCCACTTCGACCAGATTGGACCACAATCCCAACTTGTCCCAGTTCTGCCATTCTTGGAATGATGGGCAATGTCATTGGCCCTTTGGTCGTTGCAGATTTCGTCACGTCTGTGAGGTCTGTAGCAGAGAGCATCAACACACATCCTCTCCTTACCAGTCTATGCAGGGAGCCAGACGGTCCTGCTCACCTACTCCATCGAGAAAAGAGCCTCGATGGCATTGAACTCCAGTATTTATCATTGAGCAATTGTGTACATAGTTCTAGTAGTTTTTGTTCCCAAGCCATAGTTTCTTGTTCCAGTTCATTGCATTCTAGTTCTAGTTCCAGTTCCAGTTATCAAGTTTCTACCCTCAGTCGGTCATGTTCCAGTCTTTCCAAGGAGCATAATTTTAATACTTCAGCTATTCCGATTGATTATCCATGCGTATCTTCAGAATCTCGTTATCTGTCCATGGTTAATTACTTCCCCCAACCAGCCTCACCGTCCTCCTGACATTTAAGCTCACCCTCAGATGCAAGTTCTTCCTTCCAAGGGCTATTCTCCCTGTTGTGTCCTCCATCCTCAATCTCCCCAATCAATGTAGACAAGTTGGAGCAGGAGCTGCAGGGACATCCAGATCGCGGTCTGGTAGATTATGTGCTCACTGTTCTTCGATGTGGTTTCCACTTGGGTTTTAACTCATCTGCAGTTTCCCTCAAGTCTGCTTTCAAAACATGTCGTCAGCCCTGCTTCAGCCAGCCGTGATTGATAAGTATTTACTGGATGAGATGAAAAAAGGAAGGATTGCCTCTTCCCAACCTGCATACGAGTCACTTTGGCATGATACCCAACAAACATAAGCCTGGAAAATGGCGCCTTATCCTTGATCTTTCCAGCCCATCCAGCACTAGTGTCAACGACGGCATTCCAAGGAACCCTTTTTCGGTACAGTACATGTCAGTGGATCACATCATTGATGGAATATTGGCTTATGGGCGTGGACTTTGATCGCCAAATTTGACATTGAGAGTGCTTACCATATCGTACCTGTTCACCCCGAGGACCGTTTTCTTCTTGGAATGTGTTGGAAGGGGAATCTCTTTATTGACTTGGCTCTGCCCTTCGGCCTGCTTTCCGCTCCATTCATATTTACTGCCATTGCTGTTTTACTCGAATGGATTCTCAGGTAGAACTACAATGTAGCTTTCCTTAAGCACTATTTGGATGATTTTCACACTCTGGGTCCACTCAACTCTTCGCAATGTGAAGTCAACCTGTCGAACTGTGTCCATCTTTTCTCGGACTGGGGAGTATCCCTACATCCTGACAAACTTGAAGGTCCTTCGTCAGTTCTGACAGTCCTGGGCATTGAATTGGACTCCCTCGCACTTCAGGCCAGGTTACCCAAAGAAAAGTTTGACCGGATTGCCAGTCTGCTGGATGAGTAGCTTCCAAAGAAGCATTGTAAGCGCAAGGAGCTTGAATCTCTGATCAGTCACCTGCACCACGCTTGCAAAGTAGTCCCACAGGGCCGTACTTTCCTGCGACAGATGATCAATCTTTTGTCAGCCTTCAGGTGGGATGACCGACCACCCTATTCATCTTAACAACGAGTTTCACCATGACCTCACCTGGTGGCGAGATTTCTTCCACTTGTGGGATGGTACATGTACCAGCTTCTTCCTCTCCCCTCAGTGGGCACCTTTACCCGACTTTCAGGTGTCTTCAGATGCGGCAGGCACTCTGGGCTACGGGGCTCTCTTTGACCGAGAATGGTTATCTGGCACGTGGTCATCAGCACAGGCATCCTTGTCCATGGCGTACAAAGGGTTACTCCCAGTGGTGGTTGCAGCTGCGCTCCGGGGTTCGCATTGGTCTACCCGACAAGTGGAATTCCACTCAGATAACATGGCAGTTGTCGAAGTCTTGCAGTCTGGGACCTCCTGTGATCCCAATCTGGTGGCCCTTCTGCATCATCTTTCTCTTCTTGCTGCGCATCATTACTTTTCATTCACCGCTAGTCATGTAGCAGGGAAACTCAACCCCATGGCTGATGCTCTCTCTCGTTTTAATTTTCAGAAGTTTCATCTCCTGGCCCCCAATGCAGCCTCAGCTCCAACAGCAATCCCAGCGGATCTCTTGGATCGTCTTCAGCCTCTGTGACACATTCTAAATGCCACTTCTATCACATCAATGGTCTTGCCCCCTCAACCTGCCGGGTATACTCTTAAGCTCAAAAGCAGTTCATCAACTTTTGCCTCCAGGATGGTAGCATAAACCAGGATGGCTCCATCTTCCCAGCCTCTGAATGGGTTCTGATGCGTTTTTGTTCACATCTGGCAGATCACCTTCACCACACATCAATTAAGGTGTACCTATCCAGGATTCGCTCTCTGCACATAGAATTGGGCTTTAGCAACCCTCTTGCCAATTGTCTGCAACTACAGCTAGTTTTACTGGGCATCAAACATCACCAGGGTTTGCGCAAGAGCCCTCGCCAGCCTGTCACAGAGGAACTGATGAAAGTAATTCATTGTTCTCTGTCCCTCGCTGACTACTCACACTCCATGATGTGGGCAGCTTGCTGCCTCTGGTTCTTTGGTTTTTTACAGGCTGGAGAATTTACTGTGAACTCACCTTTTGATGCCTCCATTCACCTCACCCCTCAAGACCTGCAGTTGGATTCCACTTCTAGCCCTACCTGCCTCCACGTGTTCATAAAGTGTTCCAAAAGGGACCCCTTCTGCTAGGGATGCTTTATTTACCTAGGCCGGGGCCAGTCCTCTATTCGCCCTATTGCTTCCCTTATAGCGTACCTTCATCAGCGTGGTCCCACTCCTGGCCCCCTCTTCATACATCAAAATGGTCAGCCCCTGACTCGACCACAACTGTCATATTTCCTTCAGTCAACTTTGTCCACAGCTGGGATAACTGGACCCTTCTCTGGCCACAGTTTCTGTATCGGGGCGGCAATAACAGCAGCACAGCAAGGTCTCCCAGACCATTTAATTAAGACCATGGGCAGCTGGTTCAGCGACACCTACCAGTTGCATGTCAGGACGCCAGTGCAGTCTATCTTTGCGGTGATGGGCAAATTATTATGAATGGTATGTAGATGTGCACTTCATTATACTTTGCGGGGTGCCTCGGGATTTGGTGGTCAGTATCAGGGGCTCTGGCTTCCCTCTAGCCGTGAGCCCCTCAGGCTTTGGCATGGTGTGGGCGCTCATGGCTGGGTTGTGGGGATTGCTAGCCATGGGAGCGTTTTACTGGCTAGGGGATAGCTGGTCACAGTGGAGGCCCCCAGGTGGACTTCCCAGGCACCCCCCGTCCATACAGCTTGATGCAGTTGTTAAATGTAGTTAAATGCAATTCAACTAAGTTAACAACAAAGAGATGCGGTAGCAAACAGTAGCGAATGCGCAGAGTACAGACTGTACTGGAGTTGCGTGTGGTGTGTTCGTCAGTGCAGCGTAGCGTGGCAGATTTCTGTGGAGCTTTGGAGCATCCTATCTTCTCCTTTCTGCCCCTCCCCTCCCTATCCCCTTTCCACTGTTAACACAGTGTGACGGGTGCCTGGATGTCTCGGTGTGGGGGCTCATGGCTGGGTTGCGGGGATTGCTAGCCATGGGAGCGTTTTAAATTTCTGCCAACAAAATAATAATTTATCCACTATAAAAAGTTTTGAATTTGTTTTGATGTAACGATACTAATCAGTAATGATGATGATGATGATGACAATGTTGACGATGATGCTGATGCTGAAGGTCTTGGTGCAGGGAGAGACGATAACCAGAATTATAGTGATAATGACTTGGTTAAAATAACTTGTGACCATTGAGTTTGCCAATAATTTATTACCTTTTTCAAGTTGATCAACTCGTAATGTAAGCTTTTCAAGAGCAATCTTCAATTCTTCAGTAACTATACAAAAAACAAGACACATAAACAAACAAAGGTTTACACACATGCTCTTCCCAAAGGGAAGAATGTTAAGACTCAATTACACAGTAGCAAGGTAATAATAATCAAATAGTATTAATTCAGTTTTCCCTAAATTAATGTTTTTTTACTTATTGTATGATGATTTGATGTACTTCCATTTGCCCATTTTGGGGTAAGGTATATGTATGTGAAAAAATTTTTAATTTAAGTCATATGGACACCTCATCACACCTTTCTTAAGCTGTCTGTTCTCCTCTTCTAACTGAGAAATACGATTGTCTCCTCCAGAAGGAGCTGGAGTTGCTGATTTAGCCTGGGATTAAAAAGATAAAATAAATTTATTCATATGTAAATTTATATCTCTGATCACACTCAAATGGTTAAAGATTAAATTAGAAAAAAATCACACTTGAAAATAACTGTTTGGATATGGCAAAGAATATACCGGTATCAGGTACTTAGATCAATGTAATTTACCATCAGTTGTACATGTTCACAAGGAACATCTCCCGTTAACTGTAATCCCTATTAAACAGTCTTGAGCTGTTGAATATTATGACATTGTAACTTTACAACGAAACATGTTTTTGGATGAATTTAAAACTTTAAATAGCTTTCTAAAATTTAGCAACCCAGGTAAAGTGATGGACTCAACATTCTGGCCATACAGTCAAACAAAGCCTATCACAAGAAAAGACAGGAAAGATTAGGGTGCAATTTTTCAGGACCATTCTTGTTATTCTTATTAGTTTAGGAAATGATAACATGCAGAACTGAATAGGGTTTTCCAATTTAAGGACACACTCAATGTATATTCTGAAATTGAGCAATAGGTGGAGGTGATATGAGACCAGCAATAATTTTAGAATAGTATGGAACAAGTACCTGAACCTGTTTTCCAGTGCAGATATAAATAAACATGGTGGCTATATGGCTTGCTTACTTTCCCATCACTATTCCCAAACAAAGCAATAGATTCCCTTATTCTGTTCATTTTGTTTATCGGGGAGGGGGGTGGGCGAAGGAACAGAATGCTAATTTCCATTAAACTGCCTTTGAAGTGAAATTTGTTTCTCACTAATTTTAAACTTTACTCCTAAAAACTCAAGATTCCAAAATTTAAGGTGCTCTTGATTAAAATTGACATTTTACAAATTTTACTAATCTGGCAGAAAATGTCACTGGCATAATTGAACATGAACTCTGAACAAAATTAATATTAAAGATTGAATGAACATTTAGAGGCAAATGTTTCCATCAGCAACTGTTGACCAGTATAAAAATAAGGTGGTTTGCTTTGAGAACATTATTCCTTGCAAATTCAGTTTATATACAACCTGTATTAAATACTAGTTTATTATAATAAGAGATTTGTCTTATCCCAGGTTCAAGAGTTTCATGCTCCCCCTTTCAGAGTTCCAGATGCATGTTACTCTGAATGCCATGGCCAGGAGGTCAATGCTGATTTTTGAGAGTGAATACATGTAAGCCCCGGACGAAGATGTGAATTACATATGAAAGGGGCAGGGATGCTTGCCATTTCACTTAGGGGTATAAATTTTGGATTTAGGTCTCACTTAGGGTGTTCTGGGCAAAATGCCATTATATTTAGAGATGAAGGTCTCATTCAGGGTTGCATGCAAAGAAATAACTATACAAATAATATAATGTATATTTTAATTTGTTTTTTTAGCGTAAAATAAAAGGGCTTGGCCAATGACCATGCCCAGATTGTTCTCCTTTAGAGGTTTAATTCAAAATTTCCAACAAGCATCCCCACCCCTTTCATATAAGAGAACCCCACCCCATCCCCTGGGGAACAGGCATGTGCCTTCCTTAAACTTCTTAGGTTTATCACCCTCAGGTTTTTGGCCTGATTAACCCCTCTCTCTTCTGGAACACTGCAGCTTTGCACAATAGCCAGGCTAGTGAAGCAAAAAAATATTTGGTGACAAATTAAAATAAATCAGTTTTGATAAGGCCATGCTTAGATACCACCAATGGTCACTCTACATGTACCTAGTGGTTCATTTAAAGATATTAATAATTATGGGAAAATGATTAAATTTTTTTCTCTGTTTTGCACTTGTAGTTGTTTATTCTCAACCATGCTGAACAGACTGAAGAAATATAAGTACCGTGCTGAGTGTCTCTTGAATTTTTTTACGGGCTTTTGCTATCTCTTGAACTGGAGAAAAGCTTGAACCCTGAGAGAAAACAGAATTACGTATGAAACTTGTAAATTGAAGAAAAGTAGTGTTTTCATGCAAAACTCTGCAGAATGTTCAAGAAAGTTGAATCAGTGCCACTGAATGAATGAATGAATGAATGTACAGACAGACGGATGAATGAATGTATGAATGAATGAATGGTGTACATAAAAAATATTGTGTTCAACTTACTGTGAATTTAGATGCAAATGACAAATGCATACTGCCTTAATGTAGATGGACTACTGGCAGCTTGCAAAGCACAGTCAGTGATATATTTAATGAAATAGTGTAAAGACATTTATCACTTGTCTGATTAAATTTATCATGTGCAAACCCAAGCAGAGTGAAAAACAAGCACAGCAAAATAATAATGGACCTTGCATAAAAAGAAATTTTACTGTGCATGAATAATAGGGTAAAGAAACTAATGGCACCTGAATGGTGGCTTTACTGCATGTTTCATACTATGTACTCGATGCAACATTGCTTCAGACAATAAAACAGTATTCTCATAATTATACATGACTACATGGAATAATCCATGTATGTGAACTACAGAATCATCACAGTTGTTTAATCAACCTGTATAGCTGAAAAGAAACCTGATATTTTTCAGGTTTCTTTTCCAACTGCCAAACTGATTAAATTACTGTGAGGGTCAGATATTTTTAATGCTCAAACATTATTCTGCGTACAACATTTAGTCAAATACAACCTTACACGCATGCCATTTGATAACAGAGTTAATTAAGTTATGAATGTATTTGACAATATAAAAACTTTAATAACAACATGAATTAATTATCAATTTTAATACCATTGCTTTATAATAAAAATTATTGTATATCAAACAAATCCCTCCCACGGGATGAATTTATGAAAGGGCATTGTTTGTTATCCATCCAATTGGAAAGGAAAAAACGGCATGGCTGTTTCAGCCAGCACATGAAAATCCAGCTACGGCTCCTTCAAGCCTTGATTGCTAGATTTCTTGATATTATTTGAGGTCTAGTGCTTTGAGTTTTGTACGGATTTCAAATTTGATGGTATGAGAAGGAACCTCTGGCTTTCAGCTTGCACAGTGCATGGTTTGGAAGCTTTGCGATGGGAATTTGCCATTGAAAATCAGCTCAGTGCTGGACCAGTCCAAACTTGTGCAATCACAGCTTTCATCCCTTGTCTCTCTACTATACACTCAGGTCAACGTCCTACACAAAACCCTTGAAATCGCTAAAATTCACCATTTTCAGCTACAAGAATGACAATACACAACATTTCAGACATTTATTTTGATCTTACGTGTGGATATTAATCATGGCATATTACAATAATATGAACCTTTTCAATATTCCCAACTAAATTCAAAATACCCAAGGTCATTCAGTTTGTGTGGATTCCCTGTGACAACAGATTCTGAACACAGCAGTCAAATGACCGTGGGTAGTGTGGGGATAAGTTCATATTCATTTTTAGAGATAAATAAATAAATAAATAAATAAATAAATCATAAATCATATATTTAAGCTTATCTTGCACAAATCTCAACAGAAGTTTTCAGATGCACATTACAACGACTAAACATTAAAAAAAAACTTTCACAGCCATGTCAAAGTAAAACGCAACCAAAAATAAAACAATAATTTGAAAAACCGACAGCTATTTTTTCTGTGGATTTTGGGACAATTCGGGAATGTTTAAGGGGAAAAGTTTACCAGGGAGATTTGTTCACCCCCGTCTGGCATTCGGGAGAGTATACTCGCGGGGAAAATGGATGTGGTACAGATCTCAGGCCTGGCTGGGGAAGTGGGGGGAGTGGGATATTTTAATTCATGGCTGTATACCGAATACCTAAAATTCAGGAAGAACCAGATACTTTATACCCGAATTATAACATAAAAATACCATATAGACCTTATTCATAAATGGCGGCTGTTTTATTTTTCCTTTGTTATTGTGCAAATTTAGCCTACCAAGCCTCATATTAGTGCAAGAATTCTTTTCAATTTAGACAACAACTGCGAGGATCATTCTTCATTTGGTAACGAGGTTTGGTAGGCTAATTTGCACAAGGACAAAAGAATAATGAATTGGCAGCCATTTATGAATAACGTCTATACCTGAATTGAAATGGCCCTAGATACCGTATACCCAAAACCCCTGGCCGGGTCTGACATCTGTGATCGGTATTCGACCTCCGTCTGGATTCTCACAATACAGCGATAGCGTATTGTCTTTGACTTTGTGTGTCATTAAATAATAGCAAATGTACAGTACACATAAATATAAGGGTAACAGCTGCCCGCAAAAACAACTGATCAAGGATGCGAAATATTTTTTTTTTCTCACCGTTGAGCCATGTGACTGCGAAACGGAAAGAGTTCCCGCGAGAGATCTTTGGTAATGCGATTCTGCTTCTTCATATTTTGGTCTGTCAATCCAGATTGATTCGTGAAGCATAGCTGCACTCATGGTGATGAATTGGCAGGATAAAAATCTCAGTTCACTCAACAGAGGCCAAGTTTCCGAGAAAGATTGCAAAGGAAATGTTCGCAGAAAGATTTTATTCATGTCCTCGGACTGTAGATATGTCGCAAGTTCTCATTGGTTTAGATCCACGAGGCGAGTGAATCAAACCAATCATGTAGCTCGAAAGAAAACTCATTTTGCCGCTGAGCTTAGGCTTCGCGGGTTCGGGGCTCGTTTGTCAAAGTTTGGTGGAGTTTTGGAGGGAAGCAAACTTCCGCTTTCCAAACCAATTTTAAGCCAAGAAATAGTCTATTTTGTGCACAGCACGATGAAAAGATAACGTTGAGGTAAGGGATGCTGAAAGTGTATACAAGTGTTTAGCATGTGACTTGAATTTTTGAGGAAAAGAGTTTGTGAACTGTCTAGCAAACCGTCTGACCCAGTGATGTCAGCCATGCTTAATTGAAATGTGTTGTTAACTCTTATGGACCACCCCTAGTGCTGACCTGTTCCATTCAGCAAGTGGCCGGCTTGGCGTGATATCCCAAAAAGGGTTATGGTGTATAAGGCCACACGCATAACAGCCAATTAAGTCAATGGGACTTTGCCGAGTGCCGAAATCATGTAGATGATGTAGATGTATTAGGCCTAAACTATAGACGGCTTCTGTACGTACCATTGCCACTGCCATGAGTTAAAGTCAAAAGCTTAGAAAATCATGGTATGGCATCTTGAAATCCTTGAATCTGGCGTGGATAGCCTTCTTGTTTGTCCAAGATTTCCGCACAGTCCCACACATTAATTATGTATACATTTTGTGACTTTAATTCTATTCATGCTTGCGGTTAAGTATTATGCATCTATCAATGTTAGTCCGGGGAGGGGGGGGGGGGGGGGAGGGGAAATAAAAGATGGGGTCGGGACTTCGATCTGAAACGCAAATTTTGTGTCAAACCTCCCCAGACCCTAAGGTAAAGTTTCGTCTTCATAGTTCCGTACTGTAGGGATTGAGATCCAAGAGGTTGACCTGTTAAAGGGGCAGTGTCACGCTATTGTACCATCACTTTAAAAAGCTAAAAACTGCCAATGCATCACTGGAAACCTTAAAATAATGGTCTAGTTTTGTTGCCAAAGACTGTAGTACTGCATTGACACCGTAAACTTCTGTATTCCACGTAAGATGACGAGGATGGAAATGGATTGAAATTTGAAAAAACTTGCCAGTTTTTTCAAAATTTCAAGCTATGCATTGAAAAATCAGCAAAAAAATTATTATGGTTAGCTCTTCCTACTAAAATTTCATTGGAATTCATCTTGCTGATTCTGTAGGAGCATTTTTTGCACGATAACAGGTAAAAGGCAGTAATTTTGGCAGAATTGAACCAAAAACAGCAAAAATCCTGGTGACAGTGCTCCTTTAAATGTTTAATGTTTTTTTTTCTTTTAACAACGGGAATGAAAAAACACTGAAAGAAACCAATGGCTTATACAGCAGTAGCAACAGATTGGGCAAATTTTCATTACCTTTTTTAACTCCATCTTGTTCATGCCTCACAGGGACTTTTGGGTGTTTTCATAATGGCAACTCACTTGTATCCAAGCTTTGCTCTGTTGGTTTTCAAGAAGGCAGCATCGCAGCATGCATTTTACCATGGCAAAGTCCAAGCTTAAGAAATGGTCTTTGATTAATATTTCTTTAGTTGTAGAGTTTGATCAAACTTCCCCACCCAGGGGCCAACATTCATCTTCAAAGCTTGTCAAAATTTCCAACCCAGGGCAGGAAATGTTGATCAAAGTCCCCACCCCATCCCGTATGGATCCCCCCACTCAGGACTAACATTGATAGGTGCACTACAGTGATGCATGTATAATTAATGTTGGGGGCTGTGCAGAGATCTTTCCTGATTCAGACTACAGCATGCACATATATCTAAACTTGGTGTAAATTGGATACTATTGAGAGAAAAAAACAAGTGTTTTTTGCTTGCACCTCTTGAGCTTTCAGAATGGGTGAAGACATGGGTGTAGGTCTTTTGGAGGGCTCCCAGACCAAATCAGGAGTCCCCATTGAGCATCTTGATTATGGCTACATAGAGAGATGTAAGAATGGAAAAGAACTTGAAAAAATTCTCAAAGTATTAAGGTAAGTACTACACTGTACTTAACTGCTGAGGAGAGATTTCCCTACCCCTCCTTGCAATTGGCAGAGACTACTCGCTGGGAATGCTACATATTCAAATGCCTGAGAGATTGGGGGCTTTTGGGGACATTGCAGTTTCAAATTGATTGATGCATGAGGCATTTCTTGGACACGAAGGTTCAAACATACATTGTACAGTATCTGAGAATCCACTGAATATATTATAATTATCAGGTATACAGGTGTAGTATGCCTAAGTGTGGTTTCAGCCCACTGGCCTCAAATCAGACTCAATTACATTGTTCAGTGATCAAGGTACATTTCTTTATAAAACATCAAACAGTAGCAGACTTGCAAGCTAACGTTTCTGACAGTGGTTTGACTACTTCCTTTTACCATGAATTCAGTGTGTACTCATCCAACTTGGAAGCACTTGAAGTTTGGCTGAAAAACTTGAAAAGAAAGCACCAACCGATAAAATTATGAGAATGTCTTTCAGCTCTTTAATAATTATTGATCAGAATTTAATTATTCTTTTAATTATCACTTTAAAGTGCTAACTATGACGAAAATCACATCTTTTCTATCTAAGCCATTTTAAAATATAAACAAGTAGTCTGTACAGGAAGAAGAATGCTTTATCACCACTTTGCCATCTTGAACTTACCTCAGTTACTAACGGAGTTCGAGGCCTGTACTGTAAGTTATGAACCAATTTTTTTCCTGTTGATTTATGGCCCAAGCATGAAGCGTGCAGGCCTTAAATTAATGGGAAAAAAACGCAAGGATCCGTAACTTGCAGTAGGGACTGAGAAAACGAGGTTAGTAAGATATTTATTATATGTCTGAGGTTAATCTGGCATGCGGGAAAGAACACTAGAAGTCAAGCGGGCCGTACTGTAGAATACAGCCCACAAAATTGACCAAGCACGGCACACATATTAAGTGAGAGATAAAATAATATACAATATTTCATTTATACCTGTTGTGATTACTATAATTCTAAACACTAGAGTGCGTCTAGATGGTTATGACTATACCTTTTGTATTTATTTTTTTTCTCTTTTTTCTCTTGAGCTCGCCTCAAATAGCTACTAAGCTACCTGCAGGCTCAAGCTTTTTTTAATTTTTTGGCTTGAAATTAATGAAGTTGTTGTTGTTGTTACTATTTTTTGTTCCAGAGATGTTCCAAGTTTTTAAAATATGCAAATTAGCCAACTGAATTTTGATCAAATATGTTGAAAAAAGGTA
Source organism: Pachyseris speciosa (assembly GCA_016490735.1). Classification (NCBI taxonomy): domain Eukaryota; kingdom Metazoa; phylum Cnidaria; class Anthozoa; order Scleractinia; family Pachyseridae; genus Pachyseris; species Pachyseris speciosa. The sequence continues at coordinate 36,312 of JAEMWC010000806.1, read as the reverse complement.
TCGCAGTCAATTTGTATCAGAGATGCTTGATTCTTTGCATTAAGATTATACTAGATTTTCTATGCAACATGAGTACCAATTTTGTTACCATGGCAACATACTGGGTTCCAGACCTCCCTGATATTAAGGGCTTTGCTAGCCACCTTTGGTGTTCTATTTTGATATTTTACCAATGGTATCTCATGATCCAACAAGCATATAAATACATACATGTATGTTAGGTCAAGTATGTACCCTTGTGAAATGTTTTTCAAGCTAAAAACCACTAAAATATTGAAATTAGGTTGGAGGGGGAACTGGAAAAGAGCTGGAAAAGAGGTGTTGGTGTGTTGCCTGTAGAACTATGAGCCTACCAAGTTTCAATGGTGTCTGCTGGAAATTGACTGAGATAGCTCTATTTGTATACTTGATGTTGTATTGGGTTGAGTTTATGATGCTATAAGTCATCTCATTTGCATATTTTATACATTTTTCAAACTTAAATATCTTCGGAACCAATGCAGATATTTGCAAACGGTAAACGGCATTTTTAATCTTTCCTGGGATTCTGTGATAAACCTAAAAATTCAAGGGGCACCTTCAACTACTCTTTGTTATTTTTCTGATGGCATTGCATAATAATAATAATAATAATAATAATAATAATAATAATAATAATTACCTTTACTTACCCTCGGCAGTATTTATAGCACCAAGGCTAGTAGGGCCAAGCAAATACAGAAACAAATAATTCAAATAAACAAATAAACATGATACGAATCCCAACTGGCCGGAGGCAAACCAGTCGGCTATTTACAAGGATGGCCGAGGAGTTGAACCAGGGTCTACCCAGAACAACACCATCTAGTGGCTAGAGCGGGATTTGAACCCGGAGTGACCGCATTGAAATCCAGAGCCCCAAACGACTTGGCCATCCTGCCTCCTTAGTAACATTCTTGCGCTTTTAACAAATAATTTCCTATAAAATTTTTGGAACAGAGGAAAGGATAGTTCAATCATTCATTTTAAAAAATGAAAAATGAAACTCGTGATAAATGCTAGATATTCTATTAAATTTTGTAATTTTTTATGCACTCTATGAGAACCCCTGTTAATCGCAGTCTGTTGATTTTCAGATCTGGAGATGAAGGACTTTATCCAAAACTGATAGAATTTGCCGAAAAAAGGTTGGAAAAGGTCAATCCCAAAAGGTGAGATCATCTATAGAAACATCTAACACCATCTCACCTAACCATCACCTAACTCTCATTTGCTATTCCACTTATCAACATTCAGATCCCCACAGTATGCAGGCCATTTATCACATAAACCTAGCTTTATGGCCTAAGCTCTCATGAGTTGTCTTTAGTGGTAGAGCACCAGATCGTAGTAATGAAGGAGTCATAGTTTAAATCCTTTTGTTAGGACAACTAAAAAAATCTGATTCTCAGGGTTTGAGCCAGCTTTCTGGCCTCAGGAGACAATTTGTCCCTCTGTGGCCCTTGAAAAGGGACAAATAGGCAACATTAGGGGACAGAAACCAGATGAATATATATTTGCATGTGCTTCCTCACAAAAAAAGACAACACATTATAAAATAGTGCTTTGGCTGCTTTATGCAAATACAAAAGAATGTAAATTTACTTTTAGTTACAATTTGTAAATTTGCACTAGTTGATTCATCAACAGTAACCAAACTTCTTGGGTGACAACCTCATCTTTCACAAGCCAAATGAATATACGTCTTTCATCGCAGTAATAATACCTTGAATTGAGCCTGTTCACTGATAGCCTCGTGCTCATAGGTGAATGTTTCCTGAAGTCAAGCCTCGAGCATCCTGGTACTCATGTGAATTTGCATGCCTGCTTAAAGTCGTCATTCATTGAAATTTGTGCTACCCTTTTTGCTTCCAAAGGGTTTTTGTTCCTTGCCAGGCAGCAAAAGTGACAAAACATGGCATTATTTTTGTATCGTAACGATGATATTAACATATCCATTCTTTAATCTGCAGTTCAAATATATGTTTTTCATATATTCATTAATTCTCACAGTCAATTCTGTCTCTCAACTGATGTTGTTGCCAATTCACTGTTCTTAGTGATTGATATTTTTTTCTCGAAAATGTACAGCAAAAGTCTTCGCAAAGAAATCCCCATTAAAACCTACCGTGATCTGCCTGCATCAGAGGAACAAGAGATTACAAATAAACTAAAGGTAAATGCCCATTATGTGAAATATTGAAAAAATATTATCCTGTTCGCCATTTCTGATCTTCAACCAATTTGGTTTCTGTGGCACTTGATTGAACAAATAATGGGAACTTTCTGCAGTTCACTTTTACAGTACTATATAATTATATTTAATTATAATTGGTTTGAAAATCAAATGAAGCCCAGTGATATATCTGGTAGAATGTTTATCCCTGCCAGTTAATCATTCATCATTGCATTTTCCCTCTTTTCCCAACATACATGTGAGTATATGATTGTATCTAGTGACATTTTGGAATAAAAAGTTGGAAAACTTTTTATTTATATGAAAGTACAAGTCGGGGTTGTATTAAATGTAGAGGCTGTGCCTAATGGTGCAGTGACTTGTGAACTCTGAGCATGGTCCCTGTCATTTAGGTGATACATGTACTGTATGCATGTAAGTAGCCAGGCAAAAGAAATCAAATAACTGAGGTCTAATTTGCCCATCTATCTACCATTAAGAACACATCTTTGGAAGTTAATGAAAACCCAAACTATAGGAGTGTGATACATGTACACTTAAAATTATGGCTGTTATTTGGATATCATGTATTCTGTACATAAGGTGACATCATCTATGGTTTGATTTGTAACATCATTTCTCAAGGTAGAACCAAGGCCTTCCAGATGTTGTGGCCATTTATTTTACCTGAGTGGGAGCCCTAATTCTGGAACTATTCAGACCGCTCACAGGTGTTAACAATCCCAATAACCAACTTTGTTCAGTCTGTAGGTGTAGAATGCTGCCTGCAATGAAAGCATGCATATGCACAGACTGAAAAAAATAAAATTAAAAGCATTTGTGTTGTGTTCAGGAATGGATGGAAGACATCAACCAGGTAGACAAATCCCTGAGGGAAGAAGGCATGGCTGGTGCAGTGGAAGATAATGAGCTTCCTCCAATCAGATCTTCTGCTATCAATGAAGTCCCCACTTCTAAGGTTGGAATATTACAGTTACTGTACAAACTGAATTTAAAACTACATGTAAGTGTTTGAACATTCTAATTTTATTTAGTCACAGTAATATTATTTTTGGATGGATAAAGTAAGTACAGTAATTTTTAGCATGTAACATTTGCTGTCAATTTTGGCAAGCCAACACACATAATATACCACATGTAGCAGCCCAGTCCAGGAACTGGGTGTGGTGAGAGGGTGCTCACTCAAGTCCTGAACCTGCTTCCATTTTAGTAGATACAATTGCATCTACTATGGATTTGTTTTAAAAACATTTCTGTTGTCAACTATAATTCTTTTTTCATTCCTTTACCAACAGCAAAACAATGCAGATACAAAGAAGAAAAAACCAGTATTACCACGTGGCTACAATGAATGGGACAGGTAAAATAATTATTGTCAGTACTGTTTCAGGAACTGGCATGAACTGTACGTAAAGATCGTCATTGCTTTTCGTGCCAGTAGGCACATAAGGCCGCAACATAAAAAATGCACTGTATTATTGTTACTATGGAAACCTTCCAAGCTCCTTTGATCTCTTTGAGGCTGTGAATAGAACTGTGACACCTACATGTAAGGTACCAGGGTTTTCAAGAATTGTAGCAGCAGGAGAATTACTATGAAAGATTGTTATGAAAGGGCAAAGCTCTTTCAGAGGAAGGAGCAAGCAAAATTTAGCTGGAGAATTCTGCACAGTAGCCAGAGAATTCTCTGATCTCCAATGCCTTAAATGAACACCCTAAGGTACCATTCAGGTATTCTTGAAATCATAGAGTGGATTACTTCAGGGGAAAGGTTTCTGTTCAAACAGTGGAAATTGGAATATTTTTGTCACCAATGAACACAGGTGGTATAGTAGGGATCACAAGTAAACAAAGTGCTACAGTGTATAAACAAAGCTGTGCTCTAAGAAAGATTTTTCGGAGCCCAAAACTCTGAACCTTTGAAATTCAGGATGCCAAGCAAAGTAATTTTGTGCAAAAACTAAGATTTCCTTGTTGCCCCAAAACAAAAGTAAGTCTCCAGTGGCCACTGGGTGCTACTTGAACACAGCTCTGATTTTAAAAAATTGAGGATGACTTAACATCATTATTAATAATAATCATTATAATTGCATTCAACTTGCAAGGAAGCTTAATTATTCTGAAAAGTCATCGGCTTAGGTGGATAAAGATTTTGGTTGTTCTATTATGCCGTTATCCAATAACAGACCCTTAAGTGGATAACAGTACTGGAATTTAGCACACTATCAAAAATGGTCATCTCTGATTGGTTCTAATGGGCCATAACATCAAATAACGAATAATTAAAAAAAGTACTGCTAGTGCCAACTAGTTTTGAAAAGGTGCCAATTACTTTGAAACTCTGATAATATAAGTGATTAACCTGCCCTGTTAACACCTGATGATGATCTGCAGTTTGTCATAATCTCATCAAAATGACTGTAATTTAATCCTGTGATATGACTTGTACATTCAAACAGTTTGATTTTAACCGTGGTAAAAGTAATAACAGTTATGTTACACTGTAACTAGTTAAGTTTCTTGTCCAAGAATCAAAACTTCATGATCCACCAGACTTCCAAACTTCCAATAAAATGTCCAGCTAGCGCTCTGGACTGAAACTGGCACATTACAACAACAACAACAACTTTGTTTACCCTAGCTTATAAACACAAGGACAAATTTTAAATGCAGTGAATGGTTAACTACACCACCATGTCTTTCACATTTTCCCAACATACAGTGTATAATACACTGTGTACGGGTTTGAAAATCAGCTCTAAACCTCAAAGTTTTTATCTTTTTGAAGGTTTGACCCAGACAAGGAGATTGAAACTTTAGAGAAACAAGAGGAAGAAGGAAGGAAAAAGCAACAGGAAGACGCCAAAGTCATGAGCAAGAATTCTGTTCCTTTAAATGTGGAATTAAAAGGTAGCTTGTGGCTTTGAAGACCGTTACTCTTTAGCCTACGTGTATTGGAGCGTGAATGATAAAGTTGTGGCTCATGATTAATTTTCTTAAAACAGTTGTTACTCAAAAAAGTATGGCAATCAGTGGAAGTAAGTGCCTCTTCCTAGTGCAAAACTATGCTCTAAGAATAAAAACTCGGAACCTTTGAAATTCAAGGAGCCTCGGCCAGCATTTAAATTTTGTGCAGAAACTAAGATTTTCTTGACACCCAAAGGCAAAACTAAGTCACTAAGGGCCACAGGGCACTGCTAATGCACAGCCCTGAAGTGACGTTATTTTAACTACTGCCCGTGGTACCCCCCAATTTCTTTTCCCTCACTTCCACTTCCTGGTCTCTTTTACTCCTTCATGTACTTCCTCTTCTGTTTACATCTGTATATTTGTATTGGCCACACACATTATTAAAACTTACAGAATTGCAATGATTAACAAAAAGAAATGGCAAGGGAACCTAATAAAAACCATGAGGCTTGTAGCACTTAGGTTCCCTCCCAAGAAATAAAAGATGACTAAACCTAGCTGGACAATATGGTAACTGAAGTATTGACAAGTTATGTTTGTACACACTTAAAGTGCTACTACGATCAGAAAATCACTTGCCTTTTTTTTTTCAAATTTCGAAAGTGTGTTTGCTTAACACTCGGTTCGCGAAATTTCGAGTTTTAATTTCAAGCAAAAGACTGTTTACTTTGAGTACAACTTTTTAATTTAACAGTCCGCCATTACTCACGTTCATAACTGACCAAATAGGCCTCGGCGAGCTGGATCAAGGATAAAATGACGTCATTTACTCACTGGTTTAAAATTGCAGTGTGTGAATGCAGCTTATTAAGTATGCAAAACACAAGTTTGAAATTCTGAAAGCTCAAAATTCCTGTGCTGCATACTAAATCAGCCGGGTTTACACACACTGCATTCTTACGCTTGTGAGCTTTCTACGTCATGATGTCCTCGATCCAGTTCTCTCAAGATTTTGAAGTTAGTAACGGCGGACACTAAATAGAAATATTTCAGTCAAAATAAAAAACTAACTTCTCCAAATTAAAGCTTGAAATTTCGCGAGTCGGTTGTTAAGCAAACACACTTTTGAAGTTTGAAAAAAAAGACGAGTGATTTTTTGGTCGTGGTAGCACTTTAACCTTGGTTCTACCCTCAAGCAGTGTTGTCATTGGGGCCCAGGGGTTAAGGGCATTTTGACCAGATATGAGTTTGAACCTCAGCTGCTTGTATTTTTGTAGAAAACAGTACATGTCATGATTATACAACAGTGTCTGTAATTCCCAGCTATCCCTGCCTACTTCAAAAACTACATGTAGTAACAGTCCTGCACCCTCCCCTTTTCTCGGCCTCCTTGGTTCCATCCCTCCTTAGATCATAGCATTATACCACTTTTTACCCAGTACCATCTTTCACTAATCACAGTTCTCATTAAGGTAATTTTGAAGAAGAGTTCCCCCAACTGACTCTCAGCCGACAAAGGACCAACAGTCTGCTGACAGATGACCAAAAGATTTTTGGGGGAGCCCTTCAAAATTTCCCTCAGTAATGCTCTATTCACGTGTAACAGGCAAAAGCAAAACTGAGAGACAAGTGCTGGCCAACAGAGAGAAGGAGAAAGGGAATGAAGCCTTTCAGAGTGGGAATTACTCTGAGGCTTTGATGTACTACTGTCGAAGCATTGAGCTGAACCCTGAAGCAACAGCAGTGTACAATAACAGGGCTCTTGCAGGTACTCATTCTCAATTACGGCCAAACTATGTCATACGTCACCAGTATTTCCAAGAATGAAATGGACGTTAGAATATTCGTCTTTGCAACTTCCAGCATTTGAATGAAATATTGAACATTTCTCTGGAAATGTTTCTGAAAAAAAAATTTTTAAGTAAAAAAAAATTCAGCATAATAATAATAACAATAATAATAATAATAATAATAATAATAATAGTAATAATAATAGTAATAGTAATAATGAGAGGGGAAAACTGGAGTAACCGGAGAAAAACCTCTCTAAGCAGAGTGGAGATCCAACAAACTCAACCCACTTGTGACGCTGAGTCCGAGAATCGAGCCCGGGACACATTGGTAGAAGGTGAGCATTCTCACCACTTTGCCAACCCTGCTCCCCGCATAATGAAATAATTGATAGTTTTCAAAACTTTGTTTTTATCGTAAAAGAAACAAGCAAAGCATTATTTTGACAACAATCAAGGGAAACTCCCACAAGAACTCTGATAATCTTGCTGGCAATGTTCAAAACTGACACTTCAGATCTCAAAAATACTGGTAGCACATGATGTTGTGATTGACTGTTAATGCCTGCGTCACAAGTGGAGGTTGGTTTCTCAGGGACCTGGGGGCTTGTAGCCTGCCAACCCAAACCTAGGTTGGTTGAACACTCCATAAGGCTACCGTACCTGCAACCCAGCCACAAGCCCCACCCGCCACATCAATTCCCAAACCAAGCACCTGTCACACTGAACTCGGAGTTCAGTAGAAGAAAAAATAAACATGTGTCCAAAAAACTAAAAACGTCCTTTATAAATAGTCTAAAACATTGTATTGGGTATTACTATAAAATAATACATGTAGACTGCAAATTACTGCTTAACACTTCTTGGCTCAGTATTCCTGGCTTTGGAATGATAATAAAATAACAATAATAATAATATTAATAATAATAATAATAATAATAATAAGACTAAAGGGAGGGGACATACTTGAAAACACACGACCTACAATGCCCCGTATGCATAGCAAGTAAAACTACACGCACATGGAAAAGGTGCACGCATAAAATATAACAGAACCACTGCTGACCACTGGACTGCCTGAAGACATCGGTCATAAGCCAGAAAGGCTACAAGGCTGCGGGCAACCCACAGTATACTAGCAAATGCTAACGTCATGCCTTGCCAATAACTGAGAAAAAACTTGCTCCTACTCATTAACTAGCCAGGTTATATTGCATTTAACCCCATTTTAAAATGATTTTATTCATAAGGCATAAAGCAAAAATTGATATACGATTAAACAGTTTGTGATAAATATTTAGAGTTTTTGGAAAGCTGTAGTATATACATGTATAATTGTAATTTGTAATTATGAAACATTTAAAACACAACGTTTGAATCTACGAGAAGACATGTTTCGGATACTTAGTATCCATCTTCAGTTGAAGGATGTTTACAAGTGAGTGACTTATATAAAGTAAATAGCAAGTAGGTGTTGATTACAAAATGTAGAATAGTTACAAATCAGTGAAAAGGTTACATAACACTTAAGGGATACAAGGGGAGAATAAAAAGTGTGAGTACAAAACTATGAAAAATGCTGAATACAAATAGTAATTAAAGTAAGGGTGTTAAATTAACATGTTTGAGTTGTTTATTCAATGCGGGTTGTTCCCATTCAATATGTAGGGCTTCTTTGATCTTAAGTTGGAAATTAGTAGGAGCTGAGTCTAAGATGGAAAAACTATTAAAAGAGCATAGACATTAGGTTAGCCTTCATTTCCTTCAAATTAAGTAACGCGTTCAGTGTGAAGGACTCTATCCCCAATGCGCTCCACTCCCAGGTGGTTTACAAATTTACTTGTGCAGGATGTCATACCTGTTATGTCGGTGAAACCACTAGACATTTTGGCACCAGGGTTTGTGAGCACTTACTTTTGGATCGCAATTCCCACATCTATAAACATCTTCAGGGTTCTGAGTCGTGAAATAATCTATGCTCTTTTAATTGTTTTTCCATCTTAGACTCAGCTCCTACTAATTTCCAACTTAAGATCAAAGAAGCCCTACATATTGAATGGGAACAACCCGCATTGAATAAACAATGTAAATGTTTCATATCTATTTTACTGCTGCGAAAATTTGTAATTAGTATTGCAATTAGTGTTCTTTTATTATTTTACTTTGGTGGAAAACCTGTGTTCATCCTCGTTAAATAAAGTTATCTTATCTTATCTTATTTGCAAATAATTTATATGCGGCTTCCATGTCAGGTTTTCACTACTCAGTCTGCCAACAGAAGTTCTGCAGCACTGTGGAAACTTGAGTACAATATTGTCTATGTTGCAAAATTACTACTGAGGATTGTGGATTGACTGACACTGTTGTGCTGCTTATAAAAAGTCCTATCATTCAAACTGTGTACAATTAAGTCTCACTGATTTTCTCTCTCAGGAATAAAGCTTGAAAAGTTCCAAGAGGCTGTTGATGACTGCAACAAAGTTCTTAGTGCAGAACCTTACAATGTCAAAGGTACCATATTTTACATGTTACTGCTTCAAAAATCAGACACACCCCTCCCAAGGACTGTGTTTTGGTTTGGGTGGGCTCCTCCATCCCTTTATCCTTTAAATGTATGTGTTCACATCTGGCATTGTTTAGTCCAGCTTGACAAACTGTATACATCTTGTGCAAAACAGGATTTCTATAGCCCACTTTGGAAAAGACTAAGGGCCTGGGAGCGAATCCAAACTTAACTTCAAACCAATCAAATTAAACTATTAATAGTTTCTCACATGAAAGGGCATCTCAAAATTAGTTGTATCGGCAAGTTTGAGCATGTTTGGATGAAAAGCCACCAGATAGTGTGAACTTAAAAATCAAGAAAATCCCGTACAAATGTTTTTATTTTGGAAAATGCATCCCCCACACCATACAAAGTCTCTTGATTAGTAGTTTTCACAATTTTCTTAAGCCTTTTGTTCAGTCCCTATTCAACTGAACAACCTTAAAGTTGGTTAGGTTATCATCTTTTAGATGCTCTTTAATGTGCTTGAAACAATTATTCAGTTGAGCTCATTTGTATGTGTATTAATATTCACGCGCGAATTGAATGACCTGAAGAGCATGTGAAATGATTGAAGGGTAGAAAAGGATTGTTTGATAGTGTTACGTAGACTACACGTTTGGTGGTTAAAACATCGATTTAAGTTTTATTGATAGGAAACTTACGTGGCTCTGAGGTCTTTCGATCGCTAGGTAAATTTAATCGAAACTCGCCAACCTGGTGGTCGAAAAGACATCATTTAAAGTCTGTAGACCCGCAAGTCAGACACTTCTCAAAGAAGCGAGTAGTGTTTCTCTGTGCTTGCCAAACGTGAAGAGATTTAAGTTGACTGCCGAAGCAAGCAAATCAGCGTTTTGCAGGACAGAGTACTGAGCCAGGCGGGACAGTCTGAAAGCAACTCTGGTCTTAAAAGCGAGTCTTGACCCATTTGCTGAAGGTTGCCCTGCTAGAAATTGGGAAAGGAGAGTTGTTTTTTGACTTAGGCGAAAAAAATGGGATCCTTGCTTCGCTGTTTTCCGCGTTCGAGCATAGTTAGTATGGTTCAAGAGGCCATTTGATTCCCAGAATCATTGCCATCACAGAGGGCGCTGTCGCCTTGAAAAGTTCTGGCGAGGACTGGATATGAAATTCGCTTGGCTGCGGTGGAAAAATTTTCACTTCGAAAACATCACTGATAATTCATCTAAGAGTGGGCAATTGGCATCACGAGAAGTCAGTCCGTTTTCGATGAGCTGAGTATCTTGGAAAACAGTGCAAGGAAAAGTTTCATTGCATCGCGCGGCAAATATTCAAAAGCACAAAAGTCATGATCGGCTGTCTGGTCATGTAAACACACGTAGAGATTAACATGCTGGCGGATTTTAACATAAATCACTTTTGCATCGAGTACCTCATTTAGTTCGCTTTTATGGAGTCTTGTAAACATCAGCAAAAAGTATTTTCACGCAAGATTAACAGCAAAAAGCATTTTCACCCGAGATAAGCAGTTAAAATAATTTTCACACGAATCGTGTGACAGCCATTTATGTGCGATCGAATTTCACAATTCAATGTACCGGGTATGCAAATTTTCTACCGTCTTAAGCTAAAGAATATCTTCAGAACTAGTTAAGTTTTTTGTCCAAATTCTTGAACTGTTGTCATTTACTTTGATCTTAATACCATTTTCGTTCCATATTTTCCATTTGAAGATGAAAATGAATCCCATTGACAGACGGTAGGGGTTAAATTTCACATCTTACGCAAATATGTACGTTTTGAAGCCAATTTGAAGCCAACAAAAATAGTGAAGTATTTTGTTCCATTTTTTTCACTGTCGTCATTGACGTTGATTTGTGATAGGAATTTCATTCCACTGGTTCCATTTGACGACGAAAATGAACCCTTCAAAATCGTTTCAAATGACCAAAGCATGCGAAACGCCAGTCAAAGCTCTGTTTCCGAAGCGGAAACCGATGGGAAACAGCTTACTCTTTTAACTCTTCTTTTGCCCTTGAACATCGTTAACTCGAATTTTGGTGTTGCTCCCGAACAGAAGTTGTTGGTATTGGCCAAAACCTATCTTCAAATAAAAACAGCCGTCTTTGATACTTTTTTCAACCAAGAAACCTGTGCGCTCTTTTCATTTCGGAGGAAACTTTTAAGCTGATTGAGACTCAAAATGCGGCACTTACTTAAATGTTAACGCTAACGTTTGCAATGCCCTAAGCCTAACCCTATCCCTAGCTCTAACCCTAGCTCTAACCCTAACCCTAGCTCTAACCCTAGCTCTAACCGTAACCCTAACCCTAACTCTAGCCCTAATTTTAACCCTAACTCTAAACTGAACAGTAACCCTAAATCTTTTGAGTGCTGTTTTCAAGTCGGACAAAATCTATGCGCTCTCATCGCGTAAGGTTAGCCAAGGCTACTGTGTGCTGTTTTTAAGTTGAGCAAGAATGTTGCGCACTGTTTTCCAGCTAAGGAAGCTTCTTGAGCAATATCAGTAAGCAAAACACTGGTAATAAGCGCTGCATTTAAAAAAGTCGACCATTTCTAAGTCGGATGGGCATCTTGTGTGCTGTTTATGAGTGCTGTTCTCTTAATTCAGTTACGAGCATTTGGCGCTTAGCTTTCAATAAAGAATACCCTTGGGCATTGCTTCATGAATGTTAATAAGGCAGACTTAATTGAACGGCTGAAAGCGAAACTATCGTATGTGACGATTTAGCGTCGAAATTTCAAATTGCTCGGAATTGGCTGAAATTTGACATGTGGACTCCATTTTTGTCAAAGAACATTGCCCTGTATTTTTTTGCTGTTGCGCGCTTCGTTTTCGAAAAAAAAAAAAACGGGCCTAAAGTACATTCACACAGACCATCACATACGATAGTTTTGCTTTCAACCCTTCAATTGAAGTGTGTTTCGCAAAAGGGACGTATATCGCTTTTTTTCCTATTTTTTAGCGTATGCTAAGCAAATTAAAACTATGAGTACATGCAATAAGGCGCACGCATAAACTACAATGGAACAACCACTGACCACTTTACTTCCTGAAGACATCAGACATAAGCTAAGAACATGAAAGAAAACACAAACACACCAAAAGGCTATAAGGCTGCCAGCAACCCACAACCCACTAGGAAACACTGATGCCACGCCACGCCACGCCACGCCACGCCACGCCACGCCACGCCACGCCACGCCACGCCACGCCACGCCACGCCACGCCACGCCACGCCACGCCACGCCACGCCACGCCACGCCACGCCACGCCACGCCACGCCACGCCATGCCATGCCATGCCACGCCGATAACTAAGCAAACTTGCTCCTAGTCATTTAACTAAGTTAAATTGCATTTAACCCCATTAAATTTAAAACAAATTGATTCCTCGTCCCCTAGTCTTTTCAATAGTGGGCTACTGTTAATCCTGCTGTGATTGTTGAAATTTATGTCTTGCAGCTTATCTGAGAAGGGCCTTAGCTCACAGTGGTCAAGGACTGAAAGAAGAGGCCACAGCTGACCTTTATAGTGTACTGTCTGTTGAGCCCAACAACAAGAGAGCCAAGGTGAATTTTAGTTGTTTGTCAGTTCTAGTTATTTGGCTTCATTTGTGAAGACTATAACAAAACTCTATTTAAATGATTGTGGTTAAAATACATCTGTGCATGACTGGCCATGTACATGCTCCTAATACTTACCGGTAATTTAACGTCTACCAGTCGTGAATGCAGTGCGACACTAGTGTCTTTACACTTGTTTCTAATAATTATTATTTGTCGTTGATAGGAACTACTTGGTGAAATGAAGAAAAATGAAAGGTAATGCTGTTTAACTTTTTAACTTGTAAACTGCACAAGCACAATGAACGCGTTATAGTCATAGCAAGGAAAGCAGTCAATCGGTCACTTGCTTGCTCAATCACTCACTCAACTTATGTTAATTTTATTGGAATTTAAGTACAGTTATGCATTTTTTAGCTTGGGTGCCCTGTGGATGAGATACTGTAGTCACTCAAGAAAAATCTTTCTTTTTGCCTTGTTATTATATTGACTAGCATGATGAAATCGCTGCTTGATCCAGCATGTGTGCCATGTATACAACACTCGGGTGTGAAGAAAAAAGCAACATTGCTTATTTTTATACTTAACAAATATTCAAGATTCTGACTAATACCAAAAGCAATTAATTATTCATGGAGTTAGAACAGTAAGGAGAAAATGGATGTGGATATCAGGGCTTACTGAGCTGGGTTAACCAACAGTGTACTTACAGATAACATAGTAATTGCAACTAACAATGTATAGTTTGACGGGAGTATAACTAAGACTTTGACCTAAAGCAGGACTGGCCAGCACTAATTTTTGAAAGAGCTGGGGCTGTACAAAAATCAGCCGGGGATTCCAGCCATTGTAGTATCATCAATATGCTGTTTTTCTATCAAGTTAGCCGGGCATCTGACTCAGAATTTTCGGGAGAAATCCTCAGTCCCCAGCCCTTAATGGCAACCCTGAAAAGGTACAAAATGTAAAAGTGATGTTTAAAAGGGATGACAGTTATTGTGCAGAGGGATTTTTTATTTAAAATATCTTATGAGCATTATAATAGTTTTCTCTTGAAAGCTAGTTATTTTGTGTACCTACTGTAAGTTTCCAACTGATAGTAGAATTTGGCCTTGTTTGGCTTAACTAACACAGAAACAGTTGCCAGCTTTGACAGAAAATAACTATGATATGCTGGACAAACGAGTGAATCTTCTCGAAGTCAACCTTACCTATGCACAGTAACAGACAATAATGTCTCTACTTTCAGTAAAGGAAAAGAACCAGACGAGCCTGTATTATCAGAAGACTCAAGAAACTTGAATCACTATCCAACAGACAATGAAAGAACTTCTACAGATGATCGCAATTCTGTGGATACAGATAGAACATCAACAACTACAACAAAAGGCAAAAGGTTAAAAATCGTGGAAGTTGAACGTGAAAATGAGACTGATGACACTGACAATTTAAGTGGTGAAAGTTGCGCCGGAAAAAATCTACCTGATGTGACGCAGAAAATAGAAACTAATGATAGAACTAATGAAAAGGATAATTTTCCAACTGTTGAAAAGACACCCGTGGAAAAACAACGTGAGTTGCCAGGACTTGTGATAAAAGCTCAGGAGGAAGGGACACAATTATTTAAACTTGGAAGATATGCAGAGGCAGCGGAACAGTTTACCCAGGCTATTGACATTCTGCAAAAAGGTAATTTAAGTACAAATAAATCTCAGTAAATTTCAAGGTTGCTTCTAGCTGGTATTAGCTATATACTACATGTAACTGACGACCGGTTAGCTCAATTGGTAGTAAGGAACAGTGTCTTCAGAGTTCACGGAATAAGAATTTTTTCCAACCATTCATTCAAGTTTATTTTACAAACAATAATAATTTCTGAACATTGGACTGGCATAAAAGTATGAGTATCAATGAGTGGTTCCAGAATTCCGCTTATTTTCATAGTGACTCAGGTTGTAATAAATTTGCTAGGATTTTGGTCAAACGCATTTATTTGCACAGAGATCCAAAACCTAATTGATTGTAGTTTCTCCACAGATAAATTTGTTTACAGCTCTGCTCTTTGCTCTCTGTTTTGTAACCGTGGCTCATGCCTGATTAAAATCGGAGACTGTGCTGGTTGTGTGGCTGATTGTACCTCAGCCCTGCAGCTTTCGCCTGGGGATTTTAGGTCGCTACTCAAAAGAGCCCAGGCATATGAAACTTCAGAAAAGTAAGCTATTGTTGTATTGTATTTTTAACATCGTGCTCAACTGTCACGTACTGAGGTAGTGCCTTCTCATAGCATAGCATAGCATAGTATATTAGCATATAGTATAGCATATTATAGTATAGCATAATTATAGGTTAGCATAGCGTAGCATAGCATAGCATAAGGCATAGCATAGCATATAGTATAGCATAATTATAGTATAGCATAATTATAGGTTAGCATACAGCATTAACGTCGTGCTCAACTTACACGTGCTGAGGTAGTGCCTTCTCATGGCATAGCATAGCATTATAGTATATCATAATTGAGCGTTTTGCAATAATTATATAATCTCCCTTCATCCCCTCCCCGTCTCACTGACTTAACAAGTTTTAATTTTCTTCCTGGTCTGTGATTTTGAATTTGTTCTTGTTTCTTTTTTTCCATGTTAGGTATAAAAATGCGTGGTGTGATTATCAGATGGCACTGAGTTTACAGTCCCATCACCAAGGAGCATTAGGAGGCAACTTGAGGTGATTGGACTACTGTCTGTTGCACGTAAACCTCACGTAAAACCCAGACTTTTGAAGTGATATTAAATATAGCTAATGACCAGTCATCAAACATTACGGATATGCCCCCCCCTCCCCCCCCCTTTCCCTGTGACAACCGTAGAGTTCTGAAAGTAGCAGGCCCCGTTGCTTTCGGAATTAGCCGGGCTAAGGGGTCGCAACTTTCGGCAGCCTCTACTTTCGAGTAACTAAAATACGTGAGTAATTGAAGAAACAAAATGAAGGTAAGCACAACCGCCGAATAAGTGTATTCGGCGTTCTTGTACAGTAAAACACTATTATGCTGTTCCATTTCCATGGCGCATATGAGAGAACACAGTTTCTCTTTCAATGAGTTCTTAAGCTTTGTCATCTTTCTTCACTTAAAAACATCGCGCATACAGACAATCGCTAGTCACTATTGTATTTTTTACTGGACTGTTACTTTGTTTGGAGGGGGGCGTTCTTTTTCGGCTTGGCCTTTACTTTCGGCAATTGCTGGAAAAGTCCAAAAATGGACCCTTTGCAGGATGTCAGTCACGTGGTATAAAAACACCATGCTGGGACGGAAGAAACACAAACGAAGAGCTTACATCAAATAAAATGGTAATTTTCTCTGTTTGTCTTGACCCAGTGCGTTGTTTTCGTCCCAGCATGGCGTTTTTGTACCACGTGACTGACATTCTGCAAAGGGCCCATTAACGTTACTTTCGTGGACCGCTGCTTTTGGCACTTACAAATTTGTTTTGTTTTGATGGCCTGTGACCAAGACGTGCTTTCATTGTGATAAGTTGAATGCTGGTCGCACTGATCTAACGAGTGTCATTAATTTTGTTAGGGTTTCCAAACATCTTGGGGATCTCTATGGACCAAACTGGAAAGAGAAAGTTTCCCCAGCTGCATCATCAGCTTCGCCATCAGGAAGGACAGAGTCCCTGGGTACTATACCCCAGTCTACTCCCACAAGTGATACCAATGGGTCGGCAACTGTACCCCAACCCTCCCCTCCTGGTGATGCAAGTGGTATCACTTCATCCCCTGCCCACCTTTCCCCTGTGACAGACTGCTCCACAGTTGAGTCATCTACAGCTTCTATGAAGGGTAGTGTGGATCCAGCTGTCAGGTTTGCACAGTGCAAAGAAGAGGGGAATTCATTAGTGAAACAGGTGAGTATTAGACTACAGTAAAGCGAAAGAAATCCTAATTATAGTCAACTTCAATTGCAATCGATTGGTAAGCACAATTTGACTGCTATAATTATAAATTATTGTGTCCAGGTAAGCTGACAACCACTCATTGGATAGTGCCCAATAAGTGGCTCATTTCAGCTTACCTAGACACATTAATTACTCGGGCTGCCCGCGTCTCGCGCGGCGCCCGGGTCTAAGATTACCGACGGTTCTTCTTTTTCGTCGTCGAGTATCATCCACAAAGCTCACTTCCGGCGTTTCTGCGCAAGCGCTAACTATTTTTAACGGAGTGATGCCTGTGAATGATATATGAATTTCTTTCACAGGAACATATGAACCCACAATTGACCTGCTCCCAACGTCAGTGGCTTCATAGCTCAGTTGGTCAGAGCATCGCACCGGTAATCGCGAGGTCACGGGTTCAAACCCCGTTGAAGTCCTGAATTTTTTTCAGAAAATGTTTCAGGCTTCTTTTCGCAATTGCATAAATTGCTTTCACAACTGCGAGGATCATTCTTCATTTGATTTTGAGAGTGATGCCTGTTGTCACGTATCGGAAAATGTCGATTCACCTTGTGTCTTTTGAAGTCTGAACAAACAATATGTTAAGAGAAGTGTCCATGCGAATGTTTGCAAGTTCAACGGCGAGAAGAAAGCTTTTAACATGAGTAAACTTAACTCCAGATGGACTGCCGTGTTTCCTCGTGTCTGCTTCAGTAGACTGCGAGTAGTCTCTAATTTGGCGATGGATTGTGGGGCGGGCGAAAGACACGTGCGCGCGCGAAGTTGCGAGGAGACGCGACGCGAGGGGAGCGCCAAAAATTAGAGACTACAGACAAAGGGAGTTTGACCTTTCACGGCCGAGTGATTCGGAAGTGTAAATCTCATATCAACAGCAAGAATGATGCCTGTAGTCACGTATCGGAAAACGTCGATTCACCTTGTGTCTTTGAAGTCTGAACAACTAACATGTTAAGAGAAGTGTCTATACGAATGTTTGCAAGTTCAACAGCGAGAAGAAAGCTTTTAACATGACCAAAATTTAACTCCAGCTGGACTGCCGTGTTCCCCGTATCCGCTCCATTGAGATGTACATTTTGTTGAATAACTCAAGTACGGGATATCACACACCCCTGAGACTTTGACAGGTAGTTTATTTACTATTTTCCCACATAATCTCAATTTCTGGACTTTAATTTTTGAATGATAAGCGATTAGTTTTTACAAATGTACTAGCGTCACTTGAAACTGTCCAGAAACGTTCCTTTCTTGTGTTTCAAATGACCCTGGATTGACGTATTTGTAAACAGTTTCACTCTGCTAATTAATTTTCTACTCACATTTCACCGAGACTCCATTAACGTTTATGCGAAAAAATCCTACATCGTTCGATAAGCGTTTCCTTTCTCAAACAATTATCCATCGAAGCGAAAATAAGTGTGCTTAGTTTTTTTTTGGAATCAATACACTATTTTTATCACCTTGCAAAACGATAAGCCTCTGTGGCCTAAAGGTCATTGTTCCTGCCTGTGACGCAGCTAACCCGGGTTCGATGTCTTTTAGTGGTATATATCACGGGCTTTATTTTTTCTGTTTCTCTTTTTCTTGTTCTTTTAGAAATATTTTTTACAAGTGTTGAGCTGTATTTTAGAGGAATATATGTTGATAGGGGTCTAAAGAAATAGATTCCAACACAAGCTAAACACAATGCGTCCGATGTAAGAAAGACAGACTTCTCTCTATTCTTTTGTTTAGCGCTAAGTTAGGGATACAATACTGTTTTTTGCAAGCCCGAGTTTAGGCTAATTGTAGCCTCTTGTTTGTGAAGTATTCTTGTCACTTCAAGCCACATCCCACAAGCTTCACATTTTCATTGCTATAATTATAGTTTTGGTCTGACTTGAGTTTGCAAAGAGAAACGATGAAAAGTGGAAAATGGCGCGCACATGTTGCTTGCCTCTTGGGATGACGGAGAATTTGCCCGCAAACTCGCCCACATGGAAAGTCACCCGCCCACACACAACAGCCCTTTACTAGGTTCACTCAGATATGATAAAATGTTGCAGTTTGCGTATTTCAGTAATTTAAAGGGCGTAACCAAGGCTAAAACAACCACTTTGCTGACTTTGGACTTGGTAACGATAGAAAGAACTATAGCAAAGATATCAGTGACGTCACCTATTGTTATTAACATGCCAACCAGAGAGCTATTGGCTGGTGGAACAAAGAATTCTTTTGACACCAGCTTTTAGCCGCTGAAATGGCCGAGAATGACCATTGTCATGGAGTGAAGGGAACTGATACTTTTCGAGTAAGATTGTCCTGACTTTGACTGAAAATTATTCATGCATCAAGTGTAGTTAATGGTTAACTGACAGCAATCAAATGTTATTAAAGTGGACTTCGTTTTTGCTGTTGCCAGAACCGCTGCGAAGAAGCTGTTGCGTGTTACACCGAGTGCATTGGCATCGATCCTGAAAATGTTGCTGTTTATACAAACAGAGCACTGTGTTACTTGCGGCTCCAGCAGGTAAATTCTTTCTCCTTATGAAGTTTTTATGTTCCTCCTTATATTCTCTCTCCATTGTCTCTCCTTCACTCGTTCTTTGGTTCTGGTCAACACTGACATAACTAGAACTCTCTCTGTGGTTCTAAAGTGAGTTTTTATTCATCACATTGTGACAATGTCCAGATTTGGTCCTTGTGCATTCTCGTCCCCAGAGCCTCCGTTTCTTTTGATCACGTGGTCGGAGAAACGAATGGCTCTGGTAGCAGCAATATACCGGATGTCCGTAAATCACGGACATTCGCTAGCGCATGTCATATAGCCAAGAATGTAATAAATAATAATAATAATTTATTGACTTAGTATAGCGCCTTTTAACATAAAAATGATCAAAAGCGCTTTACATGAATTGAAAAGTATATTTATATAAAAATACAACAACTATAACGAATTATAAGAAATATCCATAAAACCTAACACTAAAAATTCACAATTGACCACCCACGCCCCAAAGAATATGTGTATATTTCACAATTGACCACATTGCTCATGCTCAGGTATGTATCCTCAGGGAGGGAGTGACAGTCCAGCTTTGGCTTTTATGATGGCTGGCTTGAAAGCTGGTTCGGCGAAGCTTTGAAAGAGACTAATTTCATTGAAACTAGAAAAATTACTATAGGAAAAGGGAACAACAACCTGCCTTGCATGCAGTAGCTGTACAGAAACGAGACTGGCTGTGTATTTTGCTCACGGGGTTCGAAAATCGCTGATATTGCAGCTTCTCTCGTTCGTGGTGGACCATAGATCTTTATACGGTTGTAAGCAGTTGTGTTCATGTAGTTTTGCCACTGAATGTGCTCATTCCCGACCAAATTGAAAAGTTGAAGGCACTACGTGTTGGCTTGAAGGTTTATAAGCAAGGTAACAGAGAGAATGTCAAATTCTCTTGTTGCATTGTGCAAAATATATCTCACCCGTAACGGTAACTGCAAACGAGTGGCTCTGGGGACGAGAATGACAGAAAGTGCTTAGTAATTCATCACTTTATTCTTGGTGCGCATTCATTTTTTGTCAACCAATGAAAAAGTTCGAATTTTTGGCGCGTCCAGAGCCACTCGTCAACGACATTTTTAGACGAGTTGTTCTGGGGACGAGAATGGTCCTTGTCCTTTCAAAATTCGTCGTGCGCGCTCAACAGATATCCTGCGATATACGTAATTCCGTGTGTCCCAGAGAAAAATGGCGGCTTTTCCAGCTATTCAGTAATAATATAAACTCAATGAAGTGTACTTTGTTATAAATGTATATGCGGAACAATAAAACGATTATCCCTCTCAACCTTGCGGAATGTCCTCTGATTTTAGCCAACTCGGCCTACGGCTTCGTCAGCTAAGTATCAGGCTATTTTCCGCGCGATTTTGGAGGATAATTGATGATTATACATGATTATACATTCACGAGGCCAATCGTGTGCGCCCCACGTGCAACTGACTGGATCGGCTCTCAGTGCAGTCGCGTGAATTGTGTATTTTGTTTTCGTTACTCCAAGGACAAACTCGCCATAGACGACACCACAGAGGCACTGAGACTTCAACCCAACAACGTCAAAGCACTGTTCAGGAGAGCCCTGGCCAAAAAGGTTTGCTGTTTGTTATTTTGTTTTGTTGTCAACTTACCTTCCTCCCACGGGAGGTTTATTTTCATCATCATCATAATCATCATAACTTTATTAATGTGTCTACAAAGATTTAGCATTGCTGCTAATTGGGACACTTAAGATAAGTTACAATTAAGACACGTAAGATAAGTTGCAATAAGTTTCATTGCTATTTCAAACAATTAGGCAATATACCACACGTTTCTATTTATAGGCTGATAAACCACGCGGGAAGTTGGAAGAACACTCGAAGAATTCATGAATGACGGGCCGCAGGCGAGTGATTTACGAATTCTTCGAGTGTTCTTCCAACATCCCAAGTGGTTTATCAGCCTATAAACCATACAAACTTGTGGTATATTGCTTTTATATAATAATTCAGAAGACGCGCGAAATTTCCACGAGTTTACTGGTACAATAAACCGTAGCTGATTTACCAATCAAAGCGCGCGAATTGACTTTGGTTATTATATAATGCCCCATAAACTTTGACTTTTGAGAGCTGTTAAGATACCCTTCTCCAAAATTTTGACCCTTATTTGTTGATTCGCAGGCACTGTCTCAATATGACTCGGCTGCACGAGACCTTTTTGAACTGCAGAAAATTGAACCCAAGAATGCTGCTGCTAAGAAAGAGCTTGATATTGTACTGGAATTGTGTCGGAAGGTCAGTGGAATGAGTGCTACTAATGATATATGAAGGAGCTTATACACCAATGCACCTTGGAATGGTTGTCATTGCATCAGACTTTGGTCAGAAGGTTGAAGGTTATCCTAGTCTCTTTATTACCTCGTTATTTCCTTTGAAAGATAGTTAACTGTACATTGTCTAAAAACAGCTGAGGATACTCCCTGGCGGGGAAGCATCTCATCGCGATGGGGGGAGGGGATGGAAATCTCAATACAGCCCACGTGAATAACTGCAGTTCGACTCAGTTATTTTCAATTACGCATTAAAATATTGGGGAAATGACTCTAAAGCAAACAGAACAACTTGATGAACGGTCAAATAAAGGAAACAAGAGGCTTCAAGTAGCCTGTACTCATGCGTATAATTTGAAAACATCAGCATAAATTTGCATTACACAATGCGACCCGAAACGAAGAATGGAGGCAAAACCTTAACTCATGCGCTCACTGCGCATCAGTAAATACGTTTTATTTTCAAATACTCTAAAACCCGTAACGATCCGCATACTGCAATTCATGAGACCTTCCAAGGGGTAGAAGCGACAAGGGACATGGCTCCGAAAACAGGCGACAATCTTCTCCCAAAACGCCGACAACCGTCAGAAATTGGCAGAAAACGCGTGACAGCGACAATTCACTTTCCATTCCTCTTTGTTTTCGTTGCGACAGTGACATTTGTCCCTAACGAAACAAGCGACAGACAGAGTAGTAAACGAACGACAAAGCGACACCAGACCTCCCCTTGGAAGGCCTCATTCATTTGGGCCGCCTGCGTTTAATTTGAGGAAGATGCTTAGTTCACCTTGCTTTTCTTTTCCTTTTTGTGACCCGTGATTTTGTTTAGGAGCGTAGGGAGTCGGCTGAGAAGAGTGAAAAGAGCGCAAAGACAAAGACAAAGAAGAAGAAAAGCGAAAACAAATCAGAGCAACACAAACCACAGGAACACCAGGCTGAGGAGGCGCCAAAATGGCGGAGGATAACGATCAGGGACGTTGAAAATGATGACGAAGTGAGCAGAGTGCTTCTGATAATTCGGAAACTGTTTTTCTACAACTTTCGATTGAAAAGACAAGAGGTTCGATGAAGCTGAAGTTTTTGCGACTCCAGTCACACTGGAAAAAAAATGTGTAAACCAATCAAATGTAACCGCACATCAAGTGCGACGAACTGTGCGCCTGGTTTCAAGTCCGCCGGAAAAAAATAAAACCTACAACTGCCAAGAACAGGAATATAGGATGTTAAGATTTAGAGTGCTTCGCTTGTGACAGCAGTCTTGTGTCTTTAGTATCTGTATCTGCAGGCACGCAGATAGTGTGGGGTCTGGTGACTAGACTGGTTTGAAAGCCTTTCTCGTACTCAATCTTGATTTATACTCACACAAGTCTGAGGGAGAGAAAACAGGGTGGAATGGGAAGAGGTGCAAATTCTGACAAGGGAAAAGTAGCAGGCAACGGTGGAAGCACTTAAAAGCTAGCTTTATAACGTGTGCTTAGCGTGGCAAAACGCATGCAGTTAAAATCAAGTTTGGTTCTATAATTGTGCTTGTTTCATTTGGTTATGACTTCACTAAACCCAAACGAAAGAAACAAACCTCCTGGTTCCTCAGCAAGCATCAAATGACTTTAAGCCATTCCTTAGTCCTCTGTAGTAGCTATTTTGAAGTCACAGAAAACGGGAGAGTGACTCTGTCTTTTCGTTGATTCCTAGGATGAGGAGCAGCCAGTCCCCCACAAAAAGAGCAGGCATCCTCAGATACGCCTCTCACCACAGCTGCCGTCAACCCGACTGAAAGCAGCACAGGATCAAAGCCAGTTAAGCTCATTAAGGTTTGTTTCAGTAAGGATCATGGCAAGATCTTGCCACTGGTGACTTGTCTCTAGACAGGTTAGGTATATCGCAGGGAGTGAAAGGTGATGAGCAAGTTCTGTGCAGTTTCACCTTACTGTGAGCACTGCAACTCTATTTAACAATTGGATCATGAGCTCGAAATTTCTGGGGCGTGATAAGTGACGACGGCGCAGCCCGAGAGTAATCTTAATGTTTTAGTATAAATCTACTAGTGGTTTAGAGCTAAACAAGTAAATTATCTAAATCCTCTTTGCGGACACTTCGAAAACGCGAAGAAGTGCCCGCCATTTTGATGACAATCGCTACTCTCTATCACAGAGTAGATAGCGAGTAGCGTGGCCAATCACAGAACGGCATTCGCGATAGAACGCTAGTAGGTTTAAACTAAAATACCTTTATCCCTTATGCAGGGACATTGTCTATTCCCCCTTCACCTCCCCAACTCATCCCCGTTCGCTTGCGCAGTAACACATACAGGGACACTCTTGTAAACTTAATTACTTAAGTCCCAGTAGTGATCAGTATCTAATTTCTCCTTACGTATCACTGCTTTATCAAACACAGGTCAGGAGAATAAAGCAAATGGTCACGAACGTTCAAAATGTCTCGATGTTTTAACACAGTCTCTTTAGTAGTACCACAAGGAGAAAACAGAGACCAGTTAGGAGAATATTCATTTTGATATCAGAAACAGTGGGTTAAGGGTGAATTTTGTCCCCCAATCAACAGAAAACGGCTTATGACTTCTTTCAAGCTTGGAATTCCGTGAAGAAGAGCAACACAAAAGATTACGCTGAATTGTTGAGACAGCTGGAGACAACACGGCTTGCCAAAGGTAAACTAAAGCTTGTTTGTCGTTTTGATAATCAGATGTTTGCTCGCTGAAAATACCTATAAAAGGGCGTCAACTTAACGTTTTCCTTGGAATATAAAACAGAATAGAGTGGTTTTCTAAAGTTTTTCAATTCAGTGTGGAAAGTATTTCGCGTTTTCTTTGAATTTGCTTCAGATCACTCTGATTTGTTAGCAAAACTCGTGCCACTTTCTCAACCAATAAGAAGAAAAGCCAAAACCAATCGCCGTGACTTGCGCGAGCGTATTTTCCCGCGCTGAACGGGGAAATAGAAGGAAAAGGAATAGTAAGAAAGGTGGTAGATTTTTAGTTCGGTTGTCTAAGTCCCCAAAGGGAATTGAACACACGAATTCCGTACACTCAAATTACCAAATGTTGTTTCTCCTGCACTTTTTTCCTTTCCAGTTCTCAGCAACAAGCTTGACGCACCAATGCTAAACAGCATCATTGCAGCACTAAACCAAGAAATTGTGCCGCAAGGTAACGTAAACGCACCAAGGTTCATGCACAGACTGACAAAAACGTAGAACCACCTTAGTTGTGTAGCATGTTAAACAAGACCACTGAAGAGGCTAGCTTTCACCTGGCCTTATTTTAGATTTTTATCCACAGACTGGAACCATGTTGAACAGAATAATCAACAAAGCTCCTTAACAATTATCCCGCGAAATCGCGCGCGAATGGCCGAATTCGCTCAAATCTGGGGATAGATTGAGCGGGATAATTGTTACTGAACACATCAATAACAAAGTTGACTGAGTTAATTACAGAAAAGCTGGAAAAGCTGCCATTTTCTACACAATACTCGAAATTACGTATTTCGCAGGATATTAGGCTCGATTTCCGCCGCTTACTCGGGTCCTGGCTTTCCTCTCCTCTCTCAGGGAGCAAAGCCCGGACCCGAGTGAGCGGCGGAAATCGAGCCTACAGGATATTTGTATTGAGAGCGCTGTGACCATATTTGGAGTGTTACATGTATTAACCATTTCATCTACTGAAAATTTTAGAACTATACAGCACTGTAAACAGTAGTAATGGTGGCTCTAAAGCATTTGATTTTAATTATTGTAGGTGAGGAAAAACTGGCTTGTGATATCCTAGAACAGCTAAGCCATGTTGAACGCTTTGGCATGGTGTTGCTTTTCATGTCGGCGAAGGAAAAGAATGGTAAGGGTGTTTATTTAAGCAATACACCACAAGTCTCTATGGCTTATAGGCTGATAAACCACGCGGGATGTTTGAAGAATACTCGAAGAATTCGTAAGTCACTCGCCTGCGACTCGTGTTCTTCCAACATCCCAAGTGGTTTATCATGCCTATAAACCATAAAAACTTGTGGTATATTGCTTTTATATAATAATTCAGAAGACGCGCGAAATTTCCATGAGTTTACTGGCACAATAAACTATAGCTGATTGGCCAATCAGAGCGCGCGCATTGATTTGGTTATTATATAAATCGTTATACGGGATGAATGTCGTTGACGGGTCGTTTACTCAGTTTTGATGTTAGGTTTCAAACTGCGCATTTATAAATGATCTAGCTTTAATTCTTTTTGATATGAGTGCAAGGTGCATAAGATGTCATCAGAAAGCGGACGGAGTGGGTACCCTCCTCAAGAGGAAAGCGTACTTTCGCAATCCATGATCGTCTGAAAACCAAACTCGGCAAGTTTTGATTTTTTTGCTGGCTATAGGCGCTTTTAAAAGTTCTGGTGCTGTATATTAACGCACCTTGAAAATCAACGATCAGCGGTACCGTAATCTTGCCTGTTGTCTGTTTTAGAGTACACAGTACAAAAAAGGGTTTTGCTGTGTAGCACTCGAGTCAAATAATGCTGAATAAAAGTTTTTTGTTGTCGGAGTGCTGAAAGAAACTGTATATAAGGCAGGCGTGTCGAAAATAACCCCTTCATACATACATATACTTTATTTACCCTCGGATTTTAGAAAAGCTGATACAATATCTCCAAGCATTTACCAACCCAATAATCAGATGAGAAATAGACCACCACACCGGGAACTACGTCCCCTACTCTTTCGAACAGTGTGTGGGTTCTTTAACGTCCCAGAGAATCAATTATTAAGAGTTGTAAGACAGGGCCTACGGTTTATCGGCTTATCCGAGGAGATTAGAAAGTCTAAACATTTGCAGATGTCATTACTTAGGTAGCGCTTTCTCCTTAATTATTTAAAGACCCTGAGTGTTAGTCCGGCCGGGTTTGAATCCTCGACCTCCAGCATAATAGGCTATTAACAGTAGTGAAGGGGGTTATTCCCGAAATGTTGACTGTTAATATACAGTATCTTTACCCTGCTCGCAGAGGTTTCTTTCTGGCAAGTCTTTTAGCATGTACGAAGTCGTTCGCGTCTCTTGTATTTCGCGTAGTCGGCTAGTTTACTTCCCGAGAGAAACCTCTACCACGAGCCGCTTACATTTCACGTTGACCATGCGCTAGATCATAATCAAGTTACTATAGAGATTGACGTAAATCTCACGCAAGCTCATTTTTGCACAGCAAATCAGTAAAAAATAGATGCGCATGAGTTGACAAACTCGTTTAAACCGGTTTTTAACGTGCTTGTCACGTGATCTACCTCCAAGAATTTGGAGGTATCTAAAGCGGATGCTCAACGGGAAATGTAAGCGGCTCGTGGCAGACGTTTCTCTCGGGAAGTAAACAAGCCGACTACGCGAAATACAAGAGACGCGAATGACTTCGTACATGCTAAAAGACTTGCCAGAAAGAAACTTCTGCTAGCAGGGTACAGTATCTTTCACGACCTTTCAGCACTCCGACAACAACACCACAAGTTTCATTCAGAACTGTTTTGGAGTACGCACACCAAACTGTGGGTTTATGACCAAAGAAAGTTATAGACTGAGCTTCGAGTGAGCTAAAATAAGTGTACTTGAATTTATCTTATGAAGTTTTTCTTTACTTCCAACAGAACTTAAGCAATTGTTCTCTAAACTCGAAGCTGCAAGATCAAAACAGAGCTTTGTGACAAGCGAAGAATTTGAACGTCTAGGAACGAAATACAAAATTTGAAGAACTTGAGGTAGTGATGCATCTGGAAGAGATACTGTTCTCCTCCGCGCGCAGTCCCCTTCACACGACAGAACCTGGACACTAGAACCTCTATTGTGCCCAGGATAAGTGAGAAACGTGATCAAACGCGTAAAATAAGAAACGTCCCGTTAAAGTTGACAGTTAAAAGCTGATAAGTTCGTTGTGAATCTGTAAGTTGACTAAATCATGTTTAATGTGTGGAGACTGGTCGGCGCTGTGTGGCTTTGTTTCATGTTTTGATTAGTGATTTCCGGGAAACGGATTTAGATCCAGATTTTAATTTTTTCGTACTATTACAGATGTTTCTATATACATAACAATATATTACAAGAACAGCAAAAGGAAGAACAACAAATTACATAAATGGTAAAAGGTCAAGTGTGCGCAGTGACCAAAGTAGCGTAGGCTTTTGAGTCCCACTGCCGCGTGAAATTAACTAAGGGTTCCTAAAACTACTTAATAGTATATCCTTAGATGATCTACCATACTCACATAATCACAGCAAACCTGTATCAGCTTTTAAATCTTAAAGTAAAAACCTCATCTTTGACGAGCGTTTCTTATGTTTTACGTTTGGCCGCGTTTAATGCACGAGTGCTCAAGTTTTGCAAACAATAATCGTTAATTTATGCAGAGTTATGCAGGGATAATAGAATTGTAAAGTGTCGGTTATTTGAGATTAAAGTTTGGTTGTTTGCTCTCATTGAGTCCCAGCTAAAAAGATGTTCTCCTTACACAGTAAATTTTGTCATAATTTAATTGTTTGGTAAAAGAGACAACTTCGGCTTATATAATCTAGACTTGCTGCTATTCCGCCTTGCAGCAATCTTAATACCGGCCGTGAATACTGGTTTATTGTAACTCTTCGCTAAAGGTAGTACATCACGATTTATACACAGGGAGACACTAAACGAAGAAACTTCGAATGGACTCGTTGTCTGATCATAGTCGGCAACCGTTGCCATCATTTGGAAATTTCTTCGACATGTGATCGGAAGTTTGTCGTGTGATCGCAAGCTCCGAAGGATCTTGCAACGTTGTTGCTGCCCCGGCACTTACGCTTTGCCTGTCCCAGACCTTCCATAATCAGTTGTCGCCAGGTTATAAATATTTGCAATAACGGTTTACTGCCTTAAAAAGTGAAATCGAGGGAAATTCACCGCCGTCCTTTACCACCGATAATAGTGGGTCTGCGTACGAAACAATGTTTCTGGTAATGAAGCCGGTAAGTCCCAAGCTCGTTCCATTTTTGTCCTCTTGCTCGTTAGTTGCTTTTATGAGTACCATAGGTTGTCATACCCTCTTTCGTGTAGTAAAGAAAATGTATCGCTACCGCTGTTTAATACGGTTCATGGTTTTCAACAAATTGTCAATTTTCAATCTAGTCGGCAGTGTAAAGTTACTGTGATGGGTTTTTCCTCTTTTGAGTTTGATCCGCATAACTTCCTCCTAATTATTTTCCCTTATCTGCGGTGTCACGCAACATTTCACACTAGTATCGTCAGTATAGTGTGACAATCAGTCATGAAAGTGTCACGTATCAGTGTGAACGCACTCTTGACTTTTCTCAAAGTTGCAACTTTCCTTGTAGAACTAACACTGCTTGTCCAGCGACGTCAACTCTGTAATCCTGCCTCACATGTATGGTGAGTTCCCCACCGCGTGACGAGCACTGCCGAGCTGTGGAAAAGCAAAAGACAATTCGATTAGAGACTGGTTTTACTTAACCACGGAAAGAAAACCTCAGAGTTTTGATCTTGTTTAGCGTTAAAGAGCTTTTGAACGATCTGTAAAATGCGTTTGTTGTAAATTTCGCCGTTGCCTAAACTTCACTTTTGAACCACTGACCCTTGGTTTGTACTTCACGTTGTCTCATGGTACGTGGTGTCTTAAATCAAATTATCATGTAGTGTTCTTATAGGTAGAGCAATTCTACTCGGCCATATCAAACCTCTAAATGTATTACATTACGTTGCGTCAAACACCACGTAACTTCGTGTCTCATGACTGAAACCGTTGGACCCGATAAGGCCACTGGAGTTCCACGATGCATAACGAATTGGACATTCTAAGGCTCCGTTGATATGGAGAGATGTTGTCCTGGGTAAGAGAGTTACGTTCGATAAGTTTTGTAAGGAAATATAGGAAAAGTTGGCTCGCCCAGGATAGCACGGGTAGGCGCGTGACCCTTCTACCTGGGAAAAGTTTTCTCCATATAAACGGGGCCTACGTAAAGGAAACTCACCATAGAAGTCATTTTTGTGAAGTCGTGACGACCAGTAACTTGCAAGCACCGTGTGCGCTGACCCTAGATGCAGAAAAGCGAGAATGAATGTTGATAATGGTATTTTTTTCCCAACACTATGAACACGGAAATACATGTCATGCGCTTTATTACAATGAACAAGACGCTCTATGAGCGTTAACTCGGGATACTTTTGTGCTGCAGAAGCCAGACGCACGCTTTCTGATTCTCGAAACTATCCGGCTAGTGGTTTGCTTTTGGGTTCACGTACGAGCAAAGCTCGTTAAACTGTTTGAGAGTTGCCATCCATATTCGTTGTCAGCTGTTGTTGTTTACTTTTAAATTAAGTGGCAACATCTGGGCCCAGTTGTTCGAAAGCCGATTAACTTAATCCAGGATTAGCGCAAACTTTGGTTACAGTTTTTAACTTTTGGATGAAAGTTTCTTTTGCTTCTTTTTGCTTTTCAGGATTGACGTCCTCTAATTTAAAATTTTGCAGAATATTAACATTGAATAACGTTCGTGGATAGAAAAATAAAATTCTTGGTTAATTTTTAATCTTGGATTAGGGTTCATCGGCTTTCGAACAACCCGGCCCTGGAGTTTTTTCTCTCTGCGAAGCTTGAAAACATTCGCATAGACACTTCTCTTAACATATTGGATATTCAAAACTCGAAAACACAAGACGAATCGTTTCCGTGTATGTGACATGTTTCTCAGAAGTAATCCAGATGTCACGCATTGTAAAAAGAACTCGAAATTCAAACTGCTCTATTTTCAAAACAAAGCGTGCTACTTGGCTTAAAATGTCATTTACCTGATGAAGTTAAAAAAATTTTAATGTTTAATTTTATTTTTTTTTTCTGACGTCACGTGAAAACCAAAAATTCGCAAACTTGTCTCTAAATATAGAACTGTCACAGCGATTCAGTTGTGGTATATAAAACCGGATCAAATTACATCAAAACAACTTTGCGATTTTTTAAATATAGAACTGTCACAACGTTCTAATTCGAGTCGATACTCACAGCACGTGCGAGGCTTCCAACCTTGTCTTAAATTCGGCAAACCTTTTCACGCGGACAGTCTGTACTGTATTAAAACCTAGCTTCACAACTTTACAAAGATATGTGCA
Source organism: Pachyseris speciosa (assembly GCA_016490735.1). Taxonomy (NCBI): domain Eukaryota; kingdom Metazoa; phylum Cnidaria; class Anthozoa; order Scleractinia; family Pachyseridae; genus Pachyseris; species Pachyseris speciosa. Next base: position 5,368 of record JAEMWC010000806.1, on the reverse strand, counting down.
GGAAAATTTGTTCCGGCGGTCGAAGTGGATTATTTAACCTTAAGTGTTCACTTGCGGTCACGTATTAAATGGAAAGTATCACATTACGAAAACAACTTTTTGCAAATCTGTAATCAGGGGCACCCTACGAGCCAAATCAACCAAAAGCTGTAGAAAGGCATTTTCAAGCACCTTATGGTGTTTGAAGTCTTTTTAAAGTGATGTTTTCATAAGCTAGAATAAGTTGATCTGTTCGGATTCCCTAGCTGAAGTTTTATTGGTCCGAAAAAGTTAGGGAACAAAATCTTCCTTTGAGAATCAACTTTCCACGAACTTTCTAGGGAACTATTTTCTTTCCGAAACTGCTAGCTGACGTTTTTGACCGTCAAAAACAGCAATTACGACCTTTCCGAAAACCTCAGGGGCTATGATTTCCCAACTGCGAATCTTTTAGGCCACGTTTTAGTACCGAAAATCCGAGTGCACCCTTTAATCGACGCCGAAAACCCAAGGCAAATTACCCTCCACCGAACAGATATCTACCGAAACTTGTAGTTGGGTGCCCCTGTGTAATTTTTCTGTCACAGCATTCGAATTCGACTCGTGATATCGATTAGCCGATAAGCACTACACTTGCGAGGCTTCCAACTTTTTCTTAACACTCGGCAAACCTTTTCACGGGGACAGACTGTGCTGTATTAAAATATCTAACTTCACAACTCAAACACGATGAATTTGCATAACTTCAAAACAACCGTCGCATGATGTTAGCCTTTCGACCTTTGGACTATGTGGTTTGCTTTAACCAATGAACACACCGCCACGTGCCTGCTATTGTGCATTGGCCAATCCAAACACTGGAACGTAATTGTATTGTGCATTTTGCTGCACAGGAAAAAAATGGAAGAAAAAAAAAAAGACTGAAATCTGACACATTTTATAACTCGGTATACTTACAGTATCCCGAGTAATAAATTGGTAATTGGTAAAATTCATCAGGTACAGAAAGAAACTCCCCTCCTTCGCTAATGATCACCAAAAGCACATATTGTTAGTGAATGGTACAAATTGGCATTAGTAGGTGCGAATTGACAGAGCGAAATGTTCTTTGGCGACCAACACACTGGTCCGCTACTTAGGTGCGAATTGTTAAAGGATGGGAGTGAATAGGCTGTGTGCGAAACGACTGTTATCCATGATGCACTGACCTGTGACTGGATCTTCAGGCACGCCTAGCCAAGGGGCGAAATATCTCGAAACAAAATCGTAAACTTTTCCGTTACTGTCCACACAGCCATTTGATTGAGTCCCTTGAAGAGTTACAATCACACCGCGGACAACTCCAGACGAGTGGGCGGACATCATTGACTGAAAATCCGGGGTGAGGTTTTCTAAGTCTTTTCTGTTTTAAAACAACAAAAGAGGATTTGAATGCATGTGAGAATTATTGGAATTTGGAGTAATGAAGTCAAATACTTGGCCACAAATTAAGCTTTTAGGAACCTCAAATGATATCTTGTTGGCAAGACTCAAGCAAAAAAGAGAGAGTTATCAACTACCCACCTCTCCCTTGATAGCTTTTGCTCAAATATTTGCAGTACTGAGGCTTCCACCTCAATTCTTCCCAGTTTTCATTTCCTAACTCCACTTTCCAGACTCCTAAACATTTTCACCCCTTTCTTCTCAGTTCTCACCACCTCTTCCAATTTCAAACCCTTCTTTTTTAGTTCCCATGACTTTTCTCCCAGTTGCCAACATGTTTTGTCCCAGTTCCCAATACTTTTCTTCCAATTCCCAACACTTCTGCCCCATTCCCAACACTTCTCTCCTAGCTCCCAGCACTTTTATCTCAGTCAGTTCCTACCACTTTTTCCCCAGTTTCCAATACACTGGTCCTCCTTTTCCCAACACCTTTTTCCCAGTTCCCACCACTTTTCTCCCTGACATTTCCCTACACTTTTCTCCCAATGTTAACTCACTTTCTCCCAGTTCCTAGCACTTTCCTCCCAGTTCCCACCACTTGTCTCCCAGTTTCCAACAATTCTCTAACATTTCTCTACGTTTCTCCAAGTTCCCACCACTTTTCTCTCAGTGCCCAACAATTCTCTAACATATCACTACACTTTTTCCCAGTTGCCACCACTTCTCCCCCAGTTTTAACTCTCTTCTCCCCAAGCACTCAACCCCGCATCTCCCTTTACCAGACCCTACCCACCCCTGGTAACCATTGTGAGCTACAAATGACATCAAGTCTGTGTAGACCTTTTAAGTGGAAAGAGGAAGCCCTCAACACTGCAATGTGATTCCCCACTCCTCTTCGTATCATTCTTCCCAGTAATAAAGCTGTTGTTTACCTGATGGCCTACCTTGTCAAGGAAGGTTGTAAGCACAGCAGAACATTTTTGGTTGTTTTAGAGTATTCAACATCCTTTACTGCAAGTTCCCCTACAACTAGAAAATCATCAGATTGAATGATTGAAACATAGCTTGTACTGCATAAGTACTGTACCACAACAAAGTGCAGCTAAGTAGCTTTCTTTTCACTGCCTAAGATTATGCTGGATTTCATTCAAAATAAAAAGAAAAAATAATTAAAATTATATAATGATATTAGATGGAACAAAGCAGCCAACTCTCTATACACTTAGAGCTCAGTAACTTCAAGGGACACTGTCATGCTGTTGTACCATCACTTTAAAAAGATTAAAACTGCCAAAGTTATGCATCCATGGAAACCTTAAAATAATGGTCTAGTTTTGCTGCCAAAGACTGTAGTACTGCATTGAAAATTCCAAGCTATGCATTGAAAAATCATCCAAAACATTATTATGGTTAGCTCGACCTGCTAAAATTTCATTGGAACTCATCTTGCTGATTTTTGCACAATAACAGGTAAAAGGCAATAATTGTGGCAGAATTGAACCAAAAACAGCAAAAATCCCGGAAACGTTTTGTTGTGAACAGCCCCAGGGATTTAAGAACAAGCAGTATACAAACTGAAAAATGTCTTAAAATTACCTAAAATGTGTGTAATCATTATAGTTACATGTTTACTGAATACCTGCTTTTATCAACTTTGTTACTGTTTGGTCTTCCTAGTAGGGAAATATTTAAGAGAAATTAAAGATTGTGAATGTAGAGTTTGACCTTCTAAGAAGTATGTCCAACTAAAAAAAATCTGATTTGCAGACAGTAATGTATGTAACACACAGAAACCACTACCACACATACAAAGCTTGACATAGTTTCTTTAATTAACATGATAATGGCAAGTAGGAGTATTGAGCACAGTGAACAGCCTTGGTCCTTGAATGAGATGCTTGTCCATCACAGGCTTACCCACATGTACAGTCCTCAATAGTATACCACCAGTATCATTTATATCCGTGATGTTAAAGCTATTGAGTATATGAAAGCATAATAACTTACAGCAGAAAAAGGTTCACTGGCATTCAAAGGGAGATCTAAGCATATTGTTGTACCTGAAATATAATGTAAACAGAAATGAGGTCTTATCTTTCTTAGCCAGTCTAAAAAACAATTCTGGAATAAGTATCTTCATGGGCATGCCATCAGCAAAACTCCATATAAGAAGTATCTAAAATTCCTACATGTATATCACACATACAGTTGGTTAAAATCAAAAAGTATCTTAATGCAAGAAGAACAGAAAAAATATTTTTAAAATTATATATGATTAATTGCATTTATTCACATTAGCATGTCAAATCGCCTTTGATAGACAAAACTCCTTTTGAACTGTCAACTCCAAAAAGAAGGATAATTGACTGCATATCCTTATTGTAAAAGATCTACCTAGAGGAAAAAAGCTTACACTTACTAGTGACAAACAAAACACTGACAGTTCACCTTCTTTTCTTGCCATCAAATTCCCACTTAAAGTTTCAAATGTTATTTCTGAGTTGGAATTACCTATAGTCATAAATGATAAAAAGAGAAATAATAATGATTAGTGGTACTGTGGAATAATTATTATTCCACAGTACCACTAATCAACCAAAGAAAACAACTGACACTCAGTTTGGTTCTAGGTAAATTCACTGCATGTTTGCATAACCACGAAAGCCTTTTGATAATAATTAATTGCACTTGTCTGATAAAAATTATCAACAAAACTCATCTCCAAGCTTTTAAGAAGAGTGATGGGATGTTACTTTTGCCACTGGAGGGCAATAATTACTGTAATTATTTTTAAGTGCCCACTTTACTTCAGAGAGTCAGAAAGTATTACAATAATCATTTAATATTATTTGTACATGCACTTTTGAATTTGAAACAAATGGCCTTTTAAAGCTTCCTTCTAACTTTAATTTCCTATATTTTTTTTCCTTTTTCATGTGTAAAATTTTACCTACATGATGAACGACTTAAAGAACACTGTATGTATACAGTTCTACCTACCCCAATAATCCCTTTTACAGTTGTGTACTCAGCGAGGCTGCTGGAGGTGACCTTGCTTTGATACAAACCTCTCTGTTTTTCTTGTACAAATGTGAACTACTTAGCATAAGAACAGTGATTTACATGGGAAAAGAAATGAGGTCTGTATCAAAACAATGTCACGGCCAGTCTTGTTTCCATTCATAGACCAGGTTACTGACATGCCATTGTAAAATGGACTATCACCCTTCACTGGTAGAGCTGATCTAAACAATATTCTGAACACTGTTAATAATGTTCAATAATTTAAAGACGGGTGTCAAAAAACAAATACCGGTAAATAAATAATTTTAAAAAATGAACTTTGTTTAATGAGGGTGACAATAGTAATTCAGCTGACAAACCTGTGGCCCTCAAAATTCAGGATCAAATTGGAATTTGGAAATGTCGGTTTTTGAGAAGAGGTGAAAACCAGAGTACCTGGAGAAAAACCTCTAGGAGTAGAGTAGGGAACCAACAACAAACTCAACCCACATGACGCCGAGTCTGGGAACGCCGAGTCTGGGAATCAAAACCCATCCAACAGTGGTGGGAGGCGAGTGCTATCACCACTATGCCATCCCTGCTCCCTAATGAAAGATGAATGAACAATTCCACACTCTACTTTTATTCTACAAGTCTAAGATTTTACTCTACAAGTTGCCTTGAGTTTCACTGCAAGTCCAACTGAATGCACTCAGAATACAGTCTTCCAGTTACACAGTTCCCATTTATATTACCAAAGGAGTTGAACAAAACAGCTGCCGAGGCCAAGGTAGCATGACCACACAGAGGAACTTCACATGTGTGGAGTGAACCAGCGAAGACCAAAACATGAACCTGGTTGATATGTAGCAATGAAATCACACTGTTAGTTTTTGTTTCCAAGTCAAGTAAAAAAAAAAAGAAAACAGGAAAAGGCACCATTATGCAATTATGCATATGCATT
>JAEMWC010000805.1:355000-407237 GCA_016490735.1 Pachyseris speciosa | reverse complement strand
CCTATTTCAGGCCTATTTCACATACACCGCTGGCGTAAGCATAATTATTATATCTCTCACGTAGTACGCGCGCTGTGATTGCTCAATTTTCCGGGCCATATTCTACAGTACGGCCCGCTTGACTTCAAACTAGTTTTCTTTCCCGCGCGCTGGATTAACCTCAGAGATATAATAAATATCTTACTAACCTCGTTTTCTCGGTCCGTACTGTAAGTTACGGATCTTCGTTTTCTGGCATTAATTCATTTCCCGCGTGCTTCGCGCTGGGCCATAAATCAACCGGAAAAAAACTCGGTCCGTAACTTACAATACGGACCTCGAACTCGGTTAGTAAGAGGTATGTAAAAGACAAAAAAGAAGGGCTTTTGTTGATGGTCTTATCGCCTAAAGACGAAAAAGTAGCTTCTTTAAAAAAAAAAACATACCCAATTCAAGACTAGAGTGCACAAACCATACCCCATTTCAGCCCAAAAGAGTCAAAATCAATACCCTATTTCAGACCAAAATGGCTAAAGAACCATACCCTTTAGGGCCGCACATACCTATATCGCCCATATAATTGAGTACCCCCCCCCCCACCCCGGGGGTCGAAACAGTCTTCCTCAGGAGTGAACAGAACCTTACGAGGTTGTGTGCACATTAATTCTAGTCATACCAGTGTATATCACCAAAAACTACAAAGCAATGTCTGGAGGCCGTTTTGCCGTGAGATCATTTCTATCTTTCTATCTTGATTTTAAGAGAAAGTCAAATGTTGCTGCGAAATCTAACGTAATGCAAGTACCCACATTTGTTTTCTTCAGGGAGAACGATGCAGCTCACCAAACATGTCATGCGTCGAGATGCCATCGACGCACTGGAAAACAGACGCGAAGAAGACATTAAGGAATTTGTTGATTGCATAACGGATGAGGAAGTGCAGAAAGCAATTGGACGGCAAATCGAAAGAATGTCGAAAAAGAAGTAGATGAAGCGTTGCAGCTGTGAATTTCAGTATGCTGCGGTGCCCGTCTCTCGCAACAGTTTTAGGGCGGGTTCGTTTTGGACATAGGAATATTGCTATTGCTTATTCGGATTGAACAGAATCATATTCCGTTAAACTGAAGTCGGTTTTAATACTCGTAAGACACAGAATGTGCTTTTTTTAGGGGGGGAGGGGGGTTGGCGGGAAAATCGTGCGGAGTCCGCCAAACTAGTGACGTGGCTCGGGAAGACAGGTTCAGGCACTCGGTCTAGACTACCGTAAAAGCTCTATTAAGCCCCCGGGGGCTTATTTAATTTCAGTCCTTATTAACGGGGGCTTATTGACAGGGGGGGGGGGGCTTATTTCAAATCTTTTTAACACGCCGTTTTCGTGTTAAACAGTTTCTGTATAAATCTCAAACAACTACAGTAAAACTTTATTATTTAATACCGAGCAGGAAACAGTATTGTGTGTTTTATTGTATATTTGTTCAAAAACAAACCAACTGGGCCGCATAAAGTGTATTTCGTAAGAAGGAATGGGAGGGAATAATTACAAAATCTCCTGTCCCAAAAGAGGGGGGGGGGGTTATTAGAGAGGTTGGCTTATTACAAAAACCGACTCCCAAACAGGGGGCTTATTAGAGAGGGGGGCTTAATAGAGCTTTTACGGTATTCTCGTCGCGCTGGCTTTCAGGTCAATTCCGCCAGAAGTGTTCTGTTTTCAGAATATGTCGTTGTCTTATTCCGCGTATTCTGTAATTCCTAATTAACCGCGATTAGAATATCTAGAGTAGTCCCATCAGAACTCGACCCTAGACTCTTGCTTGTTGCAAGTAAGGCCTTTCGTAGGGCCTACTGAAGGCACGGTGCTTCAAATGCCTGGACGCACAAATAAACTCCTTTCAATCATCCGGCTGATTGGACGATGCACATGCCTTCAATGAAGCGATGGACCCGACTAAGGATATTAAGTTAAATATAAGAGCTGCTGGTCTCATTACTTAAACATGTTGCATTTATTTTTCATCGGAAAGAGTAACTTTGAGATGCTGCATTTCAATGCTGCAAATTAAAGCGTGTTCAGATATGTAGTTTCTGTACTTCGACCAAGGTAAATGGATTAGTGCACGTTAATCAGTGGGCAAAAAGCAAAAAAATTAAATAAAACACGAGCATTTTTTCTCCTTCAAGTGCACTAGCTTCCCCCTCCCTTCCCTGAGGTTTACTCCACAAGATAGTCGGCGCGGATGTGCGGCCCATAACCTTTAAAAGGTGAACCATTTTCAGAGAAAATCGATCGATTTTTCCCCACCCGCTCCTCAACCAAAAAGCAATTGATGTTTGAACCATTTTCAGAACTGACGTCTTAATCAATACCCAATTTCAGCGAACTTTTAAAACCATACACTTGGGAGCCCGGCCTAGCTGTTTAAGTTACATAGACAGACTATCCCGTTGTTCTGTTTTCTTCGGTTCCCCTTCGCGAGGATTGCAATAGCGGCTGTTCATAAAGGAGACAGTCAAAAGGATTTCTTCACAAATGATCCTACTATACTGTATCATCTCTACTTACTACAACTTACTACAAAAAGCGAACAGCGTACGCGAAAATTCTCGTGGATAGAAGATAATAGCACACGCCATCTGAACAGCGGATCACGGCCCTCTGGAACCACCTTAAAGTGGGCGTGGTCAAAGGTTGCTCACTTTGCTACAACCTTACTTCCCACGTACAATTTAATATATATTTGTTCATACAATAAACTGTACGGAGTTTGTCACATCTCACAGTTGTTCAGTTTAAAAGGACACAGGTTTGCCTTCGTTTGTCTGATGACACATGGACTGCACCCTTACTGTTATGCATCACCTGTCCTGTCGGAAAAGATGAGGCGGTCACCGTATCCACAGCAGCTTCAAGTAATTAGAAATGGAACTGAAACCCACTTCATGAAACTACTTTATTTTTATTACTTATTACTCAAGGCCTTTACAAATATTTTCTGTTATGTACTGCATGATTTTTCACCTTTAGTCCCACAGTACAGTGTTGGAGACATATGGCGCTCGCTCTATTTCTTGTGGTGTATACACAGCTTGTTCCTACCCTTGCGGTAAATAGAACAATAGACTAAGCAAAGTCAAGTGAGCCCGTGGTGTTTGATTTGTTGCTAAGCAAACTTACTCGTGAATATGCTAAGAAGTAGATCGATACTTAGTTCTCATTTAACACGATACCTGTAGTTTGATAAATATTGCGCTGACAAGATCAGTAAAACTGGCAAACGTCCCTGCTCAGCATAAGCCAAGATGACAGTCTCAGACAAGGCCCTGTGAGAGATTTTTTCTACTGGTGACAACCAATATCAAAGAACCGATACTTCTTGTAAGTACTGATTTTTTTTTTTACCAAAATGCCCTGGTATAAGAGTTGAAAATGCGTATACAAACGTTTCTTACGTAAGGCGCTATTATTTTATTTTATTTTTTCTTCTTTCACGAAAGCTATTTGTTATCTATACGTTATCTCTGACTTTGTATGTAGAACTGGAAACCACCCACAAAAGGTGCGTTAAAAGTACAGTGTAAAAGCACAGTATGTTATAAAGTTACGAGTGATCGTTATAAAGAGCTAGGTTGACTTGTTGACACGCTACGGTTCGAACCGTTTACTCCAAATTGCGTATTCATTTATGTAAAAGATCTTTTACTCCACTTCGACTATACTCCTTACGCGGCATAATTAGTGAAGGCACTTTCGATCACGATTTCTTTTCTATTCTCTATCTAAATACGAATGGAACTCTCTAAGTCCAAAAAGGAAAACATGGCTCTCTTACTTGACCATAACGTTTGGGTAGATAAATCCTCGCTTTGACTTGATAAAGCTGCGTCTTTCTCGATTGTGTGGAACACCTAATGTAAATCTGATGACAAACCCTATCCCAAGATTGCCGTCGTTGCCAGGTTTGACTTAATGACAGTTCAATAACATCGCGTGAAAAAAATGCCATACACGCTAGGGGATCCAGTCCAAGGAGCAGCCATTTTTGCCTCCTGCCGTAAATTTTTACCTTCGGGAAGTTTCAAAAAGTTACACTTGATTAATAATTTAAGTTTAATAGATGATCAAAGCCCACTCAAGCCGACTGCTGTTGTTGTACGATGTTCACAAAATAGGAGCTTAGCTAGCCACATCCTTAAATCTTGTGGCACCCCGTCACCTGACCTATAAATCATTGCGCTGGATAATTTGAATCAGCTGTAGCCAATTTTCTTTGGTATCATTTCAGAAGATCCATTTTTATCACAAGACGGGTTCCAACGGCTCCACCTTAAACTGTCACCCGCACAGACTGGAACCCTTAGCTTTGATGCATCTAGCCTTGGCGGCCTTAGCTTGAAGAGCTGAACGTGCCCTAAATCTTATACACTTTATTTTAGTGGCCGAAAAAGGCCCCTTTTTAACAGAAAACATCTCTTTTGAATCTACCGTCCCAATGGAGTCGCCATTTAAAACTATAATGCAGTGTAATCTCTTTAAAGTATGCAATATTGAACGTTAGATGAAAATATTGATAAAATGACGTACTGTATTGTACAGTTCAAAAGTTCCTGCCTTAGCATTGACTCTCTTCCTCCAGTGACGTCTTTCTCTTCCCTTTGTTCTCATCCATTGCTTCTTCCGTTTCATCTGATTGAACCGAAGGTTGTCCGTCGTCGCCTTCGAGAGCCAGTTGCTTCTTAGCTTTGCCTTTTTTCTTCTTCTTTGCCACAGCCTGATCTAGATCAGTCACTTCCAGCGTCTCTTCTTGAAGCGGTATGTCATTAATCTCGTCCTTCAGCTTCTTCTTCTTCTTTTTCTTCTTCGCCGTTTCCTCGTTCTCGTCTGTTTTTTCTTCGCCTACGACGTTTTCTCCTGTAGCTTCTGTCTTCTTCTTTTTCTTTTCGGCATCTCAGTTGTTTTTTCCTCGCTGTTTTCTTCTGTGGTGGAGACAGCAGCCGTTTCCTTGTTCTCTTTTTCTTCTTCTTCCTTTGGCCCTCATCATCGTCGATTTCTTCTCCAGCCATCTCCCCAGAAGTCCCGCCTTGATTAGGACTTTCACTTTCCTTTTTCTTCTTATCTTCGTCCTCGATTGGATCATTCTTGCCATCTTCTTCCGTGGTTTCGCTTTTGTTTTTCTTACGCTTCTTCTTCATTTTTCCCGTTTCCTCGCTTGCCTTCCCTTCGCTGTTTCCTGCTATTTCCAGGTCGTTATTTTGATTTTGCATCAGATCCATCTCTTGTTCCACTCCAGACACAACTTTTCTCTTATTTTTCTTTTCAGGTTTGCCCTCTCTCTCGTCGGTTTCATCATTTCCTTGCTCCAAATCACGCTTCTCTAAATTTGTTTCTTTTGCCACTTTCTTTTTCTTCTTTTTCTCAGAGACCTTTGGTTCTCCATCGCCGGCGTTTTTCTCCTCTATCGTTATCCAAGCCTCTTTGATCGTGTTTTCGTTTGTAGCCTCCTCCACCTTAACTGCCTCTTGCTTCTTCTTTCGCTTTTTCTTGGCGCCATTTTTAAAACCAATTATGGTTTCCGGATCACTGTTACACCTGCTCGGTTTAACATCATCAGACAGCGCGTCGTTAAAGATAATACTGTCCAGTTCAGCGTCAGTGGCGCATCGACTTTCCTGCTCTCTTCGTACATCTTCAAGAATTTTCAAAAGCTCAACGTCGGACGCTGCTTCTTCAACAAATGATCCTTTTCGACTGGTGTCGTCTGCGAACTGCTGTGATTCTGTGGTTTCTTTCTCGGAATCAGTAACCAGTAGAGCTGGACTTTTCACTTTAACTGCACTCCCTGGCCAGCTGGTGTTTCCCAACGATCGTGTTAACAGACTCGTGCCATCTTCCGCAACTGGTTCGTTTTCCGAATCGCTTTCGTCGTTACTCGATTTTTCGTCTTCGCTGTTGCTGCCGTCGCTGTTATCGCTACCGCTGTCGCTTTCCGCTGAGGAGTCTTCTTCGCCATTAACTTGATTGAAAACAATATCCTCAACCATGCGCTTTTGCTGATAGTACTGCAATATGTCCTCCAGCTCTTCCTCGCTGCGTTGGCTCAGAAAGCGCTCGAAGACTGGGATTGAATCGCAGAGTTCGGCCTCGTAAAAATCCCAGTCCACCTCCATTAGCAACCTCATGAGGTTTTTCTTCTTCTCTGTACATGTGTCCGTCTGGAACCACCGCGTCTTCCGCATATCTTCGAACGCGATGTTCCTCATAAAGTGCATGGCGTTGTCGGCATTGTCAGCGATTTTGTCAAAGTTCAGCTCCAGCTCGCACTTTGGTTCTTTGTAAACTGGGTGGATAGCATGGCCCATCGTCTTGCCTATGTTCTCCTTAAGGCGGTGGATCATGAAGTCCACTATTTCGTAATCGTTCGACTGCTTCTCCACATCGCTGCGAACTTCGGTGAATGCATCGTTGATTATGGATACAAACATGTTGATGAGAATGAACACCATCGATACCGTGTAACTGTAAAAGAAGATTGGTCCAATGATCCGATTGGCTGTGACCATTGCTTTCAAAGTGAACTTGCCGAGAAGTGTATCCATCAGAGAGGCGCAGCTTCGCCAAAATGTTCCAAACCCTTCCATGCTTTGCCCAAAAACCAGGCTCGCCAGGAGAGCGTAAGCCAGAAACGCAAACGCAAACATGACCATAAATGACAGCAACTGACCAAAGCATCGTTTGAGCACTTGCTGCAGCATTGACATGCGACGGTTAAAGCGCAGCAGTCGAAACATCTTCAGAAACGAGAGGAACACGATAACCCCCATTATGCACTTGAGCCACTCGTCTAAGAACGCTGTGTAATGAAAGCTGACAAAGCCTGTGCCATTCTCTTGCATGGATTTTAGAGCCTTATTGGTGAAGGTCATGCGTGCAAAGTACAAACCCACTGCAGATAACGAGAGAAGTGTGAGCACAATCTCAAGAATGCTCCACGGACTCTTCAAATGCTCCCGGCCCTTCTTGATGAACAATCTGATCTCTTTAAACACAAAGAACGCGCAGAACAAGAGATACACAATCTCGCAAGTCAGCACGAAGTACATCTCGCCGCCAACGTACCGGAAGAGGCGCAGCGTGAGAATGCTGGGATATGGTGTGAGACTTCCGGTGGGAAGCTGCTCAAACAAAAGCGTCACCACACAAAACAGGTTTACGTTAGCGTTGTAAATGGCAAACTCGGAGAAGATAGCTCTTGTGTACCGGTCCATCCAGTTATTTGCACTAAGGTTTCCAACTACTTCTTTTGATTCGGCCTCTCCCTTGGGTAACGCTTGTACGTACCCTGAAATTAAATCAACCGTATGCAACTTATCAAACCTGGCTGAAGACGAAAGTAAGCCCGCGTTCTTAATTGCAGCATGCTCACCACCCAAGGCTCCGCACAAATATTACCGAAAGTCATTCGGAGATATGCGAGAATGGTCCTCAAATTTGTTAAGAACACGTTGATCTACAATCTAAAATTTTCTCAAAAATGATCCTTCTGTTTTTTCAAGGTGTTGTTTTAGGTAGCAGGCAGATTTAGCAAAGACAACGTAACGACAGATAAGAACGCGAAAGCACGCGGAAAGGACTGAACGCGACTTCCGGTCGGGTTTAAGATCTGGACGCGACGTCGTCACTGCTGTCATGTTGTCTTTGCCAGATCTGCCTAGTTTCTGTGGAACACATTTTGACATTCCTGTTGAAACCTTGATCCAGAGCCCAGGATACTTTGATAGGTAATGAACCATTTTCCCACATTTTTCTACAAGGAATTTCGTGCTCACCTCCCGCGCTGTACGTCGCCTTGTACCCCCAGTAGGGATATGTTTCCAACTCTTCGCCCGTCTGAAAGTCCCACGGGCCTTTCCCAGGGTGCTCTGTAGTGGGGGTGGTAGCGGGTTCAACGGAAAGGTTTTGATACGGTATTAAAGGTTTATGTTTCCATTCAGGTAAATAAGAGCCTTTGTCTTCTTCCGCAATACTGTAGAAATCGTTACACTCGTGAATGAAGTGCAGGAAGAAGCGCTTAAAAGTGCAGGTATCTGTAAGAGAAAAAGTGGACAGTGTAATCGAGGTTACAAGACAGTTCACACAAAAAAGGATGGAAAAGCTGCAGTGATCGCAATCATTTGACCAATTCGGAAAGGTACGCAGCCGAAAATCTGTAGATCAATAATAAAACATGTATCTGCTGGGACGTTTGTGTAGGAAAATTTCGTCCAACGTCTTGGCCACTGAATACGACACGCAACGATTTCCTTAAGTTTAAAAGCAGAAACCAAACAGATCTTCATTCGTTCTTCTTTTTACTCCCATGACTTTAACCGAACTGTCAAGGCCATGTAATATTTCAAACTTTTCCGAAGCAACTTTAGGCCAGTTGTTGTGGTTCCTTCCACTAGCTATAATAAGATTTCACAAGGTCATAATAAATCATTGTAGCGACCTAGGTCGCTCAAAACGAAGTCGTGGTGTGTACTCTAAGAACTCAAGAATAAGAAGCGTATGTACAGTCGTAAAACGTAGGTGCACTGATCTTTCGTTACAAGTCTTAATCTTCAAGGCACAATGTATAATTCTACCTTTGAATACATAATCTGATGCAAAGGGAAAGCAACGGTACTATCTGAAAGTTGTAATGTAACTGTTTCATGAGCTGATCATGAACGGAAAAATGCCACCACTTTTCCTCTAAAACAGGTAAAGCAAACAAATCAAGTAGATTTGACTCGAATCATTCTCAGCAGTTTACCTTTTCTGATTCTCAGTTGCCGGAGACGGGCCACACCCAATAGCCACGCGGTTGGTATGTCTGCAATATATCCACTGTCGTAGCTCGTTGAGTTGTCGTAGTAGAATTGGGGCAGCAGAGAAGGAATAAATGTGTCATTTACCCATTGCCAGTACTGATTTATCTCGTGAACCTTGAACATGACAGAAAATATCTGGTTCAGTACTACTCAGACAGAAACAGGTTTCTGAGATATACATTTTCCTTCACCATCGACCCCAACAAACTGTTTAAGTGTTAACAAGCTCCTTAGCGCTGACAGCCCTAATTCGTCTACACTTTACCATGCACCCCATCTTCTATCCACAGAACGTGTCTACCTTCAAACAAACTATTGTACAAGATAGCCGGCTAACAATACAGAGCCTTTGCTTCAACTCGGAAAAATTAAAAGAACACGGTGATAAAGCCTGCGCGGTCGTATCTAAGTAAAATGCAAAGCTATTTAGATGTTTTTTGTTTCTTAGTTTGCAGCGACTCTGCTGAAAAATCCATGGTATATAAAAGGTTCAAAGAGTTTGTTTGGGCTGGTCCAAACAAAGGTAAGCCCCTTGCCTTCCATTGTCGAGCTGGAGGTATACAGTAAAAGCATCTTTCTCGAGGGAAATGATGTGCTCTTTTGGTTTTTACAGAAACACGTTGAACGGTAACGCTTTTTAGTTTCTCACCACACTAACGCGAAGAAAACCGGCCTGGTCAGTGGGCCTTTATTCAGGTGGAAAGAAGCGCAGCTGAAAAAGAATAAATTTCCCCGCGGTCGAGGTTGGCGCGTTCCTGGATTTCTCACTTTCGCGCACGCGCCTTTCCAAAGAATGATGCCTACGTTCATGTTAGAAAAAAATACTACTACAAGACTGAAACAAGGCAATAAATTGACATGTTATAAAGTTACCTTTTTGAATGTTAAATTCCCACTGTACGCAGCTTTTTCAAAGATGTTCTGCATGTACCCCGTCACCTTCGATGTTGTCAGGTCTCTGTTGCCATAGCTGATGGTAAGCAGAACCAACAAAAAGATCGCGTACCAAAAACAATCTCCCTGATGATAGACTTCATTTGTTTTCTTGTTGCTTCGCTCATGCGCGCGATTTCCAGCTTAGCCTCGTCTGGGGGTTTGTCATTTATCAATTGTTTGAGCTCCTGTTGAGTCTCCTCGTCGAGATCTTCGGCTTTCTTGTGCAGCCACTCCTCATCGTTGGCGAGGGCGTTTGCGTCCGTGAAGGAGTCCTGTTCCGCCTTCTTTGGATCTTTGATGAGCAGAGCAAACAAGGTGGCTAAAGCGAAGACTTTAATGGGTTGCGTGAAGAGCACGTCTTGGAGAAACGAGATTGTCATTGAAGAGAGCCACTGGGCAGACTTTTCCGGTCCGAACTCCATTCCATAAAGTATCACAAAAGTTCCTGAAGTGCATGTTGCAAGAAACGCAATGCCATAAGCGTACGTATAAAACCCACGAGGGAGGGCGAACTTTGCGGGAGGCTTTTTCATTTTATCCTTCTCTTCCCCTGCCTCTACATCAATGACGTCGGTACTTGCGCTCTCTGTTTTTACTGTATAGTGGTTCTCCTTCGGCTTGACTTTTCGAAAGATTGTGACTATGATGAGGTTTATTGGAAACACCACCAAGCCGCTCATGATACCAATCGACACCTGCCGGATAGAAAAGCTGAATCCCATTATTCTGATGGCGTTCTGGGCGTTTCGTATTTTCCTACTTCATAAAACATTGCGTTTGCAACCATGGTGGTCATTAGGATGGACAAACAACACGTCAGACGCTGTACTCTAGTAAAAGTGCTTCGTGGTGGGCGAGTGACAACAGAAAACCAGATGTGACCATCTGTTAAGTTTTTCCTCACTTCAGATGTGAAGAGGACGTTAAACTTTGTGAGTTCTTTCTTGGAGGCTGGGTACAGAGTCCGTTCGATTTTACCGTCGCTTTCATCGACTGCCAGCCAGTCATCGCATACGAACCACCAACGCTGGTCTGTCTGAATGTCCTGGATCATGACCCGCAGTAAATTCCACGAAGGGTAGCTGCCACCGTTGTTGTGCCAAATTCGAATGTGCTTCAGGTTGCCGAGAGACTGGGGCACGGTCAGAAGGAAAGGATCAACAGAACCTAGTAAAGTATATAAAGTAATTTTAGATGATGTCACACATCACTTAGACCTAAAGCGCATCGTGCTTTGAAACGTCCTCGGGTCAATGGAATCAGTTTCTCAATAGTGCTCTCATTCATAATTATATCGCGAAATACTGTTTTGTAAATACTGTTTTGTAAATCCAGTTGTTAAATAAAGCAAGAAATAGTCTCGTGCAGCGTAGCCTGGGTGGAAGGCGTAGAAAGTGGAGGAGGGGGAGAGGGGATGGTCCCTGTCCTTTTTACCCCCACCCTCCCCCTCCCCTTACCCCTACCCCTCCCGATCAGATATGTTAAACAGGTGTCAACTAAGCCGGAGAACAGAAGCAACGTGTTATTAAGAACATCAGGAAAGCCCACCTGTTTTGAAGTTTTTCCTGTTGGGGTCTTTCAAAGCTCTTGGTTCGCTGTCCCCAAGGCCTCCCGTAAGAACAATCGATATCTCCGCACTCGTGCCGGCTCCGCGAGCAAAGCCCGTGTGGACTTGAATCTCGTAGCAATAGGTATCTCGCGAGTCGTTATCAGGGAGAGGGGTTACACCAGTCTGCAAAAACAAACGTTCACATGCAGGTTGATGAATCACCCAATCAGATAGCTTAATTCGGAAAAGAGAGATGGACCGGGATCGAAAGAGCCACACAAGGGTTTGTGGGATTGCTTAGGGAGGAGCGAACTTAGAAAAACCAGACCATATGTAAAGGCTATGTGTCTTTTTTGGGCGCGAATAATTTCAGAAACCCGGGGGGGGGGGGGGGGGTGGGTACTCCAGAAATGAAGGTGAAGGCCCGGTTGCCAAAACTTTTGTGTTTCATTATTTCTATTAGTTTTTTCAGTCTTTGCATGATGTCAGAGTTGGTATTGGTATTGGTAAATCTTTACTTAAACAAGATAAAATTGATCAGGTCCAGAAAGTAAAAAAAAAAACATTCATATGTAAAATCTAAATTGCAATATTACTTTTTCTAATTACTAATTACAACTACTACTTCTACTCCTAATTGAAATGATACTATTTACAAGGTTTTGATTTTACAAGTAATACATAAAATATGAGCGGGAGACCTTTCTGGGCAGTTAAAACGGCGAGCCGCAGGCGAGCCGTTTTAAAGCCCATAAAGGTCTCACGCGAATATTTTATGTTACTTGTGAAATGAAACAATAGATTGTGTTTGTGGTGTTTATAATGTTAATCAGTAGAGATCTGTATCAAAGTTAATGCATACTAATTAGCGGAGCAGGACACCTTTATGAAAGTTAATAATTTTTATTGGGGTTTAGAGAGGTATACATGTGACTCAAATACTACCCGTAGATTGGTCATTAGTCTTATGAATTATTAATGAATTTTACAACGATATTAAAAACCATGAATGCCGTGCCTTATTTGTCATTATAGTAATCGTTTAAAAGTGCCTTGAATTGAGTCGGAGATTCTGCTCGCCGTAAACTTTGTGGACGGCTATTCCAGAGAACAGCACCACTGTGGCAAAAACTATTACGAAGATAACTTGTGCGTGGCTGTGGAATAGCAAGTTTATTTACAGAATCTCAAAAGGTATATCGAACAGCATCAGATTGATTTCTAAATTGGGATTATCAAACCGAGCGAGTCTGATTTCGTCTTTAATGCAAAACGAAATAAACTTAACGGCATTGACGCGATTGTTTGATATGATCTGTGTTACGAGAAGAAAAAATTAATGAATAATTCTATCTGCAGAGTAATGATTCTAGAAACCTTTTAAAATAGTTATTTTGACTTTTAAAACGATTTATGGTTTTGCGCCGAGGTATTTGTTTGACGAGATCACTATCAAAGAACAGTACCGCTACAGTGTTCGTTCTGATGAAGTAAAGGACTCCCCCCCAAGCAGGATATGATGTTAAACTGAGTGCGAGAATCACAGCTTTCCTTTCCATAAATCATGCGCAACTTGAATTACGCAAGAACATGACTACTTAGGGGAGGTCCGACATCAGGAGTTATTAACCAGCAGTAAGTCACCGCACAGGCCGGGGAAGTTTTGAACTTGAAGACAAGAGACTGTTCCGAAGGTAAGGCTGAGCTAAGCAGTTCGTGAGTATGTCATTCTGAACTTTTAACAGCGCTGTTTCGTTGCTATGACCTGTGTGGTATGCAGATTGTAGATTCCAATCGTATTGTTCTCACTGAATGGGCTGGCAACTTTCTGCTGTAGCTGCTATGAATAATTTGATGCCCCCTTTCCACCCCTTCCCAGTCAGAAAAAATCCGGACACCCTTATTTCCTGGTTGCCACTATCGTTATAGTTACCGCGTCATAGCTTTTACCGGCTTCTGATGTTAATTGGTTAACTCTGTTTGTATGTTTCTTGTGTCTCTGTATCTCTAATTAAATTCCGAGTAGACAGTTCGAATTACCTGTTTTGACGCCGATTATCCATGCATAACTGGTATTACTGCTGGTGTTTCGTTTATTTTTCTGAGCTGTTTGCGAAAGGTTGTATTATTGTTTCAATATCAGTTTACTTCTCTCACATCATCATGGCCGTTGTGAATTTTTGCTTCCACTGCCAACAAGGAAGGATCTTCGAGAACACCAAAAGCGTGCTTACCGAATGATCAAACTCTGATTTGATGTCCCTTCTTCGACTGAAGTGGTTACATACTCCGCTGAAATAGTCTACCCAAAATGGCAATTGTTGCCGGAAACTGAAAACAATGCTTTGACAATCATAAATCCATACGATAAACAGCTCATTTGCGTGGATAACTGCTGTCTCTTAGAATATTCAGAAAGGATTGGACCAACTTTTATGGAACTATGTCAATCATGGACGGTAATTTGAGTGAGATCATAGGGCGTGATAGGGCTCACTTCCACAACCATTTTATGTAAGCTCGTTTACAGTTACATGCTTAGCAGCCCGGTCTATGAGTAGAAATGAGGCTAAGACGAATAGTTGCCTGGCTGCTCGTGTTTATGCCGACACAATTAGAAAGTACCAGAGGAATCAAAAGGCCGTCGAAAAGACATTTGTATGATGCAAGAAGTTTCTGCTTCAAGATATATTACACTGATATCAACTAAAGAGGAGGATGTTCCGTTAGAAAGACTTTACAAATTACCTTCAAAGCGTCATTTCTGTCAGCTCGCCTGGCTGGTATTAAGCAGATGAGGTAGAGCCCAAGAATCACGCATACTGTAATCAGCGCGTGTGGACTGTCGAGCAGTTTATCAACACTCAGTTCCTTAAAGTTGATCTTGTTTGGCGGAACAAAGAAACTGCTGCCAAAAGTGGTCAAGTGCGTTGTCAAGCATTCGGTGAACTCCCGGCATGTTTTCGGCCCCACCTGTGAGGACGTAATATCATCACTTCGGTTGTCGATAAGGCTGTGAAATTGGCATGCTGATATACATTTTAAATCTTGAGGATTTTTAATCAAACAAATAAAATAAACGGCTAGGCGCCGTATGGCATCTAAATTTGCCCAAGATCAGAAACCAAGGATGCACTTCATTTATCAGAGGTAGTTTTCGAATTTAATTAGAATAAAGGCCTGTGTCAAAGATTTTTACAACTATTGCTGCTTTAGGACCTCACAATAATGCATGTTTTTTTCCAAGCGGTTCTTGATCGTACGGAAATAGAGCAGTTTTCAAATGAGTGCCGTAAACACAACCAAAGCAATTGCCCCAGCCAATGGCAACAGACTGAAACAGCGCAATGAGTAAGAATCAGAATTCGAAGCAATTACAAGTAACCGGTGCAAAGCGAGGGGAAACGATTGGCTCCGGTGTTGCTGCCTAATCGCAAAGGGAAGCAATGCAAAATCAATTGAAAACCGCTCTAACGTTTTTAATACGAGACATCGTCGTTATAAAGCCTCTATTAGTAGAGGAGCTACAAGGAGGATCACATGTCGTGGGACATTTCTCGCTTGTCAAACATCATCGCCTCATATTCAAACCTTTTCAGGGTTATTAATTGCTGCTTCATATATTTTCTCTGAAAAATTCATGGTTACCAACAGTTTTCTTTTTAGAGTTCTTCAGTGCTAAGATCTCTTTTCCTTGCACAGTCACAAACCGTTCCTTAAAATACCGTTGTATTACGAGCCACCGTTCTTTTTTGCTGCGAAAGACGAGATTTATTATGTAACTTTAGCAACAGTGATCTTTTCTTGTGTAAAGTCACGTGTGAAGATATCATGTTTTCGCGCGAAAGCTCACTTGGTATTTCATATAAACATATTTTTCTTACCTTAGTACCCTTCGTCGACCATGCGTTTTTCTTCTCATCAAAATACCTACACACCGAACTAAGAACAGAGAAGTTGTATAATACCGCACCATCCGGAGTCATTTTGGCCTTTTCCTCCGCTGGTAACGAGCCGTTATCTTTGAAACGCAACGTCGCAAAATACGTGCCTTCGGCCGTCCAGTTTAAGGCATCATTAGACAAAAAGAACTCAGAGGCATTTTGGCGCGAAGCTTCATTCGAAGTGTTGACAACTGAGTGTCCTCCACGTTTAAGGGTCGCATTAAAGTCATAAATACCCTCAGCTGGCTTGGGTTCGTATCCTTTCCTCACATACAGCTCCACTTCAACGTCAACTTCCCATTCTACTCGGATAATCACTGCAGACGAATTGTCTGTTATGTTAAAGGTGTGTTCAACTTCTTTTTCTGAATAAAGTTTGTTTGGCTGCTTTTCATCGTCACCCTGTTCCTCGTTTTCTATTCGTGGGATAATAACGCTGATTGCGTCCTCTTCCTGGAGGTCTTCGACTGGATAATCCTTCCTCTCGCCTTCGTTATTTGACTCGTAAAACGACAAACTTACAAGCTTGCTCTTTACTTTGTCAGCTCCCGCTCCCCCTGAATACAGATTTGTGGCCGAAACCATGCTCTGGAAGAAAAATATCGATTCGTTTGATTATGGTAACTAGAAAGATATGCTATATACACCCATACATTTTTGTGTCCTCAGGATCTCTGCTGTTGTATATACATACATACAGGTGAAGATTCGTTCAATCCAACAAGCGCTTCCACTGGGTTTTCTCGTCACCGGTCAAGCCCCAAACTATTTCCAAATTCAGAACTTGGACATTATGATTTAGAAATACTCGATAAAATTGAAGATGAAAGGTGCCCCGGAGCTATGAATCCCTTTTCAGTAAACATTTTGCACACTTTGTGACATTTTACACCCTGACGAAATGTCGCATCAAAAGCATTCAAAAGCATCGACTTCTCATCAATCGCTTCCCATCCCCTCCCCTCCCCCGACCAACCCCAAACACTCCCATGCTCAAAACACGAAAATCAAAAGAAAATGAAATAGTATATAAGAGCTTTTCTATTTAACAATTAGATTATGAACTCGAGATTTCTATCGCGTGATAGCTGATGAGCGCGCAGCCCGAATCAGCTATCATGCAAAGAAATCGAGAGCGAATAATCTAATTGTTTTATTATAAATCTACTAGACGTTCAAAACTAAACAAGTAAATTATCTAAATCCTCCTCCTCGCATACACTTCGAAAACGCGAAGAAGCGGCCACCATTTTGTTGACAACCGCTACTCACTAGCTATCACAGAATATATTATGAAAGGTGTTCGAATCAGAATAGACAGCGAGTAGCGTAGCCAATCAGGGATTATAACATAACTAAAGAAAAGCGCGCGCTCTGATTGGTCAATTAACCATTTACTATTTGCCCATGGGTGAACGCTGCTGATTACAAAATTTGTATCGTTTCGATCGTCATAGTGTCTACCGAAGTATTAAGCCGTTGCAATTTCTGTGAATTAAGTTGCGCGCGCCTGTTTTAAGTTAGTGCAATAAAATGGGACTTTGCTTTCTCTACGATGTTTATGTTATGTTATAAAACAAATGGTAAACGTATCAACGTGCACTATTGAGTTATGGATGCACTTGGGAGGTATGCTAAGCACTCAAGAAGCTAGAGTCGCTCTCGGCTACGCCTCGAGAGACGCTTCTCTCGAGCTTAGCAACCCCCCGCGTGCATCCATAACTCAATAGTGCACGCCGATCCGTTTACCATTTGTTAAACGGCATTCGTTATAGAACGCTAGTAGATTTATACTAAAAGCTAATTTTTCCAGCTTTCCCCAGACGACATAACATATACGAAATCAAAGTAAAGAAAAATAAGTTTATGAGAATGAATATATGAAAATCATATATTTGAACTGCGGATTAATGATTGAATATGTGAATAATCATCGCAGTTATGAACATTACTTAAGCAGCAGTGAAAATAAACCTCTGCGAGGTCGTGGGTTCGGATCCCGTACAAGCCTGAATTATTCCTTTCTTTCTTTCTTTTATTTTTCAGGCTTTATTTTCACTACTGCTTAAGTAATGTTCATAGCTGCGATGATTATTCACATATTCAAAAATAAGTTTGCTTAAAACATACCACTCGTTCAAGACTTGAATTCGTGCTGACAAGCGTCGAGAAGCTTGCCGGAAAAACCACTTCACTTCCACTCAAAGAGATACTTTTATTATTAATGCCTTCTACTTTATCACGCGAAACTCCTAAGGCTATAGATTTTGTGTCAAGTGTAGTTTCATCTTCTCCGTCGACCTTGCTGACTAGCAGAGCTTTTGTCAGGGCATCTACAGTCTTGAGAGCTCTCCGAGTTACATTTTCAGATGCGTCTTGTGAAGATTGCCCCTCAGACTATAAAACATGCAGAAAACAAGTCATATTAAAACCACGCACTTCAAGATATACTTCGCCAAAAGAATTACTAAGAAAAGGGGACATGGATACCAAATTCCCCGGACAAGAACAGCCGAAAGTTTCATATACTCGTTTATAAAAAGGCGTCTTTTTTGAATTCGTGTAATCGAATTCGTTATGTGTTGTATTATATATTTGATATCTTATTTTTATATATGTTCTCTTGATTGTAAAGCCTCGTGACTGTTGGGTCCAATTTTAATAAAGACTAAGTCATTCGTTCATTTATTCATATCGATATGAAGTACATGCATTTCTTTCTTTCTATAATATTATGTTTTGCCCGTCTGGCAATCTGTCTGTCTGTCTCTCCGTCTGTCTTTGAATATTTGTTAAATCAACTGAATGCATAAGTGAAACTGGCTACCATAAAGGCGATTAAAAAGTTAAAGGCACACTGCCATTAGCATGAAGGCCTTGGATGGCTTGAGTTCGATTCGTACATACCGTAAAAGCTCTATTAACCCCCCGGGGGGCTTATTTAATTTCAGGCCGCATTAACGGGGGGCTTATTAAAGAGGAGTGCTTAATAGAGAGGGCGGGGGCTTATTTCAAATCTTAAACACGCCGTTTTGGTCTTAAAATAGTTTTTGTACAAAATTAAAACAACTGCAGTGAAAACTTTAGTATTGTGTTTGAGTGTATATTTGTTTAAAAACGAAGCAACTGGGCCGCATGAAGTGGATTTCGTAAGAGGGAATAGGACGAACTAATTACAAAATTTCATGTCCCAAGAAGGGGGCGGGGGTATTAGAGAGGGGGGCTTATTACAAAAACCGACTTCCAAACGGGGAGGATTATTAGAGAGGGGGGCTTAATAGAGACGGGGGGCTTAATAGAGCTTTTATGGTATACACATAAAATATTGAAGTTATTTGAACATTTGTGTCTTTTTCGTATATAAGGAAACATCACTAAAATTCTTGGCTTTTTCTGTAATCTATCTGGCGACAGTTTGGTATGGTTTTCGATTTTTCACGTGTTTGTGGTGTCATCAGCCCACTTTGCGGACCTTAAAGAAGACAGTACATTGAGCGTGTTTTTTTTTTATTGTTACTTGCAATATAAACTCAATCTTCTACTACCAAGTGTCACGCATCTCCTACGACGTTTTAGTCTATTTATTTGTGCTTTATAAATGCCGATGGCGAGTGACCTTTTCTTGGCTAGAATGTCATGAAATTAAAAGGGGTACAATATGTTCTCCCCCAACCAATCAACACCGCCCTCAGGTCCAAGAACAAAATAGAAGCCCTTAAGAAAAAAAGGGTGAACGGATCGTTCAGGATCAGGTGATGCAGTAAAACTGGCTCGTACCCTGGAAGCAGGAGATTGTTTAGCAAATTGCAGATTCCTTGGGCCAAGTATCTGCTCCTCGCCCGCACCCTACCTGTTTATCGTTGTTAGATGATCCCACAGACAGAATGACATTGACTGCAGTACCAAACACTGCCTGTGAGGCCTCCTTAATTTTCTCGCTCGAAGAACTGTTGGCCTGCTCGAAAATCGCTTTTGCGGCTTTCTCGGCGAAAGAAGAAACTTTTTCCTGTGTGAAGATGAAAACAATGAAAGAACATATTCATAGACTCGCAGGCAGTTTGTTTACAGTGTTATAGGAATCTTATTATTGTTCGATCATACGATAAGATATAGATTCTAGTCATATTTGACATCATTTCTTAGGAGGGGGAAGTAAGGATTGTTGCTTTCCGACGTTCTCTTCACTTAACAATTACCAGGTACTTCGGATGATTCTTCTCTCTGCTAGCAATGGGAGGACTGGTGCGACTGAAGGATAGGCCTTATCACGGTTTAAGGCGCCATCTTGGCGGGTAGGCAAACAGAACAGAAATTGCAGTGTTTGTATGCAATTCCATTGTCCAAAAAATGCGTGAAGCGCCTGTTTCTCAGCAAAAAGCTATATTGCTAATTAATAGTACTAGGCAGAGGGTTCCACTGACAAAATTAAAGGGATTTAGGCGTGCCAGAAAACGTTCTCTGGCCTTTGAATTTCTTCCTCATCGCGCGCGCTCGATGTTTGACGTTGAGTGACATTGCATCACGAACTACGTGCGCGGTAAGGATGCGCAATAACAGTGAGAGTATACGTTCATCCTAGGCAGGGAATTCCAATGTAATATTTGCGCGGGGAGGTTATTGCACAGTCACTTTGAAATGTGGTCCTCGTATCTCGTTCTTTATAGTGCACTCAACAAAATTACTCAATTCCGATTGGTCGAGAGCATTGAAATGAATCTTAAATTGTACTCCGCAGAGAAGACCTATTCAGTCGCCATGGTAACGTGGCAACGTTTTTACTGGTGGAATTAAACGAAAAGACACATAAACTGAAGTTGTAATTCTGTGGAATGATTGCTGGGCGTAATTTAGTAGAACATACAATATATTAAAAATTGCGCGACCTCACGCAATTCGTCCTATTCCGTGTTGAGCAAACTATAAACAATCACACGATCTCATTGTACAATTCGTGGTTAAAAAAGTACTCGTGATTTTGAAAGTTCTCAAATAGCACTCGCCTAGAGGCTCGTACAATTTCGAGAACTTTCAAAATCACTCATACCTGTTAGTCACGAATTGTGCTCAGGGTTGTGCGATTTCTTATCCTAATTCTGTTTCAGTGTGAGGTAAGCAAATTTTCTCATCGGCACATTGCATAAGTCTGATGCATTCAGCGACTTACAGTCATGTTTGGAGAATTTTCCGCGGGTACTGCTGTAGCTGCACCGACGGTGTTAGACAACTGCGCCAAATCCTCCAGGCTCGTCTCTTTCGAAACTTGCACATTATCCACCACAGCGTCGACAAGTTTAGCCCTCAGCTAAATGTGGGTATGGAAAATCATATATATATATATATATTTTTTTTTTTTTTTTTTTTTTTTTTTTTTTAGTATATAACATATTTTTGATCGAATCTTGCACCACACTCTTGCTTAGATTCAAAACAACCAAATCTCACCCAGGCACGCAAGCTGCCAGTTTGCTACAGCATGAAGCAAATAGGGTTGATTTGCAACCTCGTACCCAGGGTTTTCGCTTCCCTTGACCAGCGGTCAGGAAACGAGCGACCCTGGAAAGATCCGATTTGAAGTCCGAAAATATCGGACTTTCGGCTGAACTGCGCATGCTTAGGGCTCAGCTCCGCCTAAGAGTTTGTAGGAATTTTGTTTTACTTCCGTTTGTATGAATTGTTTGAAAAAGCCAATCAGAATCGTCAACCTATCGGATCTTTCGAGAGTCACTCGTTTCTCAAGCCTGCGCAGTACGGAGCGAAGACTCGAGGGACGAGAATAGGTTGATTTGAGACTTCCTCAGAGCCACGGATTTTTCCCACACTTTGTTTTAGCTTCATAAGTTCTGTTTAATTAACTTTCATTTCTGTACATAGCTGTAATATGTTACATAACCCTGTGTGTTAATTTTATATCTAATTGCCTTCTGTAGTCTTTAGTTGTTATTGTAATGTTGGTTTTAGTCCCTTGAGTGTATATTTGTAGCAATTGCAGTATGTCATTTTCATGTGATGTAGTTAGTTTGGGAATTTGACTTTTTAAATAAAAATACCAAGATCAAGAATGGGAAAACAGTAGAAGGTTCCGTCCGGTGCGTGTAACACACGAAGGAAAAGGTTCTGGTTTGTGAAGAAGAAGTTTAGGAAGGAGATTGAGAAGAGTGCTTATCCACTGCTAAAAGTCGTTAGCAGGGGCGAGGCATCTTTCACGGCTAAATTCTCTTGTCGGGTGCCGCCTAAGCCAGAGAGGTGCAGAGGAGAGTCGTAGTAACTCAGTTACAAACTCCACTCCACAAGGCGGACGAGTGAGCTGTGGTGTGTCCTAGGAGTCCGTGGACAGAAACGAAGACAGCACTGTTAAAGCAGCATGTAGTTAGGAGCGAAAGTGGAGTTTCAAGAAAAAGAAGTTTGAGAAGAAGTTTAAGAAGAGGTCATTTGGCAAAGTTGCGGTTCGTTCATTGTGTTTGGTTGGCGGTGCGGTTACGTGTCAGGAAGGAGTGGTCAGTAGGAGAAGGACAGAAAGGAACAGAACTGTACATGTGTGAAATATATTGTAGTATAAATATTCTTGTAAATACTTTAGATGTAATTGTAGGATTAAATTCAGTGCTTAATTTTACTTAAAATATTCTCGTAATTCATCTCTTTTATCTGTAGCAATTGCAATTACTTATTTAATCTTCAGTTAGAATTTAGTGCTAGTTTTCCCTTCGCAATCTTAGGGTTTAGATTATTTAGTAGTTTTTTGTTAATATTATTCTTCCTCTTTATCTTTATTAAATGTGCTAATTTTACGGTAATTTTTGCCTAGAGTTATTGCGTTAGAATAAGAATAAGAATAACAACTTTAATAGAATCATCCTCAAAAGGTTTTTCAGACAATATTTACAATGACGTGAATACATTTAATACTAAACTACTCAAGTTTTAAATAATACTAAGTTATAAATAATAAATATAGGAATATAAGAATTGCGTTCAAGGGAAGGGGTGTGTTTGTGCCTTTTTCTTAGGACCCAGGTAGCCCAGCGCGTTTTCTACGTCACACCCAGTAGTTCTCATTGACGAACTTTTTTTACCGCAATTGCTAGTAATTGCGCAATCTGATTGACTATTTTGCCGTTGTCGATTAGAGTCTGGACAACGCTGCTTGCGTCAACGTGTCACGTTCTTGGTCACGCTCTGAAACATTTTCTTTGACGCTGCGCCTCGGGAGTCCACAACATTTTCCTGTGATGACGAATATCGTTTTAGATAAGAGTACAGGCAACGCTATTTTCATATGTTATTTTCAGAGTTAGTTTTCAGACCAGAAATTTTGCCTGTTTACCGTTAGCTGAAGGAATAAAAATGTTAGCGCCACTTATCCTTAAACCCCTGCTCATAGGACCATACTGGCTATTGCTATTCTGGTAAAGGAATTATAATTCTATTTTAATTGTAATTGAATGATACGCAAAGGGCATAGCCCATCACTGCAGATGTGCAGGTGCTGTATTACTATATACAACTAGGTGCAAGTGTCCGGGGTTCAGCGTCACTCAGACATAGCCCAAGGCGGCCTTTTTAAAAGCCTTCGACTGATGTTTTCTTCAATAATCAAGCTGGTTTGATAGCGAGTTCATGTCTCTGGAACGCTCTCTTATTCTGAAAATGGAATGCTCTTGACTGAGGAGACCGGAGAAAAGAAGGTAAAATAGTCTGGACGAAAGCTCTTGAAGCACGCTTTCGATGCCAACCTCAAGAACTCAGGGGGCAGAGCACAAATTTCCTGACCAAACTTCCTGAAACAACACCCTTTCTTACGTGTTCTAATAAAGTGCCGTGTTTGTCTATTTGGTTTATTTCTCAACGGAGAGCGTAATGCACGCAATATCGTTCTTTCCATTCTGAAAACGAGAACCGTCTATTAGCTAGGGCTACTATTAAATCGTAATAGCCCCAAAAGTATGCGCCCTCAGTACTAGGTCTCATGAACGGGTAACATCATCATTGTGATTGTTGTTGTTGTTGTTGTTGTTATATTTTGTAAAATATTGATTACCTTAAAATGATTATACCAGTATACCCGGGCAGTATGTCATGAGTATGTAATTCCCAAATAGACTGACCAATTTAAAAGTTTACTGGCAACGGACTATGTATGCAATTTTTTTTACCAAGTTATGTTCTGCAACCGAAAACTGAACAGATACTTTCCAAAAATCCAACCAAATATACCAAGATTTACTCTTCTTAGAGGAAACACTTGTCTTGACACTATTTGAAAACTTGTTACTCCTCGGCGTGAGAGAACATGTCTTTAAAATAGGTGTTTATTAAGCGCGGCTTTTTGTAATTTGTAAAACAGCTGTCAGCACTGAATCAACAACAAAAACCATTATTTTGCGTGACCGTTAAAATGTTACAGTATTGCGAAAGCAACAATAAGATAAGAACAAGAAATTCTGCGAGAATTAGAAGCGGCCTTTTTGACCATCCGAGCCGGATTAATGCACAGGATAAGTTCAAGTCGATCGTAATTCAATTTTTGTCACCTTTCAGTTGGCATGACAGTCAATTCGTCACTCCGAATGACAAAGAATTTAAAATTCAAACCAGTAAGTAAAGAAGGCATTGGTGGCCTAGTGGGTTGGTGAGCTCTTTTCGTACTGCAATGACAGCTTAGCGTCGGTGGTTCCAGCCATAACAGAGTGAAGTTTTTTTTTCTTTGATCTTTTTTTTTCTATTCCTTTTCACTTGTTTTTTCTTTTTTCTTTTCTCAACGCTTAAGCTGTAAACCTATTTTGCAATTTAGCACGGAAAAGTACTCAACCGATTCTATGGATATTCGCTACGCGAGAAACCAAGGCCAGCTGAAGCTTCACAAAACACTGGCACTTCGATTTGTTTGACAATTTCAAAGAAAGCGAACAATTTGCTATAAATCTGAGTCTTCGATCCGTTGACCAGTTTCTCGACGATAACTGATATCTCAATACTGCTAAGGTATGTTCAAACAACGCCACACAAAAGAGCTGTATTTCACTTACGGTATTGCACCAGCACTAGTACTTCCGGTATTGCACCATCACTAACTCGGTCAATATTTGTTTATCTTCAAAACCGGGTCAAAAGAACGCTCAAATAAATTTATTTCCTATAATTCTGACTAAACATTTCTTTTTGAAAGGATTTCGCCATTTTCGACTCTGACCCCTGTATTTAATGGCCACCAAAATCTACAAGTTCAGTTTAAAAACATTTACGGTCTTCCGAATAGCTTTATTTAAGTCATCGGTGTTGTGCAATATTGCTCAAAATAAACGCTTTCAAATAAATACCTTTCCTACTGGATGTACATTGGAGTAATTCAATTTTCAATTTTCTTTCCTCTGTAACCCTTGAGCATCGAAAGGCTTTTAAAGAAACGATGCGTGACCGACCTAATGACTTTATTTAGGACAAAAAACTCTAGTAACCGCAAGAGGTGTCTCATTAGCGCAATCTGATAAGGGACCGCGGTTGGGATCAGAGGTCACAAGTTCAAATCCCGGCGCCGCTGTTAGGAAATTTATTTCTTTACTTATGTCATTGTTTCTTCCTCTGGCCGAGAGGGGCACGGGCCTCTCGGCGGACACCACGACAAAAAAAACTAAAACAAGAAATTCTGAAAGAATTCGTAAGCGGCCTTTTTGACCATCCGAGGCGGATTAATTGACAGGATGCGGTTGAAGTCGATCGTACATTAATTCATTTTTTGTTGAAGGCGCCTTTCAGTTAGCGTGACAGACGATTCAGACAGACTCCAACACTTGTGATAGCTTGTCATACTGTGTCAAAACACCAAATGACTAATCCTCGGATTTGCTTCACACAAAGTGAAGAATGTGGTATAAAGCGGCTTCTTAGATCCGTCGACCACTTTTTCGACGATAACCGATATTCCCACCACTGCAAAGCTAAGCTAGCTTTAACTACAAACAACGTCACGCAATCAAAACAACTGCTTTGTTGATTTCATTCAGTATTGCACCATCATCGCAGTAACTCGTGCCTAGGCTACTACTCGGTCAACAGGATTCAAAGGCTTTTGCGATTCGTGACTCCTACCCCTAAACAAAATTTTTTGTTCAAGAATACGGAATTCGAATACTGCATGGTTTGGACTTTCCATAGGTAGGAAAATTATTATCAAGCGATAAATACAAGGCGACTTACAATTTTTCACGCATTCCACAAAATTTAATGTGTTTACTTGCATAAACTTAACTCCGCGTGAGCAATTTTTAGTTTTCCATTTTGTTAGAATAAAAAAACGTTCTAATATTTGTAAACTACATTGTTTCTTGTTTCTTTTGGTGTAAAACTAGACTCATAAGGTGATATTATAAAGAAGTTTTTCAAAATATTACATACTTTTCTACCGGAAGCGACGTTAGGCAGTTTCCGGTTTCTCAAACTTTTAGCAGTAACCGTACGCAGATGGTGGTTTTATTTTCTTTTTAAAAGAATAATAGTTTCGGAATTTGAATAGGATATGTTTCTAGCTTCCCGGAGAGACAAAAATTATTACACAACGCCGGGTAAAAGGCTAGTTACAAACGTCTTCCTTTCACAAAGGCAAGAAATTGTACCAGTCCAAGTCGCTGTGAATATTTTTAAATGAGTTATTTGTGGTTTACCGCAAACAAAAATATTTCAAGCTTTTCTTCTTAGTTACTGCAAACTGCTTTCCAAATTCAAATAGCCCGTATTTTTGGCTTTCCAAAGAGATAAAAATCATTGTGAACTATTGAACTGATAACGAGAGATACGCGTTTTCACGCAACTGAAAAATTGGACAAAATTAATTTATGCTCAAGTAAACACAAACAGCTCAAAGCGTACAGCTGTGTGTGGAATCGGGTTCAGTAAAAATTTCTACGTACGCGTATTTCAGAGAAATAAAAGCAAATCTTTCTTCAATATGAAATCTTTTCGTTTGCCTACCTCAGTGTAATAAATTGCCTTTTAGCCAATTAAAGTATATATTCTCTGAATTATTACGCACAGTTTAGATACAAAGACGCGAGCATCGAGAAAATAATCATAATCCCGCAAAATATAACCTGTAAAGCCTTTTTACCTTTATTCCATACCCGCCTTGTGCCTTCCAGCCCTTTTTAACGCCATTTTGTCGAATTTTTTTCCTATGAGTACTGTACATTATAAAGTAACTGAAGGCAGAGGAGCTCTGAACGAACCCTCACCACGCGAAGGCCAATAAATTCCAAACAAATCGACCGATCTCCTCTAATTGTCACCAGAGATACGGAAGGTTATATGCCAACCCGTCCGATGTTCTTACTTACTCAGAAGGAAAGTTTTTCAAGAGATTGCATACTTTTCTACCGGAAGCGAAGTAACGCAGTTTCCGGTTTCTTAAACTTAGCAGTAACCGTACGCAAATGACAGTTTTATTTTCTTTTTAAAGAAAAACAGGGAAACGGAATGCAATGAACACAAAAGGGAAGCACATGTATTACAAATATGAAGTTTCGACCACTTGAGTTGTCGAAGCCGATTAAATTATGTTTATATCTCGAACAATCTCGTTACATGTAAAGTAAATTCACTGAAAGTTATGGACTTTCTTCAAAGTTTCATAGGCATTATGAATTATTTTAAACGTTGTTACAATTTATCATTCTGGAAAAGAAACACAAATATCAAAAGATTTTGTTTAAACAACGGCATTGTGAAATGAAAAAACAGTTTCGAAACTATAAATATCTGTCCAATCAGAAGTGCCCGTTCCCACGAGTGAAACAGGCAAAACATAACTTGCACGCAATATCGGGAAAGCAAGCGTAATGCTCCTCTCGGTGAATTTTAGTCAATTAAAGTTTATACTCTTTGCATTATTACGCGAAGTTTAGATTCAACGACGCGAGCATCGAGAAATTAATCATAATCACTCAAAATATAACCTGTACAGCCTTGTTACCCTTATTCCATAGCCTCCTTGCTGAAGTTTAGCCGTCATTTTTAACTCCATTTCGTTGAATTTTTTCCTACGAGTACTTTACATTATTGCCAACGAGTAACCCTCGCGAGGACGCGAGGGTGACGAGGCGGCAGCATTATAAAGCCGTGTGTGCGAGTTGATTTTGGTACAGGGAGACGAAATCTCGAATGAAAAAAGTTAGCATAAGGTAATGTAAGAGTGACATCATCGGTGATTGTTTTCGAGTTAGCCAATGGCATCGCGGTATTTTTTATCTAAATCAATCACATCAGGAGGATCATGATCGGTGACAAGATGACCACATTGACCTCATTGACCTCATTGACCTCATGGTGGCTTGTACGGGCTTAGGCAGGAAAAGGTGAGTAGAAATATTGATATTATTCACTCGTGAGCGTTGTCTTCTTGCGTGTACTTTAATTTAGTGTTTTTGGGAGCCAGAGTGTCACAAATATAACACCTAGCAGGCTGAAAAATCGCCCAGCGAGGCAGTTATCGAAATCAGCTCGAAAACGGCTAGCTTGCCAAAACAGTCAATTGCCTTGACAAGATCGGCCAGCGTGCCATTTAAGAAACAAAAAACAAAACCACTTGAACATAATCACTATAAACTCAATCAGAGGGCGTATAAAGCCTCTTCTTTTATCGACCTAGTGTGCTCAAAATTACAAATTTGACAGTCACGGCGAGCGTGCCAAAACAGCAAACTTGCCAAAACAACCGTCAATTGTTTACAAAGTCGGCCAGCGTGCTATAACTAAGGGAAAAAAAAACACTTGAATATATTCAAATATATTCACTATAAACATAATCAGAGGGAATATAAAGCCTCTTTCCAATCGAGTCACGAGTCACACGACGTATCGCTGTTAGTTTGTGCTCATCCATTGGCGTTCACAAAAAACAGTCTAAGCTCTGTTTGCCAGAAAGCCACTATCTGTCAAGCTTGAGGCAACTTAGCTAATCAATTTGGGTAGTCTTCTTATTCCAAAATTTCAGGGGGCTTGCAGCTGTAGCTTCGTTTGAAAATTATCCGATCAGAAGTGCTCAGGTCCAAAGTCCACTTGCTGAAGTTCGTGCACCGAAGTAACAGCTCACGAGAATTTATGTGGGATTTGCGTTCTAAGAACATGTTAAAACACAAACATGTCACATTTGAATTCATGCCCATTTCTAACAACAATGTTGGTTTCATCTCTCTCAAGTAATGCAAGGGACTCATATTTCACCTCTAATCTATCCTACAAGTTTAATTCTTATAGACATTTCAAAAAACAAAGGAAAACATGTGAGTTTTGCACTGCTTTTTCAACAACGATTCAGTTTAAAAAAATCTACTGTACTCTGGTTACTTCTTAATTTTCTCTGCGCACACAACTGTGCCAGTGTTTACTCGTTGGCACTCTACCGGCAGGTATTCCTAGTAAAATAACTGAAGGCAGGGGAGCTCTGAGCGAAACCTCACCACGCGAAGGCCAGAAATCTTTTTGTTTGTCAACTTGTAATAAATTGCCTTTTAGTCAATTAAAGTTTACACTCTATATTATTACGCGAAGTTTAGATCCAGCAATGAGAGCATCGAGAAAATAATCATGATCACTCAAAATATAACCTGTAAAGCCTTCTTACCTTTATTCAATAGCCGCCTTGTGCCTTCTAGCCGTTTTGAACGCCATTTGGTCGATTTTGTTTCCTACGAGTACTGTACATTACAAAATAACTGAAGGCAGGGGGGCTCCGAACCAACCCTCACCACGCGAAGGCCAATAAATTCCAAACAAATCGACCCATCTCCTTCAACAGAGAGACCGAAGATTATATGCCTACCCGTCCGATGCGCTCCAGTTTTCAAATTCGGTTGCATGCGCTCTAGAAGCGTTCCGTTGTTTGCCCGGTAACCCAACGGGCGTAATACGCGATTCAAAAACTGAGAGATCAATCAGACTGCCAGAACTTTAGCCTACGAGGCAAAGCCACAAAATTTTTAAAGTGTCGAGAATATGGCATTTCATACTATGCCCAAGCTCGCAAAAATGATCAGCCACGAAGCTACCTTTCTTTTCATAATCGCTTGACAATTCTCAACGAAAATCCTCTGGCCGAGAGGGGCACGGGCCTCTCGACGGACACCACGACAAAAAAAACTACAAACTACAAAAAAAAAAAAAAAAGAAATTCTGCGAGAATTAGAAGCGGCCTTTTTGACCATCCGAGGCGGATTAATTGACAGGATGCGGTTGAAGTCGATCGTACATTAATTCATTTTTTGTCGAAGGCGCCTTGCAGTCAGCGTGACAGACGATTCAGACAGACTCCAACACTTGTGACAGCTTGTCAAACTGTGTCAAAACACCAAATGACTAATCCTCGGATTTGTTTCACACAAAGTGAAGAATTTGGTATAAAGCGGCTTCTTAGATCCGTCGACCACTTTATCGACGATAACCGATATCTCCACCACTGCAAAGCTAAGCTAGCTTTAACTACAAACAACGTCACGTAATCAAAACAACTGCCTTGTTGATTTCATTCAGTATTGCACCACCATCGTAGTAACTCGTGCCTAGGCTACTACTCGGTCAACAGGATTCAGCGATTCGTGATTTCTCCTACCCCTAAATAAAATTTTATGTTCAAGAATACGGAATTCGAATACTGCATGGTTTGAACTTTCCATAGAGGTAGGAAAATTATTATCAAGCGATAAATACAAGGCGACTTACAATTTTTCACGCATTCCACAAAATTTAATGTGTTTATTTGCATAAACTTAACTCCGCGTGAGCAATTTTTAGTTTTCCATTTTGTTAGAATAAAAAACGTTCTAATATTTGTAAACTACATTGTTTCTTGTTTCTTTTGGTGTAAAACTAGACTCATAAGGTGATATTATACAGAAGGAAAGTTTTTCAAAAAATTGCATACTTTTCTACCGGAAGCGACGTTAGGCAGTTTCCGGTTTCTCAAACTTAGCAGTAACCGTACGCAAATGGTGGTTTTATTTTCCTTTTAAAAGAATAATAGTTTCGGAATTTGAATAGGATATGTTTCTAGCTTCCCGGAGAGACAAAAATTATTACACAGCGCCGGGTAAAAGGCTAGTTACAAACGTCTTACTTTTACAAAGGCGAGAAATTGTACCAGTCCAAGTCGCTGTGAATATTTTTAAATGAGTTATTTGTGGTTTACCGCAAACAAAAATATTTCAATTTTTTCTTCTTAGCTGCAAACTGCTGTCCAAATTCAAATAGCCCGTATTTTTGGCTTCCAAAGAGATAAAAATCATTGTGAACTATTGAACTGATAACGAGAGAGACGCGTTTTCACGCAACTGACAACTTTGACAAAATTAATTTATGCTCAAGTAAACAGCGTACAGCTATGTGTGGAATCGGGTTCAGTAAAAATTTCTACGTACGCGTATTTCAGAGAAATAAAAGCAAATCTTTCTTCAATATGAAATCTTTTCGTTTGCCTACCTCAGTGTAATAAATTGCCTTTTAGCCAATTAAAGTATATATTCTCTGCATTATTACGCACAGTTTAGATACAAAGACGCGAGCATCGAGAAAATAATCATAATCACGCAAAATATAACCTGTAAAGCCTTTTTTTTTACCTTCATTCCCTTCCAGCCCTTTTAAACGTCATTTTGTCGAATTTTTTTCCTATGAGTACTGTACATTATAAAGTAACTGAAGGCAGAGGAGCTCTGAACGAACCCTCACCACGCGAAGGCCAATAAATTCCAAACAAATCGACCTATCTCCTCTAATTGTCACCAGAGATACGGAAGGTTATATGCCAACCCGTCCGATGTTCTTACTTACTCAGAAGGAAAGTTTTTCAAGAGATTACATACTTTTCTACCAGAAGCGACGTAACGCAGTTTCCGGTTTCTTAAACTTAGCAATAACCGTACGCAAATGGCAGTTTTATTTTCTTTTTAAAAGAATAACAGGGAAACGGTAGAGGCGCCACGCAGCTCTCGGAACAGTTCACAGGATTGGCTGAGAAAACAATAAACAAACAACAGAAACAATGGACCCTAGCCCTGAAATAATGGAGCTGCGTTGTAATAAGAACCAATGAAATAAGAGGTTACTGAGAGGTGCGTCGCATCTGAAACTGTATTCAATGAACACAAAAGGGAAGCACATGTATTACAAATATGAAGTTTCGACCACTTGAGTTGTCGAAGCCCCCGGGGGGTACTCCCCTATATGGGCTATATAGGCACGTGCCGCGGAATAGGGTATGGTTTTTGGAGGTTCTCGATCCTTAAATAGGGTATCCTTTTCGGCTATGTTGGCATAGTGTCCCGGTGTGATCCTTAGATAGGGTGCCTAAATTTGTATCAGCAAAAATAGCAGGGTGTAAACACCCAGTTAAGCGGAAAACAAATGATCTGTCAAAGTTTAAGTATTGCCAAAGCGATTTTAAGGAAATAAAGTTGACCTGTTCAAGCTATTTTGAGTTTTTGTTCTTCCCTTGCATAGGGTATCATTTTTCGGATTTGGGCCTTAAATAGGGTATCAATTTTCGTTGGATTGTTCCTTAAATAGGGTCAGGGTTTAAGACCCTCCGCGGCACACACCTATCCGAACTTTATGGGAGTACCCCCCCCCCCCCCCCGGGTCGAAGCCGATCAAATTATGTTTATATCTCGAACAATCTCGTTACATGTAAAGTAAATTCACTGAAAGTTACGGACTTTCTTCAAAGTTTCATAGGCCTTATGAATTATTTTAAACGTTGTTACAATTTATCATTCTGGAAAAGAAACACAAATATCAAAAGATTTTGGTTAAAACAACGTCATTGTGTTTCGAAACTATAAATATCTGTCCAATCAGAAGTGCCCGTTCCCACGAGTGAAACAGGCAAAACATAACTTGCACGCAATATCGGGAAAGCAAGCGTAATGCTCCTCTCGGTTAATTTTAGTCAATTAAAGTTTATACTCTTTGCATTATTACACGAAGTTTAGATTCAACGACGCGAGCATCGAGAAATTAATTATAATCATTCAAAATATAACCTGTACAGCCTTGTTACCCTTATTCCATAGCCTCCTTGCTGAAGTTTAGCCGTCATTTTTAACTCCATTTCGTTGAATTTTTTCCTACGAGTACTTTACATTATAAAATAACTGAAGGCAGGGAAGCTCTGAACGAAACCTCACCACGCGAAGGCCAGAAATCTTTTTGTTTGTCTACCTGTAATAAATTGCCTTTTAGTCAATTAAAGTTTACACTCTATATTATTACGCGAAGTTTAGATACAACGATGCGAGCATCGAGAAAATAATCATGATTACTCAAAATATAACCTGTAAAGCCTTCTTTACCTTTATTCAATAGCCGCCTTGTGCCTTCTAGCCGTTTTGAACACCATTTCGTCGATTTTGTTTCCTACGAGTACTGTACATTACAAAATAACTGAAGGCAGGGGGGCTCCGAACCAACCCTCACCACGCGAAGGCCAATAAATTCCAAACAAATCGACCTATCTCCCTCAAATTGCCACCAGAGAGACCGAAGATTATATGCCTACCCGTCCGATGTTCGCCAGTTTCCAAATTCGGTTGCATGCGCTGTAGAAGCGTTCCGCCGAGTTGTTTGCCCGGTAACCCAACGGGCGTACTACGCGTTCAAAAACTGAGAGATCAATCAGACTGCCGGAACTTTAGCCTACGAGGCAAAGCCACAAAATTTTCAAAGTGTCGAGAATATGGCATTTCATACTATGCCCAAGCTCGCAAAAATGGTCAGCCACGAAGCTACCTTTCTTTTCATAATCGCTTGACAATTCTCAACAAAAATCCTCTGGCCGAGAGGGGCACGGGCCTCTCGACGGACACCACGACAAAAAAAACTACAAAAAAAAAAAAAAACAAGAAATTCTGAAAGAATTCGTAAGCGGCCTTTTTGACCATCCGAGGCGGATTAATGCACAGGATGCGGTTGAAGTCTATCGTACATTAATTTGTTGAAGGCGCCTTTCAGTTAGCGTGACAGACGATTCAGACAGAGTCCATCACTTGTCACAGCTTGTCAAACTGTGTCAAGACACCAAATGACTAATCCTCGGATTTGTTTCACACAAAGTGAAGAATTTGGTATAAAGCGGCTTCTTAGATCCGTCGACCACTTTTTCGACGATAACCGATATCTCCACCACTGCAAAGCTAAGCTAGCTTTAACTACAAACAACGTCACGCAATCAAAACAACTGCTTTGTTGATTTCATTCAGTATTGCACCATCATCGCAGTAACTCGTGCCTAGGCTACTACTCGGTCAACAGGATTCAAAGGCTTTTGCGATTCGTGACTCCTACCCCTAAACAAAATTTTTTGTTCAAGAATACGGAATTCGAATGCTGCATGGTTTCAACTTTCCATAGGTAGGAAAATTATTATCAAGCGATAAATACAAGGCGACTTACAATTTTTCACGCATTCCACAAAATTTAATGTGTTTACTTGCATAAACTTAACTCCGCGTGAGCAATTTTTAGTTTTCCATTTTGTTAGAATAAAAAACATTCTAATATTTGTAAACTACATTGTTTCTTGTTTCTTTTGGTCTAAAACTAGACTCATAAGGTGATATTATACAGAAGGAAAGTTTTTCAAAAGATTGCATACTTTTCCACCGGAAGCGACGTTAGGCAGTTTCCGGTTTCTCAAACTTAGCAGTAACCGTACGCAAATGGTGGTTTTATTTTCCTTTTAAAAGAATAATAGTTTCGGAATTTGAATAGGATATGTTTCTAGCTTCCCGGAGAGACAAAAATTATTACACAACGCCGGGTAAAAGGCTAGTTACAAACGTCTTACTTTTACAAAGGCGAGAAATTGTACCAGTCCAAGTCGCTGTGATATTTTTTAATGAGTTATTTGTGGTTTACCGTAAACAAAAATATTTCAAGGTTTTCTTCTTAGTTACTGCAAACTGCTTTCCAAATTCAAATAGCCCGTATTTTTGGCTTTCCAAAGAGATAAAAATCATTGTGAACTATTGAACTGATAACGAGAGAGTCGCGTTTTCACGCAACTGACAAATTTGACAAAATTAATTTATGCTCAAGTAAACACAAACAGCTCAAAGCGTACAGCTGTGTATGGAATCGGGTTCAGTAAAAATTTCTACGCACCCGTATTTTAGAGAAATAAAAGCAAATCTTTCTTCAATATGAAATCTTTTCGTTTGCCTACCTCAGTGTAATAAATTGCCTTTTAGCCAATTAAAGTATAGATTCTCTGCATTATTACGCACAGTTTAGATACAAAGACGCGAGCATCGTGAAAATAATCATAATCACGCAAAATATAACCTGTAAAGCCTTTTTTTACCTTTGTTCCATACCCGCCTTGTGCCTTCCAGCCCTTTTAAACGCCAATTTGTCGAATTTTTTTCCTATGAGTTCTGTACATTATAAAGAAACTGAAGGCAGAGGAGCTCTGAACGAACCCTCACCACGCGAAGGCCAATAAATTCCAAACAAATCGACCTATCTCCTCTAATTGTCACCAGAGATACGGAAGATTATATGCCAACCCGTCCGATGTTCTTACTTACTCAGAAGGAAAGTTTTTCAAGAGATTGCATACTTTTCTACCGGAGCGACGTAACGCAGTTTCCGGTTTCTTAAACTTAGCAGTAACCGTACGCAAATGGCAGTTTTATTTTCTTTTTAAAAGAATAACAGGGAAACGGTATGCAATGAACACAAAAGGGAAGCACATATATTACAAATATGAAGTTTCGACCACTTGAGTTGTCGAAGCCGATTAAATTATGTTGATATCTCGAACAATCTCGTTACATGTAAAGTAAATTCACTGAAAGTTATGGACTTTCTTCAAAGTTTCATAGGCCTTATGAATTATTTTAAACGTTGTTACAATTTATCATTCTGGAAAAGAAACACAAATATCAAAAGATTTTGTTTAAAACAACGGCATTGTGAAATGAAAAAACAGTTTCGAAACTATAAATATCTGTCCAATCAGAAGTGCCCGTTCCCACGAGTGAAACAGGCAAAACATAACTTGAAAGCAAGCGTAATGCTCCTCTCGGTGAATTTTAGTCAATTAAAGCTTATACTCTTTGCATTATTACGCGAAGTTTAGATTCAACGACGCGAGCATCGAGAAATTAATTATAATCACTCAAAATATAACCCGTACAGCCTTGTTACCCTTATTCCATAGCCTCCTTGTTGAAGTTTAGCCGTCATTTTAAACCCATTTCGTTGAATTTTTTCCTACGAGTACTTTACATTATAAAATAACTGAAGGCAGGGAAGCTCTGAACGAAACCTCACCACGCGAAGGCCAGAAATCTTTTTGTTTGTCTACCTGTAATAAATTGCCTTTTAGTCAATTAAAGTTTACACTCTATATTATTACGCGAAGTTTAGATACAACGATGCGAGCATCGAGAAAATAATCATGATCACTCAAAATATAACCTGTAAAGCCTTCTTACCTTTATTCAATAGCCGCCTTGTGCCTTGTAGCCGTTTTGAACGCCATTTGGTCGATTTTGTTTCCTACGAGTACTGTACATTTCAAAATAACCGAAGGCAGGGGGGCTCCGAACCAACCCTCACCACGCGAAGGCCAATAAATTCCAAACAATTCCAAACCTATCTCCCTCAAATTGCCACCAGAGAGACCGAAGATTATATGCCTACCCGTCCGATGCGCGCCAGTTTCCAAATTCGGTTGGATACGCTGTAGAAGCGTTCCGTTGTTTGCCCGGTAACCCAACGGGCGTACTACGCGTTCAAAAACTGAGAGATCAATCAGACTGCCGGAACTTTAGCCTACGAGGCAAAGCCACAAATTTTTTAAAGTGTCGAGAATATGGCATTTCATACTATGCCCAAGCTCGCAAAAATGGTCAGCCACGAAGCTACCTTTCTTTTCATGATCGCTTGACAATTCTCAACGAAAATCCTCTGGCCGAGAATATGGCATTTCATACTATGCCAAGCTCGCAAAAATGGTCAGCCACGAAGCTACCTTTCTTTTCATGATCGCTTGACAATTCTCAACGAAAATCCTCTGGCCGAGAGGGGCACGGGCCTCTCGACGGACACCACGACAAAAAAAACTACAAAAAAAAAAAAAAACAAGAAATTCTGAAAGAATTCGTAAGCGGCCTTTTTGACCATCCGAGGCGGATTAATGGACAGGATGCGGTTGAAGTCGAGCGTACATTAATTCATTTTTTGGTGAAGGCGCCTTTCAGTTAGCGTGACAGACGATTCAGACAGACTCCAACACTTATGACAGCTTGTCAAACTGTGTCAAAACACCAAATGACTAATCCTCGGATTTGTTTCACACAAAGTGAAGAATTTGGTATAAAGCGGCTTCTTAGATCCGTCGACCACTTTTCGACGATAACCGATATCTCCACCACTGCAAAGCTAAGCTAGCTTTAACTACAAACAACGTCACGCAATCAAAACAACTACCTTGTTGATTTCATTCAGTATTGCACCATCATCGCAGTAACTCGTGCCTAAGCTACTACTCGGTCAACAGGATTCAAAGGCTTTTGCGATTCGTGACTCGTACCCCTAAATAAAATGTTTTGTTCAAGAATACGGAATTCGAATACTGCATGGTTTGAACTTTCCATAGGTAGGGAAATTATTATCAAGCGATAAATACAAGGCGACTTACAATTTTTCACGCATTCCATAAAATTTAATGTGTTCAATTACTTGCATAAACTTAACTCCGCGTGAGCAATTTTTAGTTTTCCATTTTGTTAGAATAAAAAACGTTCTAATATTTGTAAACTACATTGTTTCTTGTTTCTTTTGATGTAAAACTAGACTCTATGGCACATTTGTACTTAAACGAGCCTTCGCTCATGTGCGATATGTGGATAAATAAAATTACTTACTTACTTACTTACTTACTTAAGGAAAGTTTTTGAAAAGATTACATACTTTTCTACCGGAAGCGACGTTAGGCAGTTTCAGGTTTCTCAAACTTAGCAGTAACCGTACGCAAATGGTGGTTTTATTTTCCTTTTAAAAGAATGATAGTTTCGGAATTTGAATAGGATATGTTTCTAGCTTGCCGGAGAGACAAATATTATTACACAACGCCGGGTAAAAGGGTAGTTAAAAACGTCTTACTTTTACAAAGGCGAGAAATTGTACCAGTCCAAGTCGCTGTGAATATTTTTAAAATAAATGGTTTAACGCAAACAAAAATATTTCAAGTTTTTCTTCTTAGTTACTGTAAACTGCTCTCCAAATTCAAATAGCCCGTATTTTTGGCTTTCCAAAGAGATAAAAATCATTGTGAACTATTGAACTGATAACGAGAGAGACGCGTTTTCACGCAACTGACAACTTTGACAAAATTAATTTATGCTCAAGTAAACACAAACAGCTCAAAGCGTACAGCTGTGTGTGGAATCGGGTTCAGTAAAAATTTCTACGTACGCGTATTTCAGAGAAATAAAAGCAAATCTTTCTTCAATATGAAATCTTTTCGTTTGCCTACCTCAGTGTAATAAATTGCCTTTTAGCTAATTAAAGTATATATTCTCTGCATTATTACGCACAGTTTAGATACAAAGACGCGAGCATCGAGAAAATAATCGTAATCACGCAAAATATAACCTGTAAAGCCTTTTTTTACCTTTATTCCATACCCGCCTTGTGCCTTCCAGCCCTTTTAAACGCCATTTTGTCGAATTTTTTTCCTATGAGTACTGTACATTATAAAGTAACTGAAGGCAGAGGAGCTCTGAACGAACCCTCACCACGCGAAGGCTAATAAATTCCAAACAAATCGACCTATCTCCTCTAATTGTCACCAGAGATACGGAAGATTATATGCCAACCCGTCCGATGTTCTTACTTACTCAGAAGGAAAGTTTTTCAAGAGATTACATACTTTTCTACAGGAAGCGACGTAACGTAAATGGCAGTTTTATTTTCTTTTTAAAAGAATAACAGAGAAACGGCATGCAATGAACACAAAAGGGAAGCACATGTATTACAAATTTGAAGTTTCGACCACTTGAGTTGTCGAAGCCGATTAAATTATGTTTATATCTGGAACAATCTCGTTACATGTAAACTAAATTCACTTAAAGTTATGGACTTTCTTCAAAGTTTCATAGGCCTTATGAATTATTTTAAACGTTGTTACAATTTATCATTCTGGAAAAGAATCACAAATATCAAAAGATTTTGTTTAAAACAACGGCATTGTGTTTCGAAACTATAAATATCTGTCCAATCAGAAGTGCCCGTTCCCACGAGTGAAATAGGCAAAACATAACTTGCACGCAATATCGGGAAAGCAAGCGTAATGCTCCTCTCGGCGAATTTTAGTCAATTAAAGTTTATACTCTTTGCATTATAACGCGAAGTTTAGATTCAACGACGCGAGCATCGAGAAATTAGTTATAATCACTCAAAATATAACCTGTACAGCCTTCTTACCCTTATTCCACAGCCTCCTCGCTGAAGTTTAGCCGTCATTTTCAATTAAAGTTTACACTCTATATTATTACGCGAAGTTTAGATACAACGATGAGAGCATCGAGAAAATAATCATGATCACTCAAAATATAACCTGTAAAGCCTTCTTACCTTTATTCAATAGCCGCCTTGTGCCTTCTAGCCGTTTTGAAAGCCGATTCGTCGATTTTGTTTCCTACGAGTACTGTACATTACAAAATAACTGAAGGCAGGGGAGCTCCGAACCAACCCTGAACACGCGAAGGCCAATAAATTCCAAACAAATCGACCTATCTCCCTCAAATTGCCACCAGAGAGACCGAAGATTATATGCCTAGCCGTCCGATGCGCGCCAGTTTCCAAATTCGGTTGCATAAGCTGTAGAAGCGTTCCGTTGTTTGCCCGGTAACCCAACGGGCGTAATGCGCGTTCAAAAACTGAGAGATCAGACTGCCGGAACTTTAGCCTACGAGGCAAAGCCACAAAATTTTTAAAGTGTCGAGAATATGACATTTCATACTATGCCCAAGCTCGCAAAAATGGTCAGCCACGAAGCCACCTTTCTTTTCATAATCGCTTGACAATTCTCAACGAAAATCTTCTGGCCGAGAGGGGCACGGGCCTCTCGACGGACACC
Source organism: Pachyseris speciosa (assembly GCA_016490735.1). Classification (NCBI taxonomy): domain Eukaryota; kingdom Metazoa; phylum Cnidaria; class Anthozoa; order Scleractinia; family Pachyseridae; genus Pachyseris; species Pachyseris speciosa. The sequence goes on along the minus strand of JAEMWC010000805.1, from coordinate 367,852 downwards.
ACGACAAAAAAAACTACAAAAAAAAAAAAAAAAAAAAAAAAAAAAAGGGTATTACTAGAAGCGGCTCGTCGCTAAGCGACGGCCGCTTAACAAGAAATTCTGCGAGAATTAGAAGCGGCCTTTTTGACCATCCGAGCCATATTAATGCACAGGATAAGTTCAAGTTGATCGTAATTCAATTTTGGTATGACAGTCAATTCCTTACTCCGAATGATAAGGAAGTTAAAATTCGATCGAGTATTTAGAGAAGGTTTTGGTGGCCTAGTGGGTTAGTGCGCTCTTTTCGAATTGTAATGACAGATTAGGGTCGGTGGTTCAAGCCTCAACAGAGTGAAGGTTTTTTTTCTTTGATCTCTTTTTTTTTTTCTATTCCTTTTCACTTGTTTTTCTTTTTTTCTTTTGTCAACGCTTAAGCTGTAAACCTATTTTGCAATTTAACACGGAAAAGTACTGAATCGATTCTATGGATATTCGCTACGCGAGAAACCAAGGCCAGCCGAAGTTTGACAAACATTGGCTCTTCAATTTGCTTGACAACTTCGAAGAACGCGAAGAATTTAGTATAAATCTGCGTCTTCGATACGTTGACCTGTTTCTCGACGATAACCGATATCTCCAATACTACTAAGCTATGTTCAAACAACGCCACGCTAAAGAGCTGTGTTGGTTGATTTCACTTCCGGTATATCACCATCACTAGTACTTCCGGTATTGCACCATCACTAACTCACGTCAATATTTGCCAATCTCGTTACATGTAAAGTAAATTCAGTGAAAGTTTTAGTCAATTAAAGTTTATACTCTTTACATTATTACGCGAAGTTAAGATACAACGACGCGAGCATCGAGAAAATAATTATAATCACGCAAAATAAAACCTGTACACCCTTCTTACCTTTATTCCATCCCCCAATCATCGTTGTTCTGAAATACTGCTCAAAACAAACGCTCTCAAATAAATATCCTTCGTTATGGGATGTACATTGGAGTAATTCAATTCTGAGACAACATTTCTTTTCTCTGTAACCCTTGGGCATTGAAACGGATTTTAAAGAGACGATGCGTGACCGACCTAATGACTTTATTTACTACAAAATTCCCCAGTCACCGCAAGAGATGTCTCATTAGCGCAGTCGGATAAGGAGCCGAGTTAGGAATTTGAATGTCGCGAGTTCAAATCCCGGAAACCGGTATTATTAAAATTTTCTTTACTTATATCATTGTTTCTTCCTCTGGCCGAGAGGGGCACGGGCCTCTCGACGGACACCACGACAAAAAAAACTACAACAACAACAAACAAGAAATTCTGCGAGAATTAGAAGCGGCCTTTTTGACCATCCGAGCCGGATTAATGCACAGGATAAGTTCAAGTTGATCGTAATTCAATTTTGTCACCTTTCAGTTGGCAGGACAGTCAATTCCTCACTCCGAATGATCAAGAATTTAAATTCCATTGCGCGTGTAAGGAAGCTTTTGGTGGCCTAGTGGGTCAGTGCGCTCTATTCGTACTATAATGACAGATTAGGGTCGGTGGTTCAAGCCTCAACAGGGTGAAGTTTTTTTTTTCTTTGATCTCTTTTTTTTTCTATTCCTTTTCACTTGTTTTTCTTTTTTCTTTTCTCAACGCTTAAGCTGTAAACCTATTTTGCAATTTAGCACGGAAAAGTACTCAACCGATTCTATGGATATTCACTACGCGAGAAACCAAGGCCAGCTGAAGCTTGACAAAACACTGGCACTTCGATTTGTTTGACAATTCAAAGAAAGCGAACAATTTGGTATAAATCTGAGTCTTCGATCCGTTGACCAGTTTCTCGACGATAACCGATATCTCAATACTACCAAGGTATGTTCAAACAACGGCACGCAAAAGAGCTGTATTTCACTTCCGGTATTACACCATCACTAGTACTTCCGGTATTGCACCATCACTAACTCGGTCAATATTTGTTTATCTTCAAAACCGGGTCACGAACAATCTCGTTACATGTAAAGTAAATTCAGTGAAAGTTATGGACTTTATTTAAGATTTCATAGGGCTTATAAATTATTTTAAACGTTGTTACAATTTATCATTCCGGAAAAGAAACACAAATGCCAAAGATTTTGTTTAAAACAAATGCATTGTGAAACGAAAATAACCATAAACAGGGCACAGTTTCAAAACTATTCTTGGTTTTCAGTCACGCAAGTAAAAAAATAAAATCTTCTACCATTCGATAGATAAAGTCAAGAAATTGAGATGTTGTAGAAGAGTAATAAATAAACAACATACCAAAGTCTCGGGGCTGTGCGACATCCCGTACTCGAGTTATTCGGCAAAATGTACCGCTCAAAATTATAGAGTTCAGTATGGACGCGCCATGTTAGTGTCCCTCTGAGGGGCACAAATATGGCGGCCGGAAAAGTGATAAAACATCTGGAATTTACTTTGGCTATCTCAAAGGCATTCTTCTCTCTTTTGAGCTTGCAAACATTCACAAAGAAGCTTCTCCTGTCATGTTGGCTTTCAAACCTCAAAAGCACAAGCTGAATCGATGTTTTCGTGTACGTAACATGCCTGTGAGCAGACAAGCTTATGTCACGCACTGTGAAAAACCTAAAATTCAAACTGCTCTATTTTCAAAGCAAAGCACGCTACCGGGCTGAAAACATGCAAGCAGATACATTTCTAAAATGTCTTTTACGTGATGAAGCTAAAAATACAAAAGTCTGTTTCATTTTGAATTTTAGTTTTTTATGACGTCATGTGAAAACCAAGAATAATATCTGTCCAATCAGAAGTGCCCGTTCCCACGAGTGAGACAGACAAGAAACATAACTTACACGCAATATCGGGAAAGCAAGCGTAATGCTACCCTTGGTGCCATTTAGTCAATTAAAGTTTATACTAAAAGAGGTTTCTTAAAACATAAAACTGTAAAACCGAACGATAAAATCCGACGTTTCGGAGTAGTCATGACTCCATTATCAATTATATTTTCCTTGATAATGGAGTCATGACTACTCCGAAACGTCGGATGTTATCGTTCGTTTTTACGGTTTTATGTTTAAAGTTTATACTGTTTACATTATCACGCGAAGTTTTAGATACAACGACGCGAGCATCAAGAAAATAATTATAATCACGCAAAATAAAACCTTACACCTTTCTTACCTTCATTCCATACCCAATCATCGTTGTTCTGAAATACTGCTCAAAACAAACGCTCTCAAATAAATATCTTTCGTTACGGGATGTACATTGGAGTAATTCAATTCTGAGAAAACATTTCTTTTCTCTGTAACCCTTGGGCATTGAAACGGATTTTAAAGAGACGATGCGTGACCAACCTAATGACTTTATTTACTACAAAAATTCCCTAGTCACCGTAAGAGATGTCTCATTAGCGCAGTCGGATAAGGGGCCGAGTTAGGAATTGAATGTCGCGAGTTCAAACTCGGAACCGTATTATTAAATTATTTCTTTACTTATATCATTGTTTCTTCCTGAATCCTGTAAAAAAAAATGTAAAAATGGTGAACCGATTCTCTGGATATTCACTACTCGAAATACCAACGCCAATTTCCGATTAAGCTTGACAAAACACTGGCACTTCGAGTTAAAAATTTGACAGAAAGCGAAGAATTTGGTATAAACCGGCGTCTAGATCCGTTGACCAGTTTCTCGAAGATAACCGAAAAAGAAAAGCTACACGCGTTGTTGGTTTGACTTCCGGTATTGCACCATCACTAGTACTTAGTCCACCACTCGGTCAATACTTGTTTAGCATCAAAACCCGGGTCAGGAAACGCTCTAATAAATTCGGTTCCTATAAGAGGTACGTTGGAGGAATTCAATTCTGACTAAACATTTCTTTTAGAAAGGCTTTCGCGATTTCTTACTCTGACCCCTAAATAAATATTTTTGTTCAAGAGCCTTTCAATTTGCGTGAATTAGTCGACCGTGAACTAACACGAAACATCGCTTCGTATTCTATGGCCCCTTCTTTTTCTTAACAATAGCGAACAGTTCAATCTTGAAATTCACAATAGTTTGCTCTCTCTTGTGGTGTAAATGTTAATCCCTAACAAGAAAATACAACGTGAGTACGATACTTTACTTCAAGTTCGGGTAAAGTTGTATACCAACCTATATACCGGAAACGCATTTAAAGCCGTGGTCGTATGCTAAAATTGCTACTCACTCGTAGAGAAATGGCAGTTTTATTTTACGGTCAACGCAAAAATGGTTTCGGAATTCGAATAGCACAAAGATATAAAAATTATTGTAAAGCGATAAGTATAAAGCGAGATACAAATTTTTATGCACCCAACAAATTTCACTGAAAAATTTAATGAGATGTTGGAGATTACGCTAATTTTAACACGTCCAAAAATAACTCGTTTTGAATATTTAATAAGCTGTTTGCGGTTTAGCTACCCATGAAAGTATAAAAGTTAGCTAATTCGTAACGAATTGTTACACCTGAAGAATATAACAGGTAAAAAAATGTTATGTATCTGTCTAACGTGTATTCGGCGTTAAACAAAATTATCTTTGAAGATCTTTAATATTCTTTGCGTGTTTTGTGCGGTTTGGTTTATCAAGCTATAACTTAACTTTTCTTGCGATTCAGTTAAACCTTTTCAATATGTTGCTGAAAACCGATCAAAAGAAACGCTTTCAATTAAATTCCTTTGCTATGAAATGTATATCGAAGTAATTCAATTCCGGCTAAACATTTCTTTTGCAAAGGCTGTAACGATTCGTGACTTTGGTGACCACTCACGTTAATTATTACAAAATTCTCTAGTGAAGGTAATTGATGAGCAAGTGGCGCAATCGGATAAGGTGCAGACTATGGGCGAAGAGATCTGAGGGTCGCGCGTTCCAAGTACTGTCGCCGGAGAATAAACAGTTTATTTATTTACTTGTCATTGTTTCTTCCTCTGGCCGAGAGGGGTACGGGGCAAGTGAAGGACGAAACGACGAGAAAAAAAAAAGGGTAATGCAAGAAGCGGCTCGTCGCTTAGCGACGGCCGCTTAATAATTAGAAGCGGCCTTTTTGACCATCCGAGCCGGATTAATGCACAGGATAAGTTCAAGTTGATCGTAATTCAACTTTTGTCACCTTTCAGTTGGCATGACAGTCAATTCGTCATTCTGAATGATAAAAAATTTAAAATTACTGTAATGGCAGCTAAGGGTCGGTGGTTCAAGCCTCAACAGAGGGGAGTTTTTTTTTCTTTTATCTCTTTTTTTTTCCATTCCTTTTCACTTGTTTTTCTTTTGTCAACGCTTTAAGCTGTAAACCTATTTTGCAATTTAACACGGAAAGTAGAGAAGCGATTCTATGGATATTCGCTACGCGCGAAACCAAGGCAAGCTGAAGCTTGATAAAACACTGGCACTTCGATTTGTTTGACAATTTCAAAGAAAGCGAACAATTTGGTATAAATCTGAGTCTTCGATACGTTGACCGGTTTCTCGACGATAACTGATATCTCAATACCACTAAGGTATGTTCAAACAACGCTACGCAAAAGAGCTGTGTTGGTTGATTTCACTTCCGGTATTGCACCATCACTAACTCGGTCAATATTTGTTTATCTTCAAAACCGGGTCACGAACAATCTCGTTACATGTAAAGTAAATTCAGTGAAAGTTATGGACTTTCTTTAAGATTTCATAGGCCTTATAAATTATTTTAAACGTTGTTACAATTTATTCATTCCGGAAAAGAAACACAAATGCCCAAAAAGATTTTAAAACAAATGAATTGTGAAACGAAAATAACCATAGACAGGACACAGTTTCAAAACTATAATATCTGTCCAATCAGAAGTGCCCGTTCCCACGAGTGAAACAGACAAGAAACATAACTTACACGCAATATCGGGAAAGCAAGCGTTATGCTACTCTGGGTGCCTTTTAGTCAATTAAAAGTTTATTACTCTTTACATTATTACGCAAAGTTTAGATACAACGACGCGAGCATCGAGAAAATAATTATGATCACGCAAAATAAAACCTGTACACCCTTCTTACCTTTATTCCATACCCAATCATCTGTTGTTCTGAAATACTGCTCAAAACAAACGCTCTCAAATAAATATCCTTCGTTATGGGATGTACACTGGAGTAATTCAATTCTGAGAAAACATTTCTTTTCTCTGTAACTGTTGGGCATTGAAACGGATTTTAAAAGACGATGCGTGACCGACCTAATGACTTTATTTACTACAAAATTCCTCACTCACCGCAACAGATGTCTCATTAGCGCAGTCGGATAAGGGGCCGACTTAAGAAGTTGATGGTTGCGAGTTCTAATACCGGAACCGGTATAATTAAATTATTGCTTTACTTATGTCATTGTTTCTTCCTCTGGCCGAGAGGGGCACGGGCCTCTCGACGGACACCACGACAAAAAAAAACTACAACAAAAAAAACAAGAAATTCTGCGAGAATTAGAAGCGGCCTTTTTGACCATCCGAGCCGGATTAATGCACAGGATAAGTTCAAGTTGATCGTAATTCAATTTTTGTCACCTTTCAGTTAGCATGACAGTCAATTCGTCACTCCGAATGATAAAGTACTTAAAATTTGACCGTGGGTTTAAGAAAGACTTTGGTGGCCTGGTGGGATAGCACGCTCTTTTCGCATTGTAATGACAACTTAGGGTCGATGGTTCCAGCCTCCGTCAAGTGAAGTTTGTTTTTTCTTTGATCTCTTTTTTTTTTTTTTTTCTATTCCTTTTCACTTGTTTTTCTTTTTTCTTTTGTCAACCCTTAAGCTGTAACCCTATTTTGCAATTTAACACGGAAAAGTACTCAACCGATTCTATGGATATTCGCTACGCGAGAAACCAAGGCCAGCTGAAGCTTCACAAAACACTGGCACTTCGATTTGTTTGACAGTTTCAAAGAAAGCGAACAATTTGGTATAAATCTGCGTCTTCGATCCGTTGACCAGTTTCTCGACGATAACCGAAATCTCAATACTACTAATGAATGTTGCGGTCAATATTTGTTTATCTTTAAAACCGGGTCAAAAGGAACGCTCAAATAAATTCATTTCCTATAATTCTGACTAAACATTTCTTTTTGAAAGGATTTCGCCATTTCCGACTCTGACCCCTGTATTTTATGGCCACCAAAATCTACAAGTTCAGTCTAAAAACATTTACGGTCTTCCGAATAGCTTTCGTTAAGTCATCTGTGTTGTGAAATGCTACTCAAAATAAACGCTTTCAAATAAATTCCTTTCCTACTGGATGTACATTGGAGTAATTCTATTCTGACAAAAACATTTCTTTCCTCTGTAACCCTTGAGCATTGAAAGGCTTTTAAAGGGACGATGCGTGACCGACCTAATGACTTTATTTACTACAAAATTCTTTAACAACCGCAAGAAATGTCTCCTTATCGCAATCGGATAAGGGACCGAGATTGGGATCCAAAGGTCGCGAGTTCAAGTCGCGGCGCCGCAATTAGAATATTTATCTCTTTACTTATGACATTGTTTCTTCCTCTGGCCGAGAGGGGCACGGGCCTCTCGGCGGACACCACGACAAAAAAAAACTAAAAAAAAAAAAAACGGGTAATTTAAGAAGCGGCTCGTCGCTAAGCGACGGCCGCTTAACAAGAAATTCTGCGAGAATTAGAAGCGGCCTTTTTGACCATCCGAGCCATATTAATATACAGGATAAGTTCTTTGATCTCTTTTTTTTTTTTTCTATTCCTTTTCACTTGTTTTTCTTATTTCTTTTGTCAACGCTTAAGCTGTAAACCTATTTTGCAATTTAACACGGAAAGTACTGAATCGCTTCTATGGATATTCGCTACGCGAGAAACCAAGGCCAGCCGAAGTTTGACAAAACATTGGCTCTTCGATTTGCTTGACAACTTCGAAGAAAGCGAAGAATTTAGTATAAATCTGCGTCTTCGATACGTTGACCAGTTTCTCGACGATAACCGATATCTCCAATACTACTAAGCTATGTTCAAACAACGCCACGCAAAAGAGCTGTGTTGGTTGATTTCACTTCCGGTTATATCACCATCACTAGTACTTCTGGTATTGCACCATCACTAACTCACGTCAATATTTGCCAATCTCGTTACATGTATAGTAAATTCAGTGAAAGTTATGGACTTTCTTTAAGATTTCATAGGCCTTATAAATTATTTTAAACGTTGTTACAAATTATCATTCCGGAAAAGAAACACAAATGCCCAAAGATTTTGTTTAAAACAAATGCATTGTGAAACGAAAATAACCATAGACAGGACACAGTTTCAAAACTATAATATCTGTCCAATCAGAAGTGCCTGTTCCCACCAGTGAAACAGACAAGAAACATAACTTACACGCAATATCGGGAAAGCAAGCGTAATGCTACTCTGGGCGCCTTTTAGTCAATTAAAGTTTATACTCTTTACATTATTACGCGAAGTTTATATACAACGACGCGAGCATCGAGAAAATAATTATAATCACGCAAAATAAAACCTGTACACCCTTCTTACCTTTATTCCATACCCAATCATCGTTGTTCTGAAATACTGCTCAAAACAAACGCTCTCAAATAAATATCCTTCGTTATGGGATGTACATTGGAGTAATTCAATTCTGAGAAAACATTTCTTTTCTCTGTAACCCTTGGGCATTGAAACGGATTTTAAAGAGACGATGCGTGACCGACCTAATGACTTTATTTACTACAAAATTCCCCAGTCTTCGCAAGAGATGTCTCATTAGCGCAGTCGGATAAGGAGCCGAGTTAGGAATTTGAAGGTCGCGAGTTGAAATCCCGGAACCGGTATTATTAAATTATTTCTTTACTTATATCATTGTTTCTTCCTCTGGCCGAGAGGGGCACGGGCCTCTCGACGGACACCACGACAAAAAAAACTACAACAAAAAAAACAAGAAATTCTGCGAGAATTAGAAGCGGCCTTTTTGACCATCCGAGCCGGATTAACGCACAGGATAAGTTCAAGTTGCTCGTAATTCAATTTTTGTCACCTTTCAGTTGGCATGACAGTGAATTCATCATTCTGAATGATAAAGAATTTAAAATTCGATTTAGCATTTCGACAAGACTTTGATGGCCTAGTGGGGTAATGTACTCTTTTCGTACTGTAATGGCAGCTTAGGGTCGGTGGTTCAAACCTCTATTGAGGAAGTTTTTTTTCTTTTATCTCTTTTTTTTTTCTATTCCTTTTCACTTGTTTTTCTTTTTTCTTTTGTCAACGCTTAAGCTGTAAACCTATTTTGCAATTTAACACGGAAAAGTAGTGAAGCGATTCTATGGATATTCGCTACGCGCGAAACCAAGGCCAGCCGAAGCTTGACAAAACACTGGCACTTCGATTTGTTCGACAATTTCAAAGAAAGCGAACAATTTGGTATAAATCTGAGTCTTCGATCCATTGAACGGTTTCTCGACGATAACTGATATCTCAATACCGCTAAGGTATGTTCAAACAACGCCACGCAAAAGAGCTGTGTTGGTTGATTTCACTTCCGATATTGCACCAGCACTAGTACTTCCGGTATTGCACCATCACTAACTCGGTCAATATTTGTTTATCTTCAAAACCGGGTCACGAACAATCTCGTTACATGTAAAGTAAATTCAGTGAAAGTTATGGACTTTCTTTAAGATTTCATAGGCCTTATAAATTATTTTAAACGTTGTTACAATTTATCATTCCGGAAAAGGAACACAAATGCCCAAAAAAGATTTTCTTTAAAACAAATGAATTGTGAACCGAAAATAACCATAGACAGGACACAGTTTCAAAACTATAATATCTGTCCAATAAGAAGTGCCCGTTCCCACGAGTGAAACAGACAAGAAACATTACACACAATATCGGGAAAGCAAGCGTTATGCTACTCTGGGTGCCTTTTAGTCAATTAAAAGTTTATACTCTTTACATTATTACGCGAAGTTTAGATACAACGACGCGAGCATCGAGAAAATAATTATAATCACGGAAAATAAAACCTGTACAGCCCTCTTACCTTTATTCCATACCCAATCATCGTTGTTCTGAAATACTGCTCAAAACAAACGCCCTCAAATAAATATCCTTCGTTATGGGATGTACACTGGAGTAATTCAATTTCTGAGAAAACATTTCTTTTCTCTGTAACCGTTGGGCATTGAAACGGATTTTAAAGAGACGATGCGTGACCGACCTAATGACTTTATTTACTACAAAATTCCTTAGCCACCGCAACAGATGTCTCATTAGCGCAGTCGGATAAGGGGCCGAGTTGGGAATTTGAAGGTTGCGAGTTTAAATACCGAAACCGGTATTATTAAATTATTTCTTTACTTATGTCATTGTTTCTTCCTCTGGCCGAGAGGGGCACGGGCCTCTCGACGGACACCACGACAAAAAAAACTAAAAAAAAAAAAAAAAAAAAAAAAAAAAAAAAGGGTATTACTAGAAGCGGCTCGTCGCTAAGCGACGGCCGCTTAAAAAAAAAAAAAAAAAAGGGTATTACTAGAAGCGGCTCGTCGCTAAGCGACGGCCGCTTAAAAAAAAAGGTATTACTAGAAGCGGCTTGTCGCTAAGCGACGGCCGCTTAAAAAAAAAAGTTTTACTAGAAGCGGCTCGTCCCTAAGCGACGGCCGCTTAAAAAAAAGGTATTACTAGAAGCGGCTTGTCGCTAAGCGACGGCCGCTTAAAAAAAAAAGTTTTACTAGAAGCGGCTCGTCGCTAAGCGACGGCCGCTTAAAAAAAAAGGTATTACTAGAAGCGGCTTGTCGCTAAGCGACGGCCGCTTAAAAAAAAAAGTTTTACTAGAAGCGGCTCGTCGCTAAGCGACGGCCGCTTAAAAAAAAAGGTATTACTAGAAGCGGCTTGTCGCTAAGCGACGGCCGCTTAAAAAAAAAAGTTTTACTAGAAGCGGCTCGTCGCTAAGCGACGGCCGCTTAAAAAAAGAAAAGGGTATTACTAGAAGCGGCTCGTCGCTAAGCGACGGCCGCTTAAAAAAAAGGTATTACTAGAAGCGGCTTGTCGCTAAGCGACGGCCGCTTAAAAAAAAAAGTTTTACTAGAAGCGGCTCGTCGCTAAGCGACGGCCGCTTTAAAAACTAGAAATTCTGAAAGAATTCGTAAGCGGCCTTTTTGACCATCCGAGGCGGATTAATTGACAGGATGCGGTTGAAGTCGATCGTACATTAATTCATTTTTTTGTTGAAGGCGCCTTTCAGTTAGCGTGACAGACGATTCAGACAGACTCCAACACTTGTGATAGCTTGTCATACTGTGTCAAAACACCAAATGACTAATCCTCGGATTTGTTTCACACAAAGTGAAGAATTTGGTATAAAGCGGCTTCTTAGATCCGTCGACCACTTTTTCGACGATAACCGATATCCCCACCACTGCAAAGCTAAGCTAGCTTTAACTACAAACAACGTCACGCAATCAAAACAACTGCTTTGTTGATTTCATTCAGTATTGCACCATCATCGCAGTAACTCGTGCCTAGGCTACTACTCGGTCAACAGGATTCAAAGGCTTTTGCGATTCGTGACTCCTACCCCTAAACAAAATTTTTGTTCAAGAATACGGAATTCGAATACTGCATGGTTTGGACTTTCCATAGGTAGGAAAATTATTATCAAGCGATAAATACAAGGCGACTTACAATTTTTCACGCATTCCACAAAATTTAATGTGTTTACTTGCATAAACTTAACTCCGCGTGAGCAATTTTTAGTTTTCCATTTTGTTAGAATAAAAAAACGTTCTAATATTTGTAAACTACATTGTTTCTTGTTTCTTTTGGTGTAAAACTAGACTCATAAGGTGATATTATAAAGATGTTTTTCAAAATATTACATACTTTTCTACCGGAAGCGACGTTAGGCAGTTTCCGGTTTCTCAAACTTTTAGCAGTAACCGTACGCAGATGGTGGTTTTATTTTCTTTTTAAAAGAATAATAGTTTCGGAATTTGAATAGGATATGTTTCTAGCTTCCCGGAGACAAAAATTATTACACAACGCCGGGTAAAAGGCTAGTTACAAACGTCTTACTTTCACAAAGGCGAGAAATTGTACCAGTCCAAGTCGCTGTGAATATTTTTAAATGAGTTATTTGTGGTTTACCGCAAACAAAAATGTTTCAAGCTTTTCTTCTTAGTTACTGCAAACTCCTTTCCAAATTCAAATAGCCCGTATTTTTGGCTTTCCAAAGAGATAAAAATCATTGTGAACTATTGAACTGATAACGAGAGATACGCGTTTTCACGCAACTGACAAATTTGACAAAATTAATTTATGCTCAAGTAAACACAAACAGCTCAAAGCGTACAGCTGTGTGTGGAATCGGGTTCAGTAAAAATTTCTACGTACGCGTATTTCAGAGAAACAAAAGCAAATCTTTCTTCAATATGAAATCTTTTCGTTTGCCTACCTCAGTGTAATAAATTGCCTTTTAGCCAATTAAAGTATATATTCTCTGCATTATTACGCACAGTTTAGATACAAAGACGCGAGCATCGAGAAATAATCATAATCCCGCAAAATATAACCTGTAAAGTTTTTTACCTTTATTCCATACCCGCCTTGTGCCTTCCAGCCCCTTTTAACGCCATTTTGTCGAATTTTTCCAATGAGTACTGTACATTATAAAGTAACTGAAGGCAGAGGAGCTCTGAACGAACCCTCACCACGCGAAGCCCATAAATTCCAAACAAATCGACCTACCTCCTCAAATTGTCACCAGAGATACGGAAGATTATATGCCAACCCGTCCGATGTTCTTACTTACTCAGAAGGAAAGTTTTTCAAGAGATTGCATACTTTTCTACCGGAAGCGAAGTAACGCAGTTTCCGGTTTCT
>JAEMWC010000805.1:307500-350000 GCA_016490735.1 Pachyseris speciosa | reverse complement strand
TCCACCTGTAAGATATCTTCTTGTCCCCTTTGGACGTTCCTTTCCCTTGCAACGTGAATTTACTTGCTGGGTTCAATTTTTTTCCGCAGTTAAAACGGCATCTGAAAGTTAAGTATAAAACGAGAAGAAAAGTATTTTCGTTTTTTTTTTTTTTTTTACTTCCTTGTGTGTTACATTGTGTGATGAAGCTCCGCGTAAGACACGGAGGAAAGAGATTCAACAATCTATCTTGGGAGGTGATGCAGTAAAGTAACTGACTTAATTAATATATGACGGATGGATGAATAGATCGATAAACATTTGGACCGAAAGACGGTCAGGAGGAGGACTATACCGTATTTCACTCACTCTCACAACCGACTCAACCGGACTACCGTGTGTGGTATCGCGGGTTCAAACACCGGCCGGACCAACACTCAGGGTCTTTAAGGTATCACGGTACCCAAAATGACCATAGTTAGGGCCTGTTCACATGGAGGTGGGGGACCCCAGGCAGGTGAGGTCCCCCACCTAGGTGGAGTTACCAATCTCTCCATACAAGCTCTCTTTTTTTTCTCGATAGCGTTCACATGTGAGGTGGGGTACCTCACCGAGGCGGGTTACCCGGTCAGCCAGGGCGGGTAAACCGCTTAGCTGGGATGAGTTTTCTCCATGTCAATGCTGGAGGTGGGGTGGAGTGAGGTTCATCCGGGCAATTATCACTGAATTGTTTTGTTAATATACGTTCTTAGCGACCACGCGATAGCATTATAAACCTCACCCCAGAGCCCCGGGTTACATGTGAAGGCTAGCTTTTTGGACCACGGGTAGGTGGGGTACCTCACCTGCCTGGGGTCCTCCACTTCCATGTGAACAGGCCCTTAGAAATAGAGCGTTTACGCGGGCGCTCGCAGACAAAACCCCAGCAACCTATCCATTTTCTGAAAGCTTAGTATTTGTAGAATTCAATGTCGAAAGCAAAATTTTAGAAAAAGGAAAAGCGTAATATATATATTAAGAGAGAAAGCGAAATTTAACGCTTCGCCTTAATCACGTTCGTTTCCTCACGCGAGCAATCGGAGCAAAGCGGTTAACATCGGACGTGATTCCTCACACTTCGCTCTCCAAAAACTGTCTGCGATTTTTCCATTTTTTCTTCGTTTTTTCCCTACACTTCCCTAAAGTTTGATACTAAAATAGTTAACGCATCCTTACACAAAACAGGCCATAACTTTTAAACGTGATTGAATTTCAAAAAATGCCGATATTGTTTTGCAAAGGAGGTATCTCAAAACGTTCGTGCCGATTTTTAGCCCAATCGGTCGGAGGGTGCGCGAAAACGAACGTAAAATGTTCACCCCTCACCGAAATTTTATTTTATCGCAAAAAAAGACGGAAAAACATTTCCCAGCTTGATACGTCTGGTTGATAAGAATCTCCTCATGGTGCAAGAGTAAATGACTTATTGACAGACATTGGGCATGTATTTATTCACGACAAAAATGGCGAAATGACAGCCTATGCTAATCAGACATTTACCAAACGAGCGCGAAAAGCGGCAGAAGGAGCAATTTCAACGCGAACGAGCGGGAGGTTACAGGTTTGTTTTCAAACTTTCGTTGTATCTTATACTTAAAGTATTTGTCCGCGGCACCCAACATTATTTTGATAAAGCTCAACGATCTTGTAGAAACCATGCCACGTACCAGCAAACGATCATGAGAAAAGACTTGAGGAAGAGAGCGGTCAACGCCGACTTCGAGCGAAATAATTTTTCTCGAGAAACTAATGATACCGAAGTCCGGACCCCCAAAAAAAATTGGTACGGACCAGATATTTTTGCCCTGTAAACCTTTCGTACCATGTTTGCATGAAATGGATCCGGACTCGCTTTCTTCTGGTTTTGGGGCCATAGGAGCCTATGGCCCCAAAATCCGGAACCCTTTTGCTCTTCGAAAGTGCTGTGTAAACGGTTAAAAAAAATTGTTCCGGACCACTTTTCAATGGGTCCGGACCCATTTTTTTTTCTGCAGTGTAACTGGGGCTTAATAAAGATGGATGGCTTTGCGTGCACGCTTGCTTTGTTGTGATGAAACTTTGCGTTCATATTACACGTGACGTGCGGTGAATATTAATTGGCGGTGACAGAACTGGTGACAGATAATTGTCAACGCATGATTAGAAATAACAGCAGCACGAAATAGTTTTTTGTAATTCTTTTGAAAAGTAAAGCAGCTTTTCTTCCCTCCCCCTCCCCCCCCCCCCCCCCCCCCCTTTTTTTTTGTGAATGTTTATTATAGTCTTCCCGATTTAAATCTTGAGAAATGTGGTATTTTCAATATTCGGCCAAAATCCAGGTATCCTGACCTTAAATAATTGGGAAGAAAATGATACCTTTGTAATGACATCTGCAAACGATTAGAATTTCTAGTCTTCTCGGATAAGGACGATAAACCGAAGGTCCCGTCTCAAATTACTTTCACTTAATTTGATTCTGTGGGACGTAAACGAACCACTAGGGGCGTAACAAAACTCTGGCTGTGACCACCCCTTGTGTCTGTCCTAATTCGATATTCACATCAAGGGGCACTCATTAGTTACTTCATTAATTGTAAACTGCACAAGCTGTCTGAGAAAGTTCCCCGGTCCGTGTTGTATATTATCCCTGAAAAGCCCCGTTGGGTAGAGGATAATTAAGTATGTATAATTTATAATGTATTTACATAACCTTTTAAACTGTAAACAACATACTTACTCAATGGTGAGACTTGGGGGGTCACCGGGAAGGACCTTTATACGCTGATCTGAAAACGCTGCCGTGCGTCCGTCTTTTGCCAGGACAAATCTGATTACATAGGTAGAGTTTGCATTCATGTTGGTAGTGTTCAACTTAATTTTCATAGAATTGAGGTTCAGTTTCCCCGGGCCATCTCCAAAACAGCCACCAAGATTCCCATTTCCTTCACTGCCTGAGCTGTTGTCTGTCTTGTTTGTTTGAGCTGTTGTCTGTCTTGTTTGGTTACTCAGGTTCGTTGGCAGCGCGTAGTTTTCGTCACCGATGCTCTTGCAAAACCAGGCATATTTAGAGTCTTTATCCCCACCTTTCGTGGTATCGACATCTGGATCCTTCGAATTTTCGGCGTCTATTTCTACTAGTTGATCCTCACCTACAGTTCTCTCCGACCCTCCACTGATAATCGCCACGAGTGGGGATTTTGTAATTGCTAAGTATATCTTCTTCTCGCTGAATACGCCCTGTACTTTAGTCATATTAATTATAAATCGCACTTCCAGTTTTTTGCAGTAGTCAAAAAATAGCGCAGGTAGTATCAAATCAGACCTGTCCATGTCAATATCCTTCAGCTCTGATTTATTTGCCTCGGTGATTTTGATCGGCTCGTTACTGTCACATATGTTATAAATCTCCCATCTAAACTCAGTTTTGGGTTTAAAGCAATTGATCGTGTTAACTGTTTTGATAATTATCTTCTCTGAGCGTTTGAACTCCGTCGTTTTGCCATCGTCTTGGAATCTAGGAGTCCTGATGATCGGGGGTTTGCAAAAGCCTTTAGTAACCGCCACCTCAGATCTTATTTCGACACAGGAGACATTGTTTTTAGCGGTGAGGATAACAATATACTCTCTAGATTTATTGTAAGTGTGCGCAAAGGTCTGATTCTTACGCACTTCCATATGGTTTGGGTTAGATGCTAAAAGCGTACCTGATTTGAAATACTTCTTAGACCCATCATTGAAATCAACTTCAAAACAGGAATGGTTGCCCACCTGGTCCATTACCAGAGTAAAGTTCACGGGCTTTTCTTGTTCCGTAGGTCCGTCATTTTTCAATGATACGTTAAGAATGCTCTCTTCTAAAGTGATATTAAACTCTTTTGCCTGTTCACTGACGTTATTTTTCACTGTAATTCGAACTTTATTTTGCCCAGCGTGTTTGAACTTGTGCCTGCACCACATCCCCCGACAATCGACGCCATCACGCAAAAAGCTCCAAAGAAACGTTGCGTTTGTGCCGTTTTTTATGGATGCGTTGAAAGTGACGTCATAATCCAAGGGGAACACTTTATCGGAATCGCTAAACTGAAAATCCGAGCACTGTTTATTTAGGTCTGTATGGCTGGCGAAATATTTGAGTCCTTCGATTTTATCTTGGATTACAATCTCTGCCATTCCAAAGCCATAACTGACTTCGTTAGAGACATTTACGGTCGCAATATAAACACCACATCGGTTGGGATAACTGTGAGTTCCCACGCTGTTATTCTGCACGAACAGCGTGGTATTGTCGCCGGGAAGCCAACTGTAGTTCAGTGGCCCAGAAGGTTGGTACCCAGGAAATGAAACATTTAGTGTTATCGTACTGTTGGAGGAAGACTTGGGAGAATTTGATGCTACTTCAACCACGCTGACAGGATATTGAACAATGATCAGACACCAGTGACTATCATTTTTTTGATTTCTGTTATTGAACGTCACGGTGATGTTATATTCTCCTTTTAGCGAGTATGAATGGTGCGAGGTCCAACCCTCGTCCGGGAATTGTCGATGGAAATAAAGCCTCCGATCCCATGATCCGTCTCCAAAATTGAGTGCGACGTTCAGGTTGGTCCCATTTACGATTGTCGCTGTCACCGTGACAGAATCGTTCACTTTAACGTACAGCGGTGCCCTTGTGCATGGACCAGCCTCCGCTTTGGTCAAATTTCCACGTCCTACGGCAAGGCCAGCACCCTGTTCCGGTGTTTCGACATGGACTGTGGTGTTGATCGTTTGACTATCAACCAGGTTCGTAGCGTTGATGGTTACGAGGTAGTCACCAGGTTTGGTATAATTATGCTTGCTAACAGCCACGAAAATGCTACTCACCGAAACGCTCCTGTTAACGATTTTTGAAATGCCGTCACCATAATTGATAACAAGGTACAGTTCGGAGCCTTGAGTTATTCTCCAAAAGATTTCTGATTCGGCGCGGACGGCTACGGTGTGGTTGAAACTCGTATAATGCAACCCCTCGATCACATCCTGGACGACAATCTCGGCGCAGTTAACAACCACTGCACTGATATCATTGGCGGCAATCAAGGTAACTTTGTATCGCCCAGCCCTGGTGTAAGCATATGGTATAACCTTTTCGGTGGCTTCAATTGTTTTTCCGTCCATGGTTTTTAAGGAATACCGCGCCATCGTTTCTCCTTGATGAGACAAGATGGTGAAGTTGAAGGTTTGGTTGGTTTTGAGGATCTTTGGATAGTCCATCGCCACGCCATTGATGGCTAATTGTACGCTAAGATTCCCTGTGATGGTCTCGTTATTCACCTTATTAGTGGCTGTGATCTGTATGCGGTGCCATCCAGGTACAGTGAGATTCTTTTTATACATAGCAAAGAACCGTGCAGCTGGCGCTTTAGCGTCGGTCAAATTCGTAGCTTGGACGGTACCATCGGGGTATGTGATTGTGATGTTGAAATCAACATGTGATCCATTGAATAGCATCCAGCCGATGCGAGCAGTGGTTCCATTTTCGATTGCCAGAAGTGAATCATTCTTAAATTTCAACCCTGAAATCCTCTCTTGAATAACAACCGAGCACCAAAGTGTCATCAAGCCGACGTTATTTCCAGCTAGAACGCTCACGCTCTTATTACCAACGCTGTGATAGACATGCGTTGCCCATGGTGACATACTAGTGGTGTTACTCTTGTCACCAAAATCCCACATATACGTCACATTGCTCCCTTGATTTATGCTGATAGTCAAGTTTACGGTCTCCGCGTATGGGAGAGCCTCAGGCATATCTAGCTGCAACCCCGTAATGGTCTCTTGTAGACATATTGATTTGGTATAATTCACTCTTGACTTCGAGTTTGCAATTGATATGACCACGTTCTTTTGTCCGACGCTTTCGTACACGTTTTCCAGTTTCGATTCAGAATCAACGGAATAGATCAGTGCGATCGCGGGCGCAAAAAGGGATTGCGTGGGACTATCCTCACTTGAAGGAAGACGAAGAATCGAAGAATTGGTTCTGTTAAGCACCGAACTTGGATAAAACAAGGAGGAACCAGCTAAATTGGTTTTCAGCACGGCGGCCGGTCCAGAGGCGGGAAAACGGACACCAAAAACGTCACCAGGTTCAACGTGAAGACGCTCGGTTTTATTCTCGATTAAAATGCGTTTAGGGCCTCCCGTTGTATACACAGCAAAGCCTGAGAATTTCTCGTAGTCAAAATTTCCGTGAGCAAGTGTTTTGTTTTGGCAGCATGACAAATTTTGCGCCGAGCATGGGCCTCCGGCAAAGCTGAATGTTTTTTCATCCTCGCAACTTTTTGCGGCGTTCTGTGAGCACAAAGTAAAGTTGCTAATGCACATCTTTTGCGCTGAGCAGTACTGCTGACCAGAATCCACACACTTTGGTCGGAAAACCTGGAAAGATAATGGATAAGTAGTTATCAGAATGCGATATCAAGCTTTCTATGAGTTAAGTAGTAAACTAGTAGTCAGCAGTCGTAGTAGTAGTAGTAGCAACAGCAGCAGCAGTAGTCGAAGTAGTAGTAGTAGTAGCAGCAGCAGCAGCAGCAGCAGCAGCAGCAGCAGCAGCAGTAGTAGTAGTAGTAGTAGTAGCAGTAGTAGTAGTAGTAGTAGTAGTAGTAGTAGTAGTAGTGGTGGTGGTGGTAGTGGTGGTAGTGGTAGTAATAGTTTTGGTGGTGATGGTGGTGGTGGTAGTGGTAGTATTCTGTGTCTATTAGGTTCAAGTACACGCACCTGTATCTCAAGACCACCTCCCTGTGCAAGGTCCATTTCCAAAGCAGCAACTTCACCTTTACTTGCCGCAGTCATGGCAGCCATTAGATACAAACCGTCAGATGTGACTGGTGATCCGGATTCACCAACTGTGAAACCCCAGGTCATGACTGCAGCATCTGTAAAGTAATAGCAAGTGAATTACTGACCAACGAATCCTCTTGCAAATGACAATGGTTGGTTTAAGAATCACGCACAAAGCATGTGAAACGCGTTTACTTTAGTGGAATTACCAACTGACTGAGTGACAGTATGTCTGTCTGACGGACCGACCGAGTGACAATAAGCGTACGGGGAGGGGGGTGTGGATTCGGGCAAAATTGGTCGGCCATTTGGGCACTAATAAAACGAAAAGAAAATTTGTACTTTAATGTCTTAACTTATTTGTTTCGATGACATATCGCCTAATTTTTTAACTATGAAACCCACGAAAGCTGACTTGAATTCACAGCAATTAAAACACTTTGGTTTGCCTGTTTCAAAATTTTGCCTGTTTCAAAATTTCCCGGGGACCCCCCTAGATGCTCCTGCCTTCGGCGTTAGTTTATTCGAATTCTCTTTCTACAAACCCTAGATCCGCCCCAACAATAGCATCTCCATAATTAACATTGAAAAAGGGCCAATAAAGACGGGGAAAATAAGATGTAAAGGAGCATTAACATTTGGAACGCGGCGAAATAATCACTCCTCATAGTGAATCTCATCTCTTTGTGTTTGACGACGATGACGAATGAACATTGAGTCACGAAAAAACATCTCGTCGCATCAGTGAGATTCAAGTTTCATTCTGGCAAATAACGCTCAGCCCCCCTAACAAAATTTTCCCCGTATGCCCATGCGAGTGACTCACTAACTTAACTAACTGCGAGTTGCTGCCTGGCTGACTAAATGACTGACTATAAAGGGGGTTAGTTTCTAAAGAAACTGTGGTGCTGTGTCGGTGGGGAAGCGGTACAAGAAAATTTGGTTTTATCAAATGAGTTGATAATGTATATTGGCCACCGTAAAGAGATTCTGGCTGAGTGACCGACTGACGGACTGACCGAGTAAGTGACTAACTGTCATATTATCTGCCTGACTTACTGTCTGACGGACTGACGGTGTGATTGATTAACTAACTGACATGTCGTCTGGCTGACTGACTGACTGACTGAGTGACTGACGGACGGAATTAATAACTGAACAAATGGCATAATAACTGATTGACCAGACTGAACCACAAATTTGAATGAATGGCTGAACTGTTTGACTGATCAAATAATTAACAGTTTGATTAAATGGCCGATTTCCAGAGAAGTCGCGTAATTGATTGATTCCTTGATTGATTTCGTTGGCGGTCCTTTGCTTATTACTTTCACTTTACTGTATTTTTTGGACCGTAGGTCTTTACAGATCCGATATGCTGTGTATTTTTTAGCATGGTTTTGTCCATGCGTTTTAATGTTAAGATTGGTATTGGCCAATCTACATTTTTCTTTGCGAGACGCCATCGTGACACTTGGATTCCTTGCTATCCGGGCTACGTGGTGTGGCAACGCGTGGATCGGATGGCAAGAGAGTCCAAGGTACGGAACTTGATATCATGAACGGGTTCATTGTGCAATTTATTGGCGCTCGCATTGATCTGGCGTCTTTTAAATCTGCTACACCATGCCGATGAGTCCCAATAAGGACGAAACAGCTGTCTATGGTTGCAGCCCTACTTTATCGAGTCTCGGTCATGTTGGTGTCTCGCAAAGTCAACTTTTTTCACGTAGTATCAGCCTTGCTTGTTACATGTATACTTAATTGGTCGATTGTTTGATTGCTTTTGTTTTTTGGTTTTTTTTCTTCAAATATTTCTTTCACATGTGATATCTCGTTTTAGCAAAATTAGTGCCATCTCTTACCAGGTAATGATCCACTGACTGGGTTTTTTCCATTATCAAAATGTACCAAAGCGTCCACGTCTGATCCATATTGAAACTTAACAGAGCAACTAACAGTGTAATTGATGGGGGCACACGCTGGACAAAATACCTCCAAATCAGTCAAACTAGAGACCGCTGTGACATTAACAGATGACTCGACCGCTGACCGATATCCAGTCTTGCTGTGTTTCACTACCGCTCTCCCACGGATATCGTATTTTCCCGGATGTAAAATTACAATTGAAGCAAATGGTTGCGTTGTGTGGTAAATTGAGCCGTCTCCGACGTTCGTGGTGTAGTATTCGACGGTTTGATTATCGGGCAAAGTTGGCGTGAATGTTATATTGAAAACTGAGAGAGTCGAGACGGACACATCTGAAGACATTTCAAGTTGTAAAGGTCGGACCTGAACTGACTTATAAACGGAAATGTGGTGCACATCGCCACCACATTTTTGCTCCCCAGAGCCAAGGCAAGGTACAGAGCACATGTCGGAAGCGCGTTCATCCGCGGGTGATGTAGAATTGGAGCACAGGCACAAATTTCCACTCTTGAGTGCCGCAAACTTGAAGTACCAATATCCACAGGCGTGCATGCAGAGTCCTGGAGTCATGCTGCTTGGTTTGTAGCCCCCTGGATTGAAGATGAAGGATGGCGAACTGGCGTTGTCCTCATAACAACCCAAATAATGATGGTGAACTGTTACGAAAGTAAAAATAACTTAGCCAGTGAAGATCAGTCCGGAGAATAGAGAGGTTTTTAAAAGGGCATCGAAAGTGAATTGCGTTTGCTTTGGTTAGGAAAACTCGCACCACCATGTTGACCAACAAGAAGCAAAGTCAAATGAAGAATGATCCTCGCAGTTGTGAACGCAATTTATGCAATTGCGAAAAGAATCCTGAAAAAAATTCAGGACTTCAACGGGGTTTGAACCCGTTGAAGTCCTGAATTTTTTTCAGGCTTCTTTTCGCAATTGCATAAATTGCGTTCACAACTGCGAGGATCATTCTTCATTTGATTTCATTTCTGCAGTTCATGTATGATTCATTTCATATATCATTCACACTCATTTCTTTCACGGGAACATATGAACCCACAATTGACCTGCTCCCAACGCCAGTGGCTTCATAACTCAGTTGGTTAGAGCATCGCACCGGTAATCGCGAGGTCACGAGTCCAAACCCCGTTGAAGTCCTGAATTTTTTTCAGGCTTCTTTTCGCAATTGCATAAATTGCGTTCACAACTGCGAGGATCATTCTTCATTTGATTTCATTTCTGCAGTTCATGTATGATTCATTTCATATATCATTCACACTCATTTCTTTCACGGGAACATATGAACCCACAATTGACCTGCTCCCAACGCCAATGGCTTCATAGCTCAGTTGGTTAGAGCATCGCACCGGTAATCGCGAGGTCACGAGTCCAAACCCTGTATCATATATGATTCATTTCATATATCATTCACAAGAAGCAAAGTCAAAGCCAATCATGATCTGCTCGCGTGTATTCTCCCGCGTTTCATGCAGGTAAAACGTAATTGCTTTCAATTCTAATCCGATCGTTGTGCTTTTTGTCCTTGATATAATTGACCAATGTAATTAAATTGGTTTTAATTTCGCGACACGCACTTGAAAACTCCTCTTTTAAGTTATAAATAAAATACCAACTACTCATTCACTGTCAGGGGAAGCAGGGACGGTGGAGTGGTGAGAGCACTCGCCTTCCACCAATATGGCCCGAACTCGACGCCATATGCGGGTTGAGTTTGTCGTTGTTCTCTTCTCTGCTTCGAGAGGTTTTTCTCCGGGTACTCCGGTTTTCCCCTCTCCTCAAAAACCAACACTTCTAAATTCCAATTCGAACCGGAATGCTCGAACGTTTAATACATGATTCCCCGCTTGGGAGATTGAGCAACCACTCCTCACGCTATCAAGCTTAAATAAATTGATTTGATTTGATGATTGATTTGATATAACAAGGAATTCTGAAAGGACCCACTTAAAAAATCACGTTTTTGTTTTGGTTTATCGCGTAGTTCCATCAATGGTTTCGTTATTATTTAATACCAACTCCTTGATGGATCGATACTCCCATAATTTTTCGTTTGTTTCCTTGAACATGCTATTAAAAAAATTGCCAATTTTTTCTTAACAAGTTGTGATCACTGTTTTGACATAGAAGGTTACCATAGCAACAGTAAAGCCTCTTAGAAACACCCTTAATTTGGGCTTTATGTGCGTGATGACCCCCATTTTTTGTTCTTGAATTGGAATCAG
This sequence comes from Pachyseris speciosa, assembly GCA_016490735.1. Lineage (NCBI taxonomy): Eukaryota > Metazoa > Cnidaria > Anthozoa > Scleractinia > Pachyseridae > Pachyseris > Pachyseris speciosa. The sequence goes on along the minus strand of JAEMWC010000805.1, from coordinate 339,012 downwards.
CATATCAAGATCCATCTTTCTGTAAAGTTTAAAAAAATTGGAGCATAATTTCCAGAACCACCTTAAATTTTTCAATAATTTAATTGAGAAATAATTGGCAAATTTTAAATACCATGCTCAAGGAAACAAACGAGAAAATGAGGGAGTATTGATCCATCAAACAGTTGATGATTAAAAATAACGAAACCATTTTGAGTAACCTTAAAACTCCCCTAATGCGACGCTGGCACTATATATCTTTTCCGTTTTATAATAAGCAGTGTCTTGACTTAAATACCTCTTGCTGCTCCTGCTACTCCTATTTCGTTGACAACTATGTACAACTTCGATCACCTATTCGCTTTTCTACTTTACAATTTTCGTTCTCCAATGCTCTTGTTTTTGCTGAGATTAGCAAGTGATTATATAACACAAGCGGCTCACCTACCTTGTTCACAAACATATTTTGGCGAGGTATTCGTACACAAAACATCTCGCCAGGTTCCATTGCTCTCCATCACAACGCAGGGGTCAGATCCTGGTGATCCGCTTTTCCACGTATCATTGAAAGAGTTTTGCACGCCGTCTTTCCAGTAAAACATTCCGTCGTCCTGGTTTTTCTTTAGTCCAATCCACGCCTCTCCCTGCGCCAGAGATTTGACAAAGGAGTTCTCCTTCACTGACGTGATCTTCACCAAGTCCGCAGTTTCGTTAAGACATGAGTTGCGAGCCGCAGATGACGAGAGGTTCGAGGATATCACCTTGTAGCAGGAGCCGTCGAAATATTCCCACCCTGACGAACATGTGTCGGCATCTGCGATAATGACAGTACGACGAGTTTCTTCAATTTAGAATTAACATGGGACTCAAAAACATCCTAAAACAGTCGAATCGTGACGGTATGATGTCTGGACCTATTGAGTGACCACAATCCTGGCTAAAATTTCTTGAAATACTTATTCATACAAAGGCGTCCACCAAAGATACACATTACGCCAACGACTGCTTTCCGATTTTCATCAGTATCCCTGAAGTTTGCACCTTTCCCACCTTTCCACTTCCCAAGACAATGCTGGGAATGGGAAGAATGGGAAAACGAGGAGGAATATTGCTGGGCAAGGTTTTGTTTAAGTGTGTTACTTTGGACTTACGACTTATTAACAATAAAGCAACTTAAAAAACGTACCCTTTGGGGCCACACATACCTACATAGTTCTGATGGGGGAGTCCCTCCCAGTGCCTAGCTTCTTTATGCACATGTTATCGGCCTCTCCGTGAGGTCGATCCCCGGGGCCAACCAGGGAGATATGTAGGGGAATACAAAGAGATGGATGGGATTCTTTGCCCGAGGGTAGGGAAAATCTCGGCATTTTTTTACGATCAAAGATTAGGGGGTTTGAAATTCACAAGTTTGTAAAGGATGTCAGGAGGATTTTCTGCTGAGAGACACCTCACCCAGGGGACTTGCAAGATTCTCCGACCCCGCGGGGAAATTCCTCAAGTTTGCTTGACTGATTTTACAATCCCCCTCGTTGAGGCCTTCCAAGGGGTAGAAGCGACCAGCGACATGGCTCCGAAAACAGGCGAAATTGACAGAAAAGGCGCAACAGTTGGCGACAGCAGCAATTTACTTTCCATTCCCCTTTGTTTTCCTTGTAACAGTGACATTTGTCCCTAAACAAACAAGCAACAGACAAAGTCGTAAACGAGCGACAAAGCAACACCAGACCACCCCTTAGAAGGCCCCCTGGTTAGCCCGGGGATCGTCTCCACGAGGAAGCCGATGACATGTTCATTATTTATGTTCAAAGGTCTTTCTAAAGAAAACGTCGCATGTCTTCTTAACGAGTAATTTTTCAAATCATTTCATAACTCACTGTCACAGACGTGAAGCTTTGTCATCCTGTCTTCACTGATTTCCTCTTCCCACAGTGCAACATCTCTTATCGCAACCTCAGCGTATTTAGATTTCTCATTATTAGGTCGACCTATCGTCATAGAAGTGTATGACACAGCCGATGGCGTGACAGTCCTTCCTACTGGGTCATACAACACTTTGCTACTAGCATCCCCAATGATCGCAACGGTTAAACCATTAGCTCTGCTCCAACTCATTGCAAATGTCTGCCAGGTAGTTGTAACGTAAGAACCTTTCACCTCCCAAGCCTTCTCCTTGTCTTGGAGATCAAAATGCACGGTTTCGTCGACGTAATAAACGTTAAAAGTGGCAGAAGACAGAAAGTAACCGGTTCCGATTCCGCCAACATTCGCTTTGAAGCTTGCAGAAAATCCAGCCGGACACCGTGACAGGCGGGTGACACAACTATCTGCAAAGTCGCCGAGGTCAATCCAGGAGGATAAGCCGGTGAGACCAAGCGCCAGAGGTGTGAAGCCCAGTTTGGCAGGTGCTGCTTGCAATGTCCATGTGCCATGGATCTTTCCGCTCGCGATCCGGTCCTTCTTAAGGTCTCGAACGAAAAGTGTGGATTTGTCCAAGGGCCAGAAGTGTGCAGCATCCTTATAACACTGACCTGATTTTAAAAGGAGGGGTTTCAAGAATTGAGTTCTGTACTCTTTGTCCGATCCTTATCGCCATTGTCATTACCACCACCATCACAATGGTGACGGTGATGGTGATGGTGATGGTGGTGGTGGTGGTGGTGGTGATGGTGGTGGTGGTGGTGGTGGTGGTGGTGATGGTGATGGTGATGGTGGAGGTGGTGATGGTGGTGGTGGTGGTGATGGTGATGGCGGTGGTGATGGTGGTGGTGATGGTGGTGGTGGTGGTGATGGTGATGGTGATAGTGATGATGGCGGTGAGGGTGATGGCGATGGCGATGGCGATGGCGATGGCGATGGCGATGGCGACGGCGATGGCGATGGTGATGGCGATGGCGATGGCGATGGCAATGGTAATGTATTTACGTACAGTGTATATAAAAAAGTCTCATGGCCGCCGGGTTTACAATTCTTCTGTGGAATGAGGTCGAACGTCAGCATATAATAGCGCCACTGGCAACTACTATCAGTCCATATTTGATGTCACCCACCCATCCAAACCATGCATGAATGTGAAGTCAGATGAAATCAGAGAAAACGACCGCCACACCTAGGACTGCGTCCCCTACTCTTTTCGGAAACGGGAAGACTAGAAAGTCTAAGACATTTGCAGATGTCATTACAAACGCGGCACTTTCTCCTCAATTATTTCAAGAACCTGAGTGCTGGTCCGGCCGCGGTTTGGACGCGCGACTTCCCGCACGGTATTCCGGTGCTCTACAAACCGAGCTAACCAGTTGGTGTGGCCGGGTTTTAAACGCGCATTTCTTAGGGATGGAAAAATGAACGAAAACTTTTGCCTCACGGGAGACAATTTTCACTCGCACTAGCGTGCTTCGCCATCCTAAAACTAAGGGACTGCTAATAGCCTAAGCACAAACGTATGATTCTCTTACTGATATGCAGTTTCATTCATTCTACTGTCTACGGGCTTGTCACGAGCGCGCAGAATGAACAGCTCCCAGTCGGCGTAATTCACACATCTCCCATAATATACACTTTTCACTGCCAACATTTCACTTTCTCTTGGTACCTACAATCGTCCCGAGAGAAATTGAAAAAAAGTGTATTATGGGAGATGTGGAAGTGGCGGTACCAGCAACGAGCTGGTTTAACAGAAGTCGCTCGCTTTCCGTTCAATTCATATTCAAGCTTTCTTTTCGCGGCTTTTCATTTTGTGTACATAGCTGTGATGGTCCTTGCTGTCGTAAAGTGTGTGGCAGATGTTGTGCTATGAATATTTCAGACGATGTGTTATTTTGAAATAAAAGTGCAGCGATTAGTGAGCGGAAGTAATAGTTTGATCGCCAAGCACAAGAATGAAACAACCTACCTATGCGTCCACAGATATGAAAAATCGCAGCTGAGTCGGTTGTGGATAAGAAGGCGTACTTTACTTTGATTGGTTCAGCATCCCTCCAAAACAGGTGAACCTTTGAAAAAAGCAAATGTGACTCACTGTCCAATCTGTACAACCCAAACCCCTTGGTGACATGAGCTGTATTAAGCTGTATCTAGGTTATTAACTATAAGTAACATGAACGACGGGGCTGAATAACGTCTGCGCATGAACGACATCACATGACAACAATGCAAAATTTTCGGGGTGAACGTGATCTGGGGTTCATTTCGAGTTTCAAAACCACAGCATCACCGAGAGTAGACAAAATGTATTTGATTTCCACACAAGACCTGAACAGTCCCTCCTTTTGCCTCGCAAACAATAATGTGGATACCTACCACGTGGATTCTTAATTTTTTGGCAGTGCTGATCGTAAAGCGTTGTCACCATTAGATGGGTCACCTTCAACTCCGTTCTTCGCCAATTTTCTACAACTGTTCAGCAATGACACCGTAGTGTTCAAAGTATATTTTGTACAACTGTTATTAGACGGTCCTTAGCGAAAGTTGTAAGCTTAACTCTGCTGAATCAAAGTGTCCCAGGTGGAAAACCTAGCCGCTTTTAAATTTACTTTAAAAATTTTTTTTTTATTTTTTTTAAAAATTGGGGTTTTGTTTTTTGTCTCGTAAGAGTTATCCAATGGATACCTCTTACAAGAGCCTCTCTTGAGCAAACCGGATCCATAAAAACCCACCAGATGACCATATAAAATATAAATCAGCTCACATTGTAGTGTTCAAAACATATTTTGTACAACTGTTACTAGAAAGTCCTCAGCAAAAGTTGTAAGCTTAACTCTGCTGAATCACTCTTGTCCCAGGTGGAAAACCTAGCGGCTTTTTAATTTTTTTTAATTTGTTTTTGTTTTTGTTTTTGTTTTTTTTTTTAATTGGGGTTTTGTGGATCCGGTTTGCTCTCTCTTGTAAGAGTTATCCAATGGATACCTCTTACAAGAGCCTCTCTTGAGCAAACCGGATCCACAAAACCCAACCAAATAACCATAAATCAGCTCAGGAGTTACATAGAAAGCAAGGAACATACTGCTGACGATAGGTAAACCACGTTTTATTCAGCTTTATTGAATATTTTCCTATTTTTTATAAACATTTGTTTTTCTACCCTTACAAATCCTTATATTTGAAATGTTACGCAGCAACGATCAGCGCTCATATTTCGAGCTTGGGTTACCTGTGGTACATGTAGTTGAAACTTAAGGGAGAAGCTACAAGAGATGCTAGCCTTTACTCGGACTTAACGTGTCGCCAATCTTCCTTACCTTTTCTCCAGAGCCAAATAGTACACGCCCATTTCCTACTTCAATCCAAAAAGACCGCATCTCGTTCTCTCTGATAAGTGACGTAGTGTTCATCTTTATCACGTCTTCACTGTGGCCTTCTTTAACTCGTTTTAGTATGGAGTAGGTGTTCTTCTCTGACGCAATGACAATCTCGTAACGTGAGCTTGTAGACAGTGATTCGCTGGTAAGAAGCACGCTAACCTGTTCCCCAGCGTCCACCATGAACGGGAATTTCGTTGTAAGCAAGCGGTAGCGCGATGAGACGGTGACGTTTCCCAGGTGAACAGCATCACACATTGTCTCTAACAGGACAATTTCAAATAAAATCGGTTAACATTCCTATTGTTGAAGATGTATTGTTTTTCTGTTGTCCACACATTCACCACACCAAAAACAAAACTCACGAGAAATATCGTTCTTCCATTTACATCAAATGAAACGGTCACCAACTTGTCTTCATGTAACCTAAAATAAACCATCTAACTTTCTCTCAATACAAGTTTGCCGGCCTATTTACATGTAGATCCTGGCACTAAGTCGCACGTATTTCATTTCCACATGAATCTCGTTTAACGACCATCTCCCCGGCATGTGTCTGCTGTGGCTCAGTGGCTATGCACCAGCACTAGTAAGCGGAAGGTCATACTTTTGAATCCTGTTGGGAGAACTCGGAATTCTTTCTGAGCATGAGTGTGATACAAGAAAATGATCTCAAATTTCATTTGTTTGCCCGGCTTAAGTATACCATCTAATGTTCCCTCCATCCTTTCTCGGTATGCTTTCATATGCAGGGGCGGATTTAGGAATGGGGCGGACCCCCCTTTTACTGTATTTCTAAATTCTGTTACCAACCGACTTTCAAGGGGTATCGCACATGGGGCGGTTTTATTTTTGGAGGTGTGTGTGTGGGGGGGGGGGGGGGGGTATGCTCTCGCCACAATTTCGTCGGCCTCCTCTTCCGGATCCACTCCTGATATGTATATTTAGGTAGAACCGTTTGTCGCTTCTCCAGTAAGGAGACGTAAAAGACACATAGAGTTACATATTTCAAGTATGTCCCATCTACGTATTACTTACTTTGATTACACAATACATTGTAGAACTCAATTTCCTGTATACCAACTCCACCACTGGATCCGTACACTGTCTGGACTGTAAACTTAACCCAGTTTGCTCTGCGAGACAGAAACGTGAACTCCTGAAATTCGGAGTTGTTCGCTGCCAATGTAATCTGCAAATCAAAACGTGAAAAGCTTTAAAACTCAGGGATACATTTTGGTCTCAAAACGGACAAGCGTGACTTTTTCGCGCGCAATTCCCCGCGCTTGGGGCCGGTTACACGCAATTTGCTTCGAATTCTGATTGGCTCGTTGCGCTGTTCGCTTCTGTTGTGATTGGCCAGAGTAATCGCGTTGGTTTTGGTAATAGACACTCAATTGAAAATCAGTCTCGCTAATAAATAACCTTATGAAGTGTGCACGCTATGAGAACTAGCAATAATTTGAAATTAAAGTTGAATCACATTAAGCTCAGTTTGACTCCACTGCCGGGCCGACTACACAGATACCTACATACCATTTCGTGAGAGCAGTCACTGAACTCCATCAAGAGTTGTTGAATCTGCTGCCCTTTTGCCGTGTTTTGCTGGATACGCAGTTTGTTTAGGGTAAAAATGGTGTGGAAGCCAATTTGTATGTGAGAGTTGATAACCCCACTCGATGATGACTCCCATCCGGAAGAGACATTTCCGTCGACAGCATATTTACAGTCCGCCGACGAACTGAGGCTTGAGGATTGACTCATGCAGCTGCCGCCATACTTCTGAGAGGCCACGTTAAATGGGCTGCAAGTTGTGGACACTGGAAAACAAGGAATAAAATGGAAGATTATATTTGCCGTTAATGACAAGCATACTCGGAAAATAATTTTTGCTCTAGTCAGGAAACTTAACTCTAAGTTGTATAGAAGGATACTGGTGATGGACTAACCGCATCCCTTCCAGCGGGGAGTAATAACACGGCCAGCTGCTTAAAGCTATAAAACCATTGAACGCTTTGTCGGCTGTATGGGCCGCATATGCTTTAAAAGCGGCTTTTCTGTCTGGGGTCCCCTTCGAAAAACTACTTAGAGCACTACTTGCCATGCGCAATTCGGTTAAAAAGAATGCCTTTTTGGTAAGTATCTTTAAAAAAATCTTTATCAATATTTCATTTTTCAAGTTCATTGCCCTTGGGAGTATTTGACCTATGTTTGGGTATTGGGGTGCTTCTTGAAGTTTGAAAAACTGACCCTGTTTAGGTCAAAAATGACCTCAAACGCCTACCCTATGTAGGACAATGCCCTCTATTTTATAAAAAAAAAAAAAAAAACAACAGCACTAATATACAGTCCTGAAAATGATGACCTGCTAATTAAATACAGAGAAAGGTCTCCGATTTTGGATTGCTCAATACTGGACGACAATCTTGCAGCCATACCCTGTCTAGGACAGGTCCAGATCCTGATTAGGTCAGACTCGCTTAAAATTATATACCCTGTTCAGGCAGAGGACCCAAAACACACCCTCTCCAGCGGCACGTCCCCATATAGGCCATATAAGGAAGTACCCCCGCTTCATTGTCGATTTTACTATTGTCTTTGTTGTGGTATTTGGCACAGATTACTTCGGTAGAGCAGCCGATTCGTTTGTATTGCGACCTCTTTAGAAACGTTCCTCCCCACTTAAAGACAAGTTCCTTTGTTGGCTACTTTCATTTTTCAGTTTTGCTAATTCATTTCTAAAATATCAATTTCATATTTCACTTTGCTTTGAAGCTAAGCTTGTGCATTACCCAATGGCACGTAGGAACAGTCGATTAAAATGGTAGCTGACACTTCAGCTGGGCCAGAACTAGCACTTTTGTGCTCGTGGACCTTCCATCCCACACTCTTGTTTCCCTTGTAACCAATCAGAGCGTAAGACGTGTTCTCAGCAACAGACCCAAAATGCTGTGCGCCCAATCCCTGGACCTCGCTTGTAGGAAGTGTCTTGCCGCTGGCTGAAGCAGACTCTTGCACTGCAAGGAATATTATTGTATCCTGGGGAAGCTCGGTAATGAATGTTCCTAAGTTGTGGCATTCTTTTTGGTTGGCAGCGCAATCGTATGCAGCTGAATTGAGAAACCGGCCTGAGAAGGAGAAAGAGGCATATTAGCGCATTAGGACACCAACTAAACAAGCCCACATTATTGGTTTGTAAGCCGTATACAGGCTGACCAGAAGCCGTTTGGTTTTTACTACGTCAAGAAATTGTCATTAGTGAGTCCTTCGCCGATCTCGGTCCCAAGATCATCCTTATCTTCTCGGAAGGAATGGAAATGGCAATAGGAACGAAATAGTTGTTTCGTTTGCATTAGTTCCCGGGATTAGTTGGCAATCGATAATAGCAAAGCATGTGATACTATTATTTCCGGTCTCCAAAGATATTCAAATTTGAAATTTACGTGTAATTTCAATCCCTGCGTTCAATGTGTTTCTTGTTTTTCAAATCCTAATGTGTGGCTATTGAAGCAACGCCACTTTGCTGTAGTGCAGTTTGTTATGATGCATGACATAATTATTATTATTATTATTATTATTATTATTATTATTATTATTATTATTATAAATTTTTAGCCTGTTACAAAACCGTCACGCGCATAACCATGTAAGTAATAGCGTTTTATAGTGGCGTTTCTCATTGGCGCTTATCCCATGCAAGATGAAATCCTGAAATGCATTTTGCCATGATACCTTTTCTAGTTCTCGTATGAATACACTGGTTGTAAACGTTTTCATGCTGAGTTCCCACCTGACAGGGCATCAAAAACAGCTACATTGAATCCTTTCGTCTGTGGAGCGTAGTTTTTACCGTTGACCTTAATGTAAGCTAAGCCATTGGTAGACGGAGTTCTGCCGGAGTCTGTGGCCCCTTCGGATCTGACGGTGACATTTAGAGCCTTTACGTCTGGAGAAACGTAAAATTAAAAAGCCACAACATTGAGCTAACTAAAACCAGTGTGATTTAAGTGTTGACTGCTTCACTGACTCACTGACTCACCGCCTCACTGACTGACTGACTGACTCCCTGGCAAGCTGGCTGGATGGCTGGCTGATTTGGCTGACTGACTGACTGACTGAATGACTGACTGACTGGCTGACTGGCTGGCTGACTGACTGACTGACTGACTGACTGTCTCTAACATAATTTTGTGTAAACTAAGCCACCAACCGTTCGGCTTAAACTCAGACATATATGTTGTGGTATGACATTTACTTTGGTTTGAAGTTATTTCATACCAGTATGAAATTTACTTCCTTTGTCTCCTAAGAATAATTAGGGTTTGGAGACAAAGGAAATAAGTTTCACTCTGGTATGGAATAATTTCATACCAAATTAAATTCACACCACAACATATACTTGGCAGCTGTTTATCTACCTCTCCTCCAGTCTCAGCAGAAAGCAGGTGAAGACGTTCTGAGCATTTTAGAACGAGAAATTCACATTTATTCGGCCCAAGGCCAAATTATTCTGCTGGGTGATCTATATGCAAGGACTGGAACACTCAACGACTAAATTGAAAATGAATGAATCTTACGTCAATGATCGTCATCAATGAATCGTACGACCTCGATGAAAACTGGCCCAAACGAAACAATGCAGACTTCACAGGTAATAAGTTAGGAGAGGAAATACTACGTTTCTGCATAGCAAAAAAAACTAAGAATACTTAACGGTCGAGTCACAGGAGATCTAGACTGAAAATTTATTTTATATCAGTGTACCGGGCACAAGCACAATTGACTACGGAATAATAAGCGAAGCACTCCAAAACTTAATACTAGTAATTAAATGATAAAATAGTCTATTATTGTGAATTGTAAAATTAACACTCGCTTTTTGTTATTTTAAGTCGTTAAAGTACGGCACAATAAAGATACTGACTGACTGATCGATCGATTGATTGATGGATTCGATCGATCGATCGATCGATCGATTGATTGATTGATTGATTGATTGTTGGTTTGTTGATTGACTGATCTTGACTGATTGTTGGATAAAGTTTTTTTCGAAGATTCTCAAGTTATACGATGAGCATTTCATTTTCTTTTAAAACACCTCCAAAACCGAAGCAGTGATCTCGACATGATATTCTTAACTGAGTTTGCTGCTATTACGTTTGATTGGTTCTCTGTAAGGCTATTGTTGTTTTGCTATAAAAGTTCGATACCACCCGAACGGTTGGGCGGATTCACTGTACTGATCTACTATCGCACTGCAAAGCATCATCTTATTCCGTGAGGTGTAATAGAGGGTTAATGACGCCATTTTGGCTGGGGGCCGGTAAACAGTAAATGTGTGGGATTTTGACCGACTTTGAACAGCTGTAACGCCGCTACAAACAGGCAGATTTCCAACATTTGCCACTACTTTTAATGGTTTTATTGATATCATTCATCCAACTGAAAATAAGGCCATTAAAGAAGATACGACGTCCGTAAATTCGAATAATAAATCTTCTCACGTGGCTTCTAATTTCGCATAACTTTGATTAGAAGGGTTTGTATGAAATCTTAAAAATTCGTTTACGGTCGTTGTAGCCTGAATCTGTTCTTTACTCTTCATGAAAATAATCCCAGTACAAGTGTCTATTGAGAGACACCATGTAATCACCATTGTATTTGCTCATTTCATACTGGTACTGACTGGAATAAATTGCCACAAATGGCCTAAGGTCAGAGGACCAATGCCCTTCCCAAGAAGACACTCAACTGATGAATGTACCATATTACCAATAACAAATGTTCAAAGCTTCAAAAAGTCCAAAAGATGCTGAAAATGTGCTTACTTAAGGAGTACTTGCTCAAAGTTCCTCGTTTGCTGAAAGTTACTCACAATCCCAACATCTAAAGACTGCCGAGCATAATCTGAATAGGCAGGCCCATTCACAGAGCTGTATATAGCCTGCTTTAAGATATCTATTTGCTAAATCATTATACTGCATGCAAAAGAAATCGCCTTTACTGTAATAGGTCAAAAGTGAAACTGAAAGGCCGCCCCGTTGCTGAGGGCATAATCGAACCACTGCGCAAAAAATCAGAAATGTGAAGCGAATTAGCCGGACGTTTATTAAGGGGGGGGGGGGGGGGAGGGGGAGGGAAGCTTCCCCTCCCCCAGTCTCGTTTTGTTTTTTCCTCCTCGCTCCAGTATCGCAGTACTATCTATGTTTGCGCTTTCGATTCTAGCAGTATAACAGCAAAATCTGAGGTGTTATAAAAAATTTGAGATCCCCACTGCGTGCAGATGAAAGGATATCAAATGCGAATTTAGGTCTGAAGGTAAAATTGAGAATGCCAAAATTTTTGAGCATGAACAATTCTTAGTCTGACTAAGATATTTGTTTGTCTTTTAGTGAGCCGTGACTGAAATGAATCCAATAGCAGCTGTAGTTTTCTGACGGGAGTGCCATTAGCCAAGCATTAAGAAAGGTCCATTGGCACGATTGTTTATTTGTTCGTCCGTTCGTTTGTTTGCTTGTTTAAGTGCTTGCATGGCAGCATGAAATAAGCACCTACTTTTTTCTTGAAGTTTGAATCGTAGGTGTTAATTCTAACGAAGTGGGAGAAATTTATATTTCCTTTAGGGACGGACCATTAGAAAAGTTATGGGGGGCGGGGAATTCTCGAGCCGCATGAATTTTTTTTTTTTTTTTTTCGTTAACCTTTCCCTCATGAATGAATATTTTTTCCCAAAAATGCACGAAATTTTTTTTCCGGGCTACTCAGTATGCATGAATTTCTTTTCACTCAATTTTCCCTTGCATGAATAATTTATTTGTACCTCGCCCCCCACCCCCTCCATGCTCCATAACTTTTCTAATGGTCCGTCCCTTAGGAAACAAGAATATTTTATATGAGCTCGAAACGTGGGCGGTTATTTGAACTCATGACAAATACAGAATTAGTACATAACCTTCTGGCGATAATTAATACTGCGGTAATATAAAGAAAGAATATTGCAAGTTAACCCGCGACATTGCAACCGTAATTATTTCAGATTTTAATTTCAGTTTTTTTCCCGCATTGTTTTGCTAAGGAAATTGAACCACCAAAACTCCTTAAACAGTGGAAACAAAGAATAGGTTGGAATATTACTGAGTAATAATGTCATTTCACCATCATACGTGCACCCCTTTTCTTGCAGAGAAAGATTTGCGCTTCGAAAGCTCTGCTTCTTGGCGAACATGTATAGTATAAATTGGAAGCCGTACCGCGCCATTTGGAGCCAAACCCCGCTTTAAGAAACATCTGGAACGACGGGCTTCCAAAAATAGTCATCACAAGGTCTTCATGATATTCAAATTTGCATCTCCCGTAACATTTCCATTGAAGAAGGCAGAAGGTTGTGACGGGGAACATGTCTGCAAAATTTACAATTGTCGTTTTACCTCTAAAACTCAAGATCCGATCCCAAATCATTTCAACTGAATCTCACACATCACCAAATCGCCTTATAGAATAACCGGTGCAATGAAAATGAAAAAAAAAAAACAACAAATAGTAACGTCTGCCAGTTTTACTTTGCCATTGGCCGCTGGAACTCGGCTCCAAAATTCCTTTGCATCCATTTCTAGCGACCTCCGTAAGTTCATAGTGTCTTAACTCGGCAACACATAAACGATCAATGCCCATTTTCAAACGAAACTCTCCACTTTGCACACTTTTGAAAATCCCCTCTTTCGGAGCGCTTTTGTTCGTGGACGTATTATTTTCTTAAGGTCTTAGTGGATAAAAACTCTACGTTTGTAGGTAAAACGATCCAAAACGCCGGACACCCATGAAGTAGCCGCAGTTTTCTAGTTTTCTAAGACAATCCAAGTTAGAGATTAGAATCGAATGTATATTCTGTTCGAAATTCTGCCCATTCACTTCTCAGGGCAGAGTCTGTTATTATTCCTTTGTGAGGCTGTTGAGTCGTTATACCGATATTTATACAACTCTTTCTATGGCATGGATTACAGTCGACACCCAACTGAAAGACCGAGTATACTTGGGTGGAAGTCCAGTTTAGACCCTGTACTTCACATCAGCTGTGCTAGTTACTGCGCAGTTGTTTGACAGTGGCACAGATTCTAAAACACTTCTTCGCCGTAGTTCTTAACAAAGCTCAGTAACTGAATCTCAAGACGTGGGAGAACGTTAATTCCGCACACCACAGCAGCGAAAATTACCCGGACCGGCCCTTAAAGAGTCTCCTGCATTTCAAAATCTTTCTTGCAGTTTCTTTAAAGTTTAAATAAATTTTGTTTTGAAAACATGTCGCACGAAAACTTGCCTAATTAAGCACACGCTGAAAAGAAGACATTTATGCCGTAGCCGGCAATCCGAAGTCGACTGAGTTGGTTCAAATTAACTCTTCGCAATAATTCCCCCCTCGCTGCAACTAATTCATCAAGAGTTGCTCTCGTGAGCTTTAGAGTAGGCCAGACCAACGCATTTTCACTATTCAGCATTATATTTACTAATTTCTTCCTCTAAAAGGAAGGGAGACACAACTTCAAGAGATTGTCTTCGCTTAGGAAACAGCAAGATATCGTAGATCAGCTTCCAATTACCGGCCTTCTCTCCTGGTCGAAACTCTCGCAAAACTGCTACTAACGGTCATCCTGAAGCTAAGCGTTGCTAGGACGGTTTTACATAACGATTGAGCGAAAAGCTAGGGGCTGAAAATCAGTGCCTAGCGTTACACCGCCTTAGAGATGTCTGTTCACATGCATGATACATCAGGGGCACCCAACGACAATTTTCGGTACGTATCTGTTCGGTGGAGAGTAATTCGGCTTGGGCTTTCGGCGTCGATTAAAGAGTGCACTCGGATTTTCGTAACTAAAACGTGGCCTAAAAGATTCGAAATTGGGATCGTAACTGCTGTTTGTGGCAGTCAAAAAAGTCAGCTAGCATTATCGTTGGGTGCCCCTGATACATGCATGATATTATTCTAATCTTCAACAACAGCTTCTCGACGGTACATCCTGAATGCTAGCGACCTCGATCCCTCAACAAATATAAGCTACGTGTAGTACTTAATGTATAGCGATCCTACTTGAAAACTCGTTTGCTTGTAGTTTCTGAACGAGAGAAACAGTTGCAGTACTTTTTAACTAATCGCTTTCTAGCGTTCTTTCGCCGCAGCAACGGCCGGACTACGGCGACGCCAACGAAAACGTGGTTTCAAATTAAAAAAACCTTTATTATTCCAATTTGTTAGACTTGGAAAATGTAAGTGGCGAGCCATCCAGGAACTGAATTACTGTGAACAGCTTTAAGTAAGGAAAAAGAAAGAAAAATTTCCCCGTCGTATGCTTACGTTCTCAAGAAAACCTAACATTTGGTCATTTCATGTTTAGTTTCACTGTTTGTAAAGGGGCAAAGAAATCGACCGAATTAAATGTAAAACTGACGCACGTGCAGAGCCATTGATTTTGCTCATTAAACTTTTTGTTTTAAAGCGTTTTCGTAGCCGCCGCCGTCCTCTTAGCTAAGGCTCCCCGGTACAATGAAAGCGCTCTTTCGTTTGTCCAATGTTTGCGACGAAGTTGGCTTGATTGAGTTTTGAAAAAGTTGCCAAATGTTTCGCGATTTACCCAAGAATACTGAATGAAATTGAAGACCTTTCTGTAAACCACTTTGTGTTGTAGGCTTATTCCTCACTAAAGGTTTAATATCATCATCATCATCGTAATCGTATTCACGCTGGTAATTGTCATATTCATCGTCATCGTTATTATTATATATTATTATTATTATTATTATTATTATTATTATTATTATTATTATATCATAAAAATTACAATTTCCTCGATTGTGATTGGTTTAAAAAGCTCCTATTTTCCACTAATTCACGTGCCAAGTTGTTATCGGACAGTTTGTTATTGGACACTTTGTTATTGGACAGTTTCTTATCGGACAGTTCAATAAGCCAATCACTTTCAAAGAAGTATTTTAAATCAACCAATCACAACCTTGGTTACAATCAGCATACATTTTGATCGTAGCCAATTTCAGAGCGACATTAAACAATTTACGCTTCCTTTGTCAGTCTTTTAATGCAAAATTTCCTTCCCTTTTATAACTTGGCTCTTCCTCTTTTCTCGGAAATTTTCTAATTTTTATGATTAATTGGTAATAAGACTTCGTGTCGTCCAATTCGGTCTGTAATCATACGAGTGATAAACAAAATCGGACGACCGCTGCGCGGTCGTCCGATTTTGTTATCACTCGTATGATTACAGACCGAATTGGACTCCACTCAGTCCTATTACCATTACTTATTAGAGACTTCCAAAATGTTTGGAATTGACGTAACTCGAACTTAACCACCATTTATGGTACGTATAACACTAATTAAAGTTTACCATACTTGCATCTTGCAAAGTGCTTATCACAGTCCCACCATTTGAGCTCCCAGATCTTTCATTATTTCGTGAAAATGCAAACTCTGCTGTTGATCCGATTCGGCAAATGAGGTCAGTGTCAACAGACAAATATAACCGTGCACTTGTTTATTTTTCCCTGTCATTCAAAAAGTAATGTTATCGACTACCAGAAACCAGGCGGCAAACAAAATGCGATGTCATGATCGTTAAAACTCAAAAATAAAACGCGGATATAACTGGATCTTCCCTTTCTTGTCACCCTTAAATTCGGTTGGTCAAGCCAATGAATTGACTGGGAATCCAACTATGGATCCGAATGACCCTTCGTATGCAAGTCTGTCATGACTCCATGCAATTTTGAAGTAAAAAAAAAATTAAGTAAAAAATTTATAGTTTTGAATCGTGTTTTCTTCGAGTTAGAACCTAATGTTTTTTCTATGCGTAGCCTTGTTTAAATATATTTTCCTCATTCCAGGCTCGATGAGTTATTTTACTGTTACACCTAGCGAATAATTTAACACGCTAGTCTCCGCCTAACTCAGCGCTCGTCAGATCGATCCAATTTTCAGCTGTATATGTATGAGAAGCAATTTTTTTATAGACCTCGATCGGTCTTCGTCAAAGCACACCACGGTTTACTGGGATAAATTAAGGTGCCTTTGACAATCTCTACAAGTTGGCAAGTTTTCAGACAAGTACGTCATTAACAGAACGTCATCTCATCTCGGTTTACTTATGAATACAGCCACATGTTGCAGCTCTCTTCACCTACGTGCGTTTCGTGAGTTGCGGCTCTTTCCTATAATCGTTCGTGAAAATTAACTATATCTGAAAGTCAATTCCTGAGCGGATTTAGTTTGCGCCCTAGTGTATCAGTAATTTTAATGACCTTGCGAGAGTCAATGGAATCAACTCAAAAAAGTTCAAATTGTATTCATCTTCATTTCTAATTTGCATTAATATGTGTTATCGCAAGAAAACAGGTGGAAGCAGCGCACAAAAGTTATAATCTTAATTACACAAAGCCTTCATTTCATAAATGGCGACACCTTTCCGCCTAAATATAATCCCTGGATCTTTTAAAATGAGCTGAATAAAAAAACTTTCTTGTAATTTCGGTAAAAAAAAGTCGCTTTGTGTTTTCTTTCATTTTGAGGTACAGCTTAATCAACTATATGACTAATGGCGAGAAAGAAAGATTATGCAACAGAAGTATCTCATTTTCCAGACATTCTGCGAAATTAAAGCTTTACTATTGGCACTAGAGAGGGTTTGCCATGGTGAATTATTGTATTTTTCAATTGTCTTATTACAAAAAAATATCCTTAAAAACTAATAGATCCAAGTGGGAAATAGTAATCCTCGATTCAGAAGTGTTTAGCGACAGCTTAATAAAAATATTTCAAGTTAAAATGTTTAACTCCCTCAGCCGATTTGTTTATGCGAGTGGCAAAATCGCTGTCAACTCGAAACCTTTCTGTGCACAAATACCCTGCGAGCGGAGGCCCTTCGAGAAAATTTTTAATCCACCACTTTGCAGTTATCCGTTATCTTCACCCGTCCGGTCCATCCCCTGACTTAGATACATCGATTCCGTTGAAACCGTTTTTATGCTCGTCTAGCTGGCAACGTACGTCATTCAGAAAGTCTCAAGATTTCACCGTATCAACGTTTTTGAAGCCGAGCTTTAGTTCAGATACGTGGAGTTTCCTTCGCGTCGAAAGACGCTTCTTCACTGGAAACTATAAATAAATACGCTGGAATTGTTTGAAACAAGGCAAAATTAAAGAAAAAAATCTTTATTTTCCCGGCGTATCATGGTATATTGCGTTTTCGTCAAAACAACAGAAAAGTGTTTCAGTGCTATGAACTGCATCCGCCTCGGCTTATGAAACAAGTAAAATTTAAACGCGCATGTACTGAAGGCGCCAAAAATCTTTGCTCGTGAGTCAGCATATAATAGCTACAAAATAAGTCAATTTATTAGACAAAGTTTAACTTAAGAGAAAAATAAAATTTCTCTTTTGCTCATCTCAACATCGGTAGTTTTTAGTTTTCGCCGCTTTTTTTCTGCCAGGAGAAAGTTTATAAAGTATGTGTTATGGTGCGTGGTGATCGACCTGAATCGCGGGTGCTCAAAATATTATATAGTTCAATATATGATTTTTTATGCACCACCTATTTTTCAGTGACCTAAAACTGAATTTACAACTAGAAATGCCTTAAGATTTAAATTCAGGAGAATTCACTTGCCCCGAATTTCATCGTTACTAAATTAAAGTAGGCTTTTTTTCCTTAGTTCAGCATTAAACCTAATTTTTTCGACATTGACATCTATCGAAGAACCACTGGGACTGTCAATTTATTGTTTAGTTTTCTCCTTTTCGGATAATTTTGATGAGGCCGGAATATGTAGGTAAACATAAAATTTTCTTCTTTAGAAGTGGGGAATTTTCAAAATTTTCATCAGCTAAGTGTAACGTAATTACAGTTTTAGTTAATCGTTCAATGCTGCACGACAGTTTAGGCGTTTAACACATTACTCGAGGAAAGTTATCCAAAACTGCGCCAAGATTAATTATATGGACTCTGACTTTGGACCTGAGAACGGACGGGTTGCATTATACAATTTTTTGTCAATGGCCGGCCATCGGACTTCCTTCGCAACGGGGTAGTTTAATCTCGTTTATTTTGGCGCAAGAAACTTCCCATCTACATGCAACGTACACATTGTTTTCTACACGTTTGTTGTTGGAAATAACTAAGAGTAATTCTACCTGAATAATGATCCGAAGAAGCATCGCAGGCGAATGTAGATTTTACCAACTGAAAACAAAGCGTTTCAAGACTTAGAACCCTCGATTTTCTGGTTAAAACGTGACTGCAATTAAACATACACAGAGTCATTAATATTATAACTTACGGTTGTGAAACTTGCCGTGAAGAGCAGAAATAGAAGATGAACTCCCAACAATTTCAAGCGCATTTTCCTTCACACGGTCATTTTTTCCCTTTGAGCTTTGACGTGATAACAATCTTACTTTTTCTTCTAGTAGCTAGGAGTGCGCAGAAAGCCTCGTTATAAGTTCCTTTTCTCTTAATTCTTTTCGCAGTGCCTTAAATGTGTTATAAGGTTTCCAACGCGTCAGTCTGGAGCGATTTGATTGGTTGACAGGGCATCAATATTTAACGGTATTTTCTTTTCTAGCCTGACCCAACATCTGCCTTTTCAAGCCAGCTACCAACGATCGATTTCTTTTTCCACAAATGGTTGGTGGAGAAAAAAATCGAATAAAATATCAAAACTTCAAAACAAAACTCAGACCTTAAATTAACTCTGCTAAATTGGCGCTGACCAGAAATTGCCAAATTGACTCGAAATGAAAATAGTTCAAGGCTGATTATTCTAATTTTTAATCAACGGTTTTATTGACGCAAAGCACTTATGCTTGTTTTGTCATCTTATTATCAGTTGACATTGAAAAATTAGAAGTTTTTCTCGAAATTTGGTGTTCGAACAAAGCAAAGACAAATTAAGAGTTCGTTGTGCTCGAGGAAAGGCAACTGAGTAAGTTTAAAGGACCTCCCCTTGATATAAGGGTCCCTATAAATTAGGATAAATTCAAAAATTCAACAGTTTTGCATTATTTATAGCCTTTAATGTTTTGCTCGATTCCAAGGACCACCAAAAACTTACCACGAAACGAAAGGCATTGGAGCGACAGTTAATTTGGCGCATATTTTAGTACTAATCTTGTTAATCTCAAAAGCAAAGCCCGAGCTGTATGTAATAACGCTAGACTGGATTTGTTTAGAATGAAAGTTAGTTTTTTTGTTGCATTTTCTAAGCAGCCTTTGTTTTTCCACTCTGCCAATCACGTTAAGGTTCCCATTTAATTTGGACGTCGCAATGAAAGGTAAGGTAAGACAAGATAGATATCCCAACTTTCAACCAACAAATCGACACTCGTCTCTGGGTTTGTAGCTTGAGGCACATGATTTAGGGAATTTAAACCAATGGCATTTTTATCCTCCGACATTATTTTTAAAACCCTCTTCTGATAAAAAAAAAAAAAAAAAAAAGGTGGGTATACCCAGACAACGTAGAGAAACGATGTCATGTCACAGACCATGCAGCTGCGAAATACCGGCGTCTTTCTTTTCACACTAGCCTTAGTACTGCTTCATCCCGGCCTTTGCCCCGATTAGTACACGAGAACTAAAAACATAAAACATCGAGAAATACTCGCCATTTTCAGTTTATGTAATGCATGATGTTGAGGGTGCCTTTCTGCAATTAATTCAGGGAGTGAATCAATCAGCGGATAGCTTTGTATCCAGCGCGCGGATAAGTCGCTTTCCAGCGGACATTAAAAATGTACTGCAACATTTGTTCGCTGGATGACGACGACTTACTTTCTGCCGGCGGATACTCGTTATCCGCCGGGCTCGAGGTCTAGCGCAGCCAGGATGAGACATAATCAAAATTAAAATAAAAACGTTCACTGGCTAAAAAATTTCAAGATGAGCTTTCGGCTGTCGATCTACAGCCTTCGACGGATAAAAATGGCCGGAATGCAAAATGATTTTTAAAATGCAAGAAAAGCCGAGATAAAACTGCGATCACAACTGCGAGGATCATTCTTCATTTGATTTCATTTCCGCAGTACATATA
The DNA here is from genome assembly GCA_016490735.1 of Pachyseris speciosa. Classification (NCBI taxonomy): domain Eukaryota; kingdom Metazoa; phylum Cnidaria; class Anthozoa; order Scleractinia; family Pachyseridae; genus Pachyseris; species Pachyseris speciosa. The sequence goes on along the minus strand of JAEMWC010000805.1, from coordinate 318,646 downwards.
TGATTTATTTACACTAATTTTTTTCACGGGAACATATGAACCCACAACTGACCTGCTCCCAATGTCAGTGGCTTCTTAGCTCAGGTAAAAACGTAAAGCTTGTGGGATGTGGCTGGAAAGACAAGGATACCTCACAATTTAATGTGATTTGGTAAGCTGATGCCACTCTAAAGGCACCAAGGCCACATGGCAGCGGGCATTACCCCTTAAATCTACCAAAGCAAAGATTGAGCCCAAGCATTAGCAGCCATGGACAGCTGTTTCGGCCTTGTTAGGCCTCATCAGCATGGCATAGCTAATGCTCAGAAAAGAACATAAGCTTTCGGCTGTCGATGTACAGCCTTCGACGGATAAAATGGAACGCAAAATGATAAAATATATGCAAGAAAAGGCGAGATAAAATTAATAAGCAAGGTAAAAATGTGTAAATTAGGTGACTATTGTTTAAAAAGAATGCTGCACTGGTTTGGAATCAGCTTAGAATTATTGTCAGCAAGCTTGGTAGCAGAGGTGTGCCAAGCCTCCAACGTTTTTCTAATGTGAAAAGAGCCTTTGTCGATAACACTAGAATTATCAAAATCAATGCGATGGTCGAATGACCATGCATGTTTCGCAATGGGTGATCCATTAGCACATGTTTTGACATTCCTGACATGTTCTTTCTTACGGGTTTCAAAACACCGGCCGGTTTCACCTACATAACACCAATCGCAATCGGCACAGGGTATTTTATTAATCACGAAACCAGAAACATAACCTTGCCAGAAGCCACGGCGCGTTATGGCAAACAATAATTCAAGAAAATTGACATGCATAGCGAAAGGTGTACCGCCATTGAAAGTCAAAAGCTTCAAGCATAGCTCTTTATCAGTATGAAGAACTTTATTGGATTCGCAAATGTAAATTTAAAGCTGTGTCGACCCGTGAGGGTTTCCAAGGTGAGTTCGGGGTATGCCATGCAAAAACGTTGTGGTTTTCTTCATCATTCCACCAGTGAACTGATGTAAAACATTGACGTGCTGGGAAACTTTATGACTTGGGCCAAACTCAGTTTCAATCTGTGAGAATGAATCGTATGAAAATCATATATTTAGACTGTTCACAGTCCTCTACTTTTCTGTGAGATCGTCGAGATCGAGCGCGTCTTACCGTTAATGGCGGCCATCTTGGTTGTCAAATGTACCGAGTCAACGGGCGTTGTAGCCTCCTTCGCAGACGTCTTTGGGCTCGTCACGCGTTCCTTGCCCACGAACGTCTGCTGAACTGAACTACCACTTCCGTTCGCGGCGGTTAGCCAATCATAGTTCGTTTTCCAATTTATGGAAAGTAGGACTTCGACCCCTGGATTATTTTCACAGACGATGCACGTGAATCGGGTGTTGATTGCCATTCTTACGCAGCTCGTTATTGGTTTCTTCTAAACAAAGGCTAACCGCCGACGAACGGAAGTGGCAGTTCAGTTCAGCAGACGTTCGTGGGCAAGGAACGCGTAACGAGCCCAAAGACGTCTGCGAAGGAGGCTACGGGCGTCGGGAATTATATATCTCTAGGGGGGTGGGGGCGGCTTCCCCCAAACCGTCCCCCGCCACCTACGTAGATTTGACACTCGGTAAGACGCTTCGATCTCGACGATCTCACGAAAAAAATAGAGGACTGTGAACAGTCTATCATATATTTGAACTGCGGATTAAAGAATGAGTATGCCGGTGAAAGATCATCGCCGTTATGAACGCTTCTTAAGCAGTAATGATAAAAATGCCTGAAAAATGATTAGTATTTTCGATCTAATGTAAATGCCGAGTTCCCAGGTAGATTCGTCCTACCGAGTTTTGCAAAATTGTGAAATTTAATAGGCATGTGAAAAAACGAAATAATATAATAATTCGATATTGCGCTTCTTTCAAGGAAATGTATGTAGCGTGGCCGGTCGGTACCCTCACACAACGAGTACATTTCCGCGAAATACCTGTGTGCTGTGTTCCGAGAACCTGACATTTTACGGCTTTTAAAAGACATATTGTTGTAAGCTTTCACAGACTGACATGTTCGCATTCTTTCGTAAAACATTTCCGAGTTCCTTCGCGAATCCACACGCCTGTGGGGAAAGACACGATCGACGTTGCTCCCCAGTCCCACTCTCCGTTTATATACGCGCTCCAGGGCCGCGCTTTTGTATGACAGACTAACGCAAAAAATACGAGTGTTTTTAAGTTTATATTGCGCACTATAAAGGACGGCAGTTCTGGCCAAAGTTTGAGTTGGCGTTTCATGATAAAGACCTTGTTTTCCATACAATGTGTACACAAAAGATATTCGTTTCCGGTTTGCTCCTCGGTCTAAAGCACTGTAGTCTTGCAATCGCCCATTGGTGACCAATCACCTTACATTGGGTTATGCTAATTGATAAATATGGTGGGTTAACAAGTAAAACTTCCGTGGTAAGATGACACAGTGCATTGAAATCGAACGGGAGGTGTTAGCAACGACTGTCCTTAATTTATGCTTGGCTCGGGATCCAAGGTGTCCCCCCACGCAAAAAGGGATAATGTATACAACAAGGATTCCTTGATTTTAAAAACACAAAGCGCGGTTAAGAACAGCTTTAGCAGGTTTTATTTTGAAAAAAAAAAATTGCGGAAGAAAAGTCACGGAACCCTTAACCAAGTGAGTCCCATGACACTGAATTATCTGCGAAACGTGACATGCAAGCTAAGTGTGTTTGTGGACGTATTTGATGTTTTGTTTATTTTCGTTTAATTCGCAAGACCGAGGCATTCATTTCCTGTTTTAATAACCAAGGTTTCAGAAAAACATTTAAGGACAAAATTACCGTCAATATCCATCGTTTCGATGTCCTCCTCGCATTATTTTCAGCGCTTGAAATTGTTGTCAGGATGAAATTGAAAGTAGTATTTATAGTATTAATATTTATTCCTGAACATGCATTTTGTGCTCCAAAAATTTTGCAACACTTTTTCTTTTCAATCTTTGCAACTAAAATCTCAGCACACTTGGTAGATGTTAGGTTTTCAAACATATTTCAAAAACCTTCTCTGCCTCTTCCCTCAACTCATTTTCACGCAACACGGATGGGTTTTTGTTAATTAACATGACTCATGACGATACAACTTTAAACTTCCTTCTTTAATTATTCACATGGCTAAATAAGACAGTGACCACCTGCTAAAACTTCTTAGCTTGAGCAAAGGTCTGAAAAATGCTTGCATAAATGAACCACGCAAAACAATATTCTACGGGTGAAGGCATGTTCCCGCACTGAGGTTATGGCTGGTTTCCAAAACCTGCAGCATGAGCGGAAGGTTATCTTTGTTAAATTGGATGTCAATGTCAAGGCGGCAGCCTAAGAGGGAACTCAAACAATCTTAATCCATGGTATCCATTAAGATCCCTCGTCTTTTTTGTGGAGACCGGGTCTTTTATTAGCCTATCAACGTTCTGTGGGTCGGGCTTGTCACTACCCCAATGTAGTCATGGAGACAGTTCGCCGCTGATTAAAATATCTTAAACTTTGAGAATGATATTTTGTCACACATTACCATTGAATTTACCGTTATTACCATCGCCATTTATTATCCTCTATTTCGTTCAGTTTGGAAATAATATCTGATAGATTTATTCCATGGTAAGCATGTGCAAACGAAGGAAACCCGCAAATTAAATGCGCAACATCCCACAGCGAAGGTGGGTGGGGAGGGGGTATTTGGGGGAGGGGGAATTCGGAATTTAAAACCCGGAGAGGTGTGAAGGATTTTCTCTTTTTTGGATTTGAAACTCCCCACTGTATGATTTCATTTAGCAAGTATCCGTTTCTGGTGGGTAATTTTAAACTGCCGTGCAAACTGTGGATCTGTTTCCTTTGTATGTAAATAATAGGAAACAAGTTAGGAAATGGGTGTGGCCATAGCAAGTGCAAATGCATTGTAAGTACACCTTTTGCTGGTCATTACCAGAAAATATACTTTCAATAACGCGGGTGTCATGTTCATTAACATCAAAATACATTCTTTAATTGTCCAGACATGTTTCGACGGTGCATCCATCCGTCATCATCAGTGCACAGTTTTGAAATCGCCGTTGAATTTATAACGCGCGTGAAATTACAAGGTTCGTTAAATTGCGTTTACAAAATTGCGTGCTAAATAGTTTAAACAATAGACATAGAGCGACTTACAGGGAGAGTGTCAGGCTTATGTGTTTCACCTGCTGATTGAGATTGGGTTTGTCTCATTTGATATGCATGGATTCCTTAAGCCTCACTTGATGTTTAGTAGCTGCATAGTCCAGAATCTGGAAACAATCCGTTGAACAGGATGCTCGGCAAGACTCTGAACTCAGCAGATGTTTGTGAACGTGCGAAAATCCATCCGATAGTAAGTGCTCGCGCACTCGCGTGGAGAAGTGTCGGCTTGTTTCGCCGACATAACAAGCGTTACAGCTTGCACACGAGAATTTATACACCACGCGTGTGCGGAGCCCTTTAGGGATGGCATCTTTCACACTAAAAATATCTTAAGACTAGTTTAATATCAATAGGCTTACATAATTGATTAGCAAGTTTGCATATCCTTCTCTGTGTCAAGAGTGAGAATTGCCCAAGACATGGGATCTCAAAAAAGAACTTGGATTTTTCTCGGGACTCTACTGCAGAAGGGGGTTCAGCCTTCACACCCTTAACCGACGACAAAATATATTTAGAAATACAATTATTTATAAGGCTCTCAGGATAAAGGTTCTTCCGTAGGATGGCAGACAATTTCTGAAGGTCGTTATGGAAACCCATCCAAGTGTTGTTTACCTTGAAAGTTCTATCGATCAAGGTACCGCCGACCGGTTAGCTCATTGGTAAAGCACCGGACTACCGTGCGGGAGGTCGCGGGTTCTAACCCCGGCCGGACCAACACTCAGGGTCTTTAAATAATTGAGGAGAAAGTGCTGCCTTTGTAATGACATCTGCAAATGGTTAGACTTTCTAGTCTTCTCGGATAAGGACGATAAATCGTAGGTCCCGTCTCACAACTGATTCTGTGGGACGTTAAAGAACCTACGCACTGTTCGAAAAGAGTGGTGGTCTATCTCTACTTGGATGTGGTTATGGGGGAGGGTTTGCAGTTACGGGCCTACAGTAATTGGGGCAAGCTGTTGTTGTTGTAGCTGTCGTCCCTGCCTCTGGCGAAGTGATTAAATAAATAAAAAGGTTTTAAGTAACCCCATTTTGTAGGTAAAGTGGGAGAAGCTTAGACAGCTAGTGAGCTAACCTGTGAACGTTTTTTTGCGATAAACGGAGGTTACAGTTTGGTGTGGGTCGGAGTTATTGATTAAAACCTCTAAGAAGGACAAAACATAGTCTGTTTCCCGCTCCATTGTAAAGTGTATATTAGGGTGTTGCTTGTTGATGTTGTTAAAGAAAACCATGGCACCATGTTGAGAGGGAAATAGGCAAAATGTGTCATCCACATAGCGACGATAGAATAATACCTCTGAATTCCTTTACTGCTCTAGCCATATCTTTTCATGGTGTCCCATGAAGAGATTAGCAAGAACAGGGGCAAGGGGAGCCGATGGCTACTCCATCCACCTGATCGTAGTAAGTACCTTTAAACAGGAAGTGAGTTTCTTTGGTAGCAAACTCAAAGAGCCTTTTAAGCTCCTTTTGGCTGAGCTTGAGCCCAGGACCAAGGGATATTGGTGAAGAGGCTTTCAACATCGAAAGAGACCATGAACAAGCCATGCAAGGATAGATTGTTAATTTCCCTGACAAAAGTGAAGGAATCCGTAACAGTGTATTTGGTTGGAATATGAGGTTGAACGAGATTACTTAAAAATTTGGCTAAGTTGTAGTTATAAGTGCCAATGGAGGATACTATAGGACGAAAGGGTGGTGTGCAGTTAGGTGCTCGCGGCTTATGCAACTTGGGGAGGCCATATATTCTACCAGGCTGGGACCCACTAGGATAGATGGTCTCATAAACGTTCGACTCTAAGTGACCCTTCTTTTTAAGTTCCCTTAGAAATCGCTGTAGTTTCTCTTCACGGATAAGGGTAGGGTCAGATATGACAGATGGGTCGTTGTATTGTTTCTACGACTATCAAAATACATTCATTTTTACCATTCGTCGTCCGTTTTCATTGTTTTTAAAATTCATTAAGCATTTTTAGCTCATGGATGACGTAGTCATGCCATGAGGTATAGGAAGCACTCGATGTCACTCACTCACTCACTCACTCACTCACTCACTCACTCACTCACTCACTCACTCACTCACTCGATTCTGATCAATTTATTCATTAAACTTGGATGAAACATTTCTTCTGTCCCTCCCCTGGTAAGTATTGTATTTGTCCCCGGAGTCCTCTTTGCTCAAGGTTTGCAAGTTTTAGGGGGTAGTAGCAATGCGTAGATTCTTGCTCGACTGTTTATGTATCATGAAGTGAATATGAATTAATGGCGTCGATCAGAGCATGTGAAGATTGAAAAGCGGATGATTTTTCGTCCTATCCTCTTGAATATACTACTGTGGAGTTGGAAAGGGGAAAGCTAATACGATTACGTACACACAAGCTGCGAGAACTGAAGATGGAAATCGACGAAATTTGCACGCTGATATCTTAAAAGCGATGATGAAATTGCAGCTGTTCCTATCGGCTTGTCACCCGGGGAAGAAGCAGGGAGGAATGAGTGTCTTCATAATGATCAAAGCACGTTATTTCGATGCAACTAGCACTGAAGGGCACGGTTGGAGTTCAAGACAAGAGAACAGAAAGAAAACAACGCCAAAAGCATATGTATGCTTATATAACAAGACTAGGCATGCTATGGTATGGACTATGGCCACCGAGTGTTTGGAAATAAATTTCCTGCGACCGTAAGTAAGGAAATAAGACATTCCCTATCCTCAGGAGCTTTAGACAAGGACTAAAAGCTACCAATTCGTTTAAGCAAAGGATTGGAACATTCAAAAATGAATTGAATCCCCCATCGCGTGATGAGTACTGCGTGTTGTTGCATATAGGTTAAACGCAACATACATTCACGCCGCAATCGCTACAGTGAATCAAGTATAAACAAAGTAACCAGCAGAGCTTTTCGACCGAAAAAGCCCGTATTTAGACATGCAACACATTTGTTTTGGGAGAAAAATATGATCGATTTTACTGCTTAAACTGAGACAGGTACGTATTGGATTCTTATCGAAGACAAGATCGGAAATTTCTGAAATGTCTGAAATAGCTTCAATGGTATGTAAATGAAATGGCCGCGGTATTCTGAAATCTAGCCTCCAAAACTTAACACCGATCTTGTTCAGAAAGTCTATATCCTTTGGCTTAAATAAACGATCAGTAATAAAAAATTACTTTTGAAAGTAGTTCAATATTGTGGTAAAAAAGAGTTACAATGCTGTAACATAGCTGCAGATTTCTTTAGGTCATACGTTTTTCGGGGCATCACACAACGCTCTCTTTGATGGAAGGTGCGTCGAGGGCGGGAATACATCCGTCACAATAATAAGTTTGATAGACTCTGGGCAAGAGGTTGCATTACTTGTCAAATACAGGTCGCAATTAGTGTAGCAAGATGCATCCATGAGCTAGCTCACAGGAGCCTTTGATTACATATTCATAAACATACATTAACACGTATAGGCAACCATTTTACACTATGGCGCATTCTATATTGCTAAAATACAAACATTAACGCCGTTTTGTAGTTCAATCAAGGAGAATAAAATTCCAATCAGTAACGCAAAAGGGTTTTCAAGCCCAAGAGCAAAACTCCTTTGGGAGAACATCCTTACCTACTATACCGTAAAAGCTGTATTAAGCCCCCCCGTCTCTATTAATCCCCCTCTCTAATAAGCCCCCCGTTTGGAAGTCGGTTTTTGAAATAAGCCCCGCTCTCTAATAAGCCCCCCGTTAGTGAGGCCTGAAATTAAATAAGCCCCCGGGAGCCTAATAGAGCTTCTACGATATAAGACGTATCACTGGAGTTCGTACTCAGTAACATTGTCATTCCTTGGTACGGTTGGTTCGTGTGGCAGTACGTTTTGGATTTCTAGTATGTCCGAGAAGGTTAATGGCTTGTTGAAAGGTAACGGGAGGTGTAAATTTACGGATGTTGGAGCAGCATCGAGAAGAGAAGCAGTGGGTACCTGAGCCTGAGCATTAGCTTTGCCATGATGACAAGGCCGAAACAGCTGTCCATGGCTTCTAATGTTTCGGCTCAATCTTCGATTTGGTAGATTTAAGAAGTAATGCTCGCTACCATGTGGCCTTAGTGCCCTAATAGTGGCTTCAGCTTACCAGATCATATTAATTTGTGAGGTATCCTACGCTTGTAAATCCCATTTGATCCTTACCTCACAGAAAATGTACTATGCAAAATCATAAAATCATCATCATCATCATCATCATCATCATCATCATCATCATCATCATCATCATTTGCAGAAGCGTATTGATCTTTATCGCGGAACGAAAAATTGTGAAACCTTCTGAAAGTAATAAGCAAAGGACCGCCAACGATAACGTTGTACAACGCAGGATCTACAAGAGATCTAATCAGCCAAAAAATAAATCGGAAAATACATGTAACAAGCTAGGCTGATACTACGTGAGAAAAGTTAACTTTGCGAGACATCAGCATGACCGAGACTCGATAAAGTAGGGCTGCAACCATGGACAGCTGTTTCGTCCTTATTGGGACTCGTCGGCATGGTGTAGCAGATTTAAAAGACGCCAGCTCAATGCGAGCGCCAATAAATTGCACAATGAACCCGTTCACGATATCAAGTTCCGTACCTTGGACCCTCTTGAAACCTTCTGCCGGTTAATAATAATAATAATAATAATAATAATAATAATAATAATAATAATAATAATAATAATAATAATAACGATTTATTAGTAGTACTTCCACGAGGTGGCTCTTCGCCTACTAATTAAAAATCTCAAATCAAATCAAATTAAATGAAATGTTGGTTTTTGAGGAGAGGGGAAAACCGGAGTACACGGAGAAAAACCTCTCGGAGCAGAGTAGAGAACCAACAAACTCAGCCCGCATATGACACCGAGTCCGGAAGACACATTTGTGGAAGGCGAGTGCTCTCACCACTACGCCAACCCTGCTTCCGTTCGTTGTATTTCGAAGGTTCGTCTCATGCGTGTTAAGGCTTGGCTATTTATAATTAGACGACCCCCCGCGAAGATTTCAAAGTGCTTCCATTTTCTGCATATAACATGACTTATTCTCATCATAAATTTTGAATTGAAAAATTATTTCACTTGTTTGACCACATAAAAGTTGTCTTTAGTGTCATGTGACATCTCTTGAGTAATCACGTCACGATGCGTGTTTTTTAAAATGGGGAACGTTTGAACTTAGAGATTATAAAATTTTTCTGCTTCAAGATGTTTAGAATGACCATTTTAATGTAATGCCGCCTTTTAATGTGGTATAGGTCATTTTCATTGTGAGATATTTGGACATTAAATATGTCACGTGACCTGTTTGTCTAAATTTACCGTTTCCGTTAACACGTGGACATGATTAAAAGGCGGCATAATCAAGCCCTTAACAGGAGCAAGATAGTAAAGAACCAAAAAATATTTGTGTAGGATGGCTTTCTATACCCCGTTTTCGACTAAAGATGGTAGCTTTCAGCTGTTAAAAGGTCACGTGACCAAAATTTAAGATGAAAGAGCATGTCAAATGGGTAAGGATGCGGATACTAAATTGTTCACCAAGTTTCCGACCGGATAAATCATTCCCCTTAAAACAAAAATATGCCAGTTTAAGAGGTAGGTCAAGCCTTAACACAGGTCGTCGCGACGACGTAGATAGGGAGCTTAAGCAACGACGACGACGGCAACGAAAACGTTATTTCGAAATATAACTTCTCGTTTTTGTAACTCTTTCGCGATTATTCCAAATTGCTGAACTTAAAAAATGCTGGCGAACTGTCCAGGGACTAAATTGCTATGAACGGCGTCAAAGTTAGGAAATAGAAAGAAAAACTTGCCGTCATGCGTTCACGTTCTCGAGAAAACATAAAATTTGGTCATTTCACGTTGTATGTACCAAAATGCACGTGCAGAGTCATTGTTTTTGCTCATTAAGCCTATTGTTTTGTGACGTTCTCGTTGTCGTCTTCGTCGTCGTCCTCGTTGCTTAAGCTCCCTAATATTCGTAGTAACTTAGGGCCTCTTCATATGAGCCCGGTTAACCGGGCTAGCCCGGTTCCCGAGATCTCGCCTTACCACTAAATGCTTTGTAAAAATTTCTACGTGTTCATATGAGAGGACGGGCTGGCCCGGTTGCCGAGATCTCGGTAACCGGACTGGAATTTTTGCAGTATGAACACTCCAGCCCGGTTACCAGGATGAAAATGATGCAATGCATTTTCGTCAGTAGAACGGACAGTATTTGATTTTGACTTCTTTTTTCTTCTATTTATAGTTCGGAGTAATTTCTTTTGATAGTTAAAGTAAAGATAAAGGATTTTGAGGTTTCTAAAACCGATAAAAGCGAAAAATTCTCACCAGACTTGTTCCTAAAATTTCATACGTGAATGGTCGCGTCACCACTTTTCATCACGGTAACCGGGCTGTAATTTCCCATGTGAACAGATGATAAAATTCATCCGCTAACTGAGCCAGCCCGGTCAACCGGGCTTATATGAAGAGGCCCTAAAACACATGATCTCCTTGAAAATGTTACTTGGTAACGTTAAAACAACACTACAGTTTGTAAAATGAGACTGTCCGGTTCCCTCTTTTTCGCTTCTTTTACAGATTCGTTTCATTGGAGGTTCATCATCGCTCAATGATACGTCACCCGGTTTTTGTTTCTTCAAATAACTCCGCTGGCGACAACACCCTCTATGACAGTCAAAGTTACCAGCCCCTAGCTCGCACTCTTTCAACTCATGGACTAACAACAGCTTTTCTGCCCTGCATCAATTTCCACAAATACTGCCTCCAGACCTGCTTTGAGTCAAAAACATTACCCATGCACTCCGGCTTAATCGCTCGACATCGCTCAGCTTGCAGCTGCAGCAACAAACAGCTAATTGGAAATTAAAATTTGAAACCATACAGTAAACAATTTGAATGATGCCAAATCCCTTGT
>JAEMWC010000805.1:295000-302500 GCA_016490735.1 Pachyseris speciosa | reverse complement strand
CGTTTTGTCACATTAGCCCCCCGCCATGACTCAGGCAAACATTGCAGTTCACTAAAGGAAAATGTCCTTTGCATACCATCAACTATTGGACTTGTAAGGATTCTTCTGCAACGGAAATTTCAAAAACTGACACAGGGAGCAGAGGAGTCCTACTCGACTGTATTTCCAGTTAAATTTGCTGTACAGTTGCAGCATGAATTGATCTTGGTTAGACTCACCATACATGTATGTACAGTGTATGTGATCAGACAACAAACAAACAATCATGTTATGCTGCTGTAGCTGTCAACACTGCTGTTGAAATCTTATCTGCAAACGGTAATGACTGGGCTTATCACTAGTGGTGACTAACAGTAGAAAAAGAGACAAGGGATGAAAAAAATTTCAGTCAAATTTTTAATCACTCACAAAACACTAACATTTCAATGAAAATGCCTCATTTTCAGCAAGTGGTGTGGAAATAATATTTTCTCCACAGCCTTAAAAAGAAATTAACCAGAAAGCTCGTGAAATTCAACTTTCGGGGAACGATTTTGAAAGCATTTTAGGTTTACTTTTGTACATTGTGGACTAGAGGATACTGGTCAGGGACCGTGCAGCAAGTTTTTGAGTGGGGGGGGGGGGGCTAAAGAAGGACGCGTGGATGAATTTTTTTCCTTAGGGGGCATGCTTGGGAATTTTTATTTAATTTCTCAAAAGTGTCGGAGAATGCTTTTATAAGGATATTATAAAACTATTAATTTTTTAAAACTATTAATTAATTTATTATAAAACTATTAATTTTTTTTCCACATCTTCCGTGATGTTGCTATCGGGTCTCAAAATTCACCATCACTTGATATCAACCTTTAATTATTATAAATACGCTAGAAATCCAACGATTTTGCTTGAGCTGCCTTGAATTCAACGCTGTATAATTAGCAATTATTGGACGAGCCTGAGTATGATATGAAGAATTATGCAGATCGAGGAGGATGTTATCCACCAAAGCAGGATAACACGGATCTGCATATCTTCATATCATACAAAAGTCGAGTTCAATGATTGTTAAATTATTCATTCAAAATATTTCCACGGCTCTAAAATTTAACAAAACGGTAACTGAAAGTAATTAAGTGAATGATATTAAAGTTACTGTACATCATATACTAGCTTGAAAAGTGCCAAAATTACGCTTTCTGTTTGTGTTGCGGTCGGTAAATTCGTTTGCGATGTCAATGGTGGAAAGCCTATCAGTTCTTTCTTTGTGTGTGTTTCAAACTGTCAGGTTACTAAATTGTTCCTGGCTCATCCTTGAATGGAGCCATGTTTTTAGCCTCCGGGCAGTCGAAAAGGATCTTTCACCGGCTGCAATTTTGCCGGATTTACGAGAATCAGCTTACATAATGTGACAACTTCTTTTATCATTTCCCGTTCTGGGTTGGGTAGCTCTTTAATAATAATAATAATAATAATAATAATAATAATAATAATAATAATAATAATCACTTTATTTAAGTCTCAAATCTATCTAGCTGAGCACAGATGCTCTACTAATTGGGGAGACTAAATCAAATCAACTCTAAATAAATCAAATCAAATCAAATGCTGGTTTTTGGGTAGAGGGGAAAACCGGAGTACCCGGAGAAAAACCTCTCGGAGCAGTGTAGAGAACCAACAAACTCAGCCCACTTATGATGCCAAGTCCGGGAATCGAACCCAGGCCACATTGGTGGAAGGCAAGCGCTCTCACCACTGCGCGCAATTTTTACTATGATGTCATTAAAACACGAATAACAAGAGGCTACAATGAGCCTAAACTCAGGCTTGCAAAAAACAGTATTGTATCCCTAATTTAGCGCTAAACAAAAGAATAGAGAAAAGTCTGTCTTTCTTACATCGGATGCATTGCGCTTAGCTTGTGTTGGAGTCTATTTCTTTAGACCCCTATCAACATATATCTCCCTAAAATTACAAACTCGCTTTACAGCTCAACCATTGAGAACAATAATTGTAACACTTGTAAAAAAGAAGAAGAAAAAGAGAAACGAAAAATAGCCAGCGATATATGCCACTAATAGGTTTCAAACTCAGGTTAGTTGAGTCAGAGGCAGGAACAATGACCTCTTGTCCACAGAGGTTCAGCGCAATGTAACATGATAAAATAGTGTATTGATTCCAAACAAACTAAGCACACTTGTTTTTGCACACTTGTTTTCGCTTCGATGGATATTTGTTTGAGAAAGAAAGCGCTTATCGAACAATGTAGTTTATTTCGCATAAACGTTAATTGAGTCTCGGTGAAATGTGAGGAGAAAAATAATCAACAGAGTGAAACTGTTTACAAATACGTCAATCCAGACTCATTTGAAACATAAGAAAGCCGAATGTTTGTGCGGTCAGTTTCAAGTCACGCAATAAAAAACTAATCGCTTATCATTCATAAAATAATGTCCAGAAAGTGAGATATTGTGGAAGAATAGTAAATAAACTACCTGTCAAAGTCTCAGGGGTGTATGATATCCCGTACTTGAGTTATTCAACAAAATGTACTACCTCTTAATGGAGCTGACACGGGGAAACACGGCAGTCTAATTAAAAACATCTGGAGGTAAGTTCGAACATGTTAAAAGCTTTCTTCTCGCAGTTGAACTTGCAAACATTCGTATGGACACTTCTCTTAACATATTAGTTGTTCAGACTTCAAAGACACAAGGTGAATCGATGTTTTCCGATATGTGACAACAGGCATCATTCATCGGTTCGTGTCTGTTTCTTTGCAGTGTATATTCATAGAACCCTATTTAAACATATATCCCTTGAAAATTGCTTTACAGCTCAACCATTTATAACTTACAATAATTAATTAACACTTGTAAAAAAATATTTAAAAAAGAAGATGAAAGAAAAGGAACGCAAAAAAAAGAAAGAAAGAAAAAGAAAAAAAAACAGGTGTCGATAGTGGGAATCGAACCCGGAACATCTGCATTACAAGCGGTACAGATGACCGCTAGACCACCGACATTCAGAATAGCTAATGAGGCAAAATAGTTTACTTATTCCAAAATGACCATAATTATTATTTAGCGCTTGCACAGAAACGCCGGAAGTGAACTTTGTGGACGATACTCGAAGAAAAAGGAGAATAGACAGTAATTTTAGACCCGGGCGATCCACGAGATGCGGGAAGCCCAAGTAATCACCATCCTTCAGCAGCACTTGTAAGATTTCCATCTGGGCAGTTAACATTGAAATATTAACATCATCGTTGTACAGTTTTTACATAAACTTTACCTCTTCGGATTTGTCTTGCGAATTGAGGGTCTTAATTAAGAGAGACTCCATCTTTGCATACATATCAAAGCTTGGCTGGTCAAAATGCTGGTCAATAGCGTTCATCGTCAAGTCAATAGCTTCAAAGTATATTCGCCTGTAATAGTCTTATGCGGTCACAGGATATGTTGGCTCTCCAGTGCCAATTTCAATTATTCTCGGTGCGTGAGTTGTCCTTGGTAACATCGGTCCTGTCATAGAGGGATAGCTTTTACTTTTCAGTAAAACTACATAAAATGATCTGAAGCTCATATTCCATATTAATTGTAAAGACTAATACTTAATTCTGTCTATTTATCTGCGCGTTTGTCTTTGCCAGTAACTCTGGTCACTTTTGAATAAATGAGTTTTTGCTATTTTTGGCTCCGTTAGTTTTGTTAAAATATTTTTTGTTTAATTTATTTTTATTTTTGCAAAAAAATTGGGGTTAAAGCCCCCACCCCCTCCCTCTGCACAGTCCCTGCTGGTGACTGAAATGCGTCATCAGTTGTTAGGAGATGCATTATGCGCAAGATCGGAAGTAATTTTCACAAGTAATGTTTACAGAGTCCTTAAAGTGCCTATAACCCCAAAAATCTTTTTTCACTCAATTAAATCTTTGTATGGAACTGAGAAAAATGCTGCAAAAATTTTGAATTTGTTTAAAAGCGCGATTTTTTTTATTATTTTTTGAAGAGTGGGAAAATAGCCCTTTTTGAAAACACGGCCGAGCCGCAGAATCATTGAATAGGATCTGGGAATAGTGTAATTTGTGATGTTATTCCAGGCCATTGATCGCTTTCTTGTTCAGAACTGTTATTGCTTTGGAATGCCAGATACTGATTCGTTGTTTTCAGGTGTAGCAATGGGCCAAACAAGGTTAAGGGTTTATCATTTCACCCAGTATCTTTTGAAGAGGCTGTCAATCCGAAGAAACGCAAGAGAAGAACAAATTGGGTCGACTTTGTCAACCGATCAAACCGATCAAGTTTTTTCTCCATTTTCCTTTCTGCTTCATTGTGAGCCAGCCATTCCTCGTCTCCTATTGCCTCATTGGCATAGACATCTCCTGGCTCCTTGTCATCGGAACCCTTGACTTCTAAGTTGTACTCAACATCCAGCCGTTTCTGTGGCCTCGGAATCCAAGCTAGAGTCAAAGCCAGCATTGCTGGACGACATTATGAATAGATTTGATAATGTTATTTTTTTTAGTCAAACAAAAGTTTTTTGCCATAATACTAAACCCTGAAAACGATTGATCCCATAAGTATAAACCAGAGCGAAGCAAGCTTAAGAAGCGAGCAATATCCTGGAATGATGTCACTAGTCCCATTCTCCCATTTGCTCAGTCGTGCATTAAATGGCGCCCACTTTAAAAATTCATACAAAAATTGGGTTTTAACCAAATTCTAAAAATTTTGCAGTATTTTGTCAGTTGTATACAAAGATTTAATTGAGCGAAAAATTATTTTTGGGGTTATAGGCACTTAAACTGTCATTTGAATAATGAGCGATTTCATTCAGGAGGTTGAGCAATTCGATGTTATCGCCGCTTATAGTACCACTTGACTCGGTGCAAAAGTCATGACTTATTGGAATCTTCACGAGGTTGCAGTAAGTTGATTCCAGAATCAAGAATGCATGCAAACAAATTCCGTAAATTCTCACCAATTTCTGCCAAGCGATTTGTTTTCCACTTTCAATTTTTTTACTGCTGTGTCTGTTATCTTATTGTTGATGTGTCCTTGAAACATATTTGAATGGCACTGGACAACCAGTTGTTTTGAGGTGTGAAGTAGTAACGGTTTATTTCACATCCTCGCAGCATGCAGCATGCTTGACTTCCGTTTCAGTCACCGGTATATTATGGTCCACATTGAACTAGTCACATGGTACTCAGTTTCATCCCTTGTCTTTTTTTTACTCTCGGCACTTAGTGCCTCGTATGGAAAGCTTCGCTTTCTGGAATCATTGCCCGACAAATGTCACGGATAGGCTTTCAACAGCAGCATGACAGCAGCCTAACATGATCGCTTGTATTTGGTTTGATCACGTACAGTGATTCAAATAGACAAGATTGATTTGCATTGCAATTGTACAATGAATTTAACAGGAAATACAGTCAAATAGGACTCCTCTGATCCCTGTGAAACTGGTCAAAAAAGTGAGTTTTCGATAAGAGAGAGACTATTTATCTGTCTCCAGAAAGGAAAATTGAACAATCACATGTGTGCAAGATTTTCACTGCATTCATTCAGCTCATTTATGTAAGCTTAACATTTAGAGACATGCAAAATGCCATTCTTCTGCAGTTAGCCCAACTCAGGAGGTTCCTTCATTACTTGGATCGAGCATTCGGTGATGTCCACTCTTTATGCAGTTGGTCACAAGTTTCACAAGTTCATCACGTTTTCCACTCAATTTCAAACCCCTGCACTTCAACCACCTTTTTAACTGCCCCACAGTGTTGCCTTCTGGTTCTCTTCCAAATCTGGAGAAGGGAACATCGTCATCTTCAGTCGGAACGGTTAAAGAGCGAAGAGAACTGTTGGTGAATGACATAATTTCACTCACGCTCTTACAGAAAAGCAATTTGTTTGTCTGATTCACCTGGGGGTTCCAATTTTGTGACGTCATTAGTGTATGTATGTTAACTTAGTTACAAAATCCATCTTAATTACATCATAACCTAACTAACACTGTATATCTAACATTAAAAATATCAAAACTATAAAAACTGTTTTACATGAATGCCGTGTTTCTAAAAAACATAAGTTATCGAAGAGGATAAAAGTAGTTAAGTAGATGAGTAAAGTCGTTGAGAGTTTATTAGATAGTTTTCGTACCAAACTCTCTGTTTATCACCTCAAACATTCTCCCCATAAACATGCTCTATGTGGAAACCGTTTCTGCTTTAATGTACGACGTCTCACGTTTGTCTGTTCCATCTAATATGAGTGATCTCTTTACTAAAGTTAATGACATGCATACACAGTCTGAGCTTAAATCAAAGGTCTTTTGCCAGATTTGGAGCTAAACTCTGGAATTCCTACTGGGCCGGGACAAATTTCGACAACTCCCTAAAAGTGCCTTTAAAAAGCATGTACATGGTTTGCTACTCTTAGTAATGGAGGCTGAGGATAATTATGTTGAAATGCCTATCCTTCTGCATAAAATTACAAATTTTACGTAACTTATGTATACGAAGTATAGTTTTGTTAGACTCTCTTAACTTTCTTATCCGCCTATTTTCGTTTTCACATCATCTTGTTTTCGTTCCTTTAATCTAATATTGTTGTAGTTTGTATTGTGATTGTACTGATAATTACTGGTAATTCTTAATGGTTTTAGTTGTTGTACTTCCTTTGTAATTTATTTTATTTGTTAATGTGATTAGTTGATCGGTTAACCACGGACTGCGTGTTGCTCCGCCCACCGTGATTAGCCTTTGCTATTTGTGGGCGGAGACGGACTGAACCTTTTGTATCTGTTTGTATCTGATTACCTATTTTTGATTGATTGATTTATTTTGTTCTACTTTTATATTATTAGGCTCTACTTGGTAATTGTAATAAATGAATTGAATTGAATTGAAAAAAAAATTGAATTGAATTGAATATTAACACTTTCCTTACTGCTGTTTCCCATATAACATCTAGTTGACATCTACAGGATACATTTAAATGAGTGAATGTAATTTGCTAAGTTGTACTTAAAACAAAGCCTTTTAAAGAAACTATTGTTATAGTGTGCAGTGTTCATTTTAGGAAGCTTGCTGGAATGATATCTTAAAGTGCATATGAAACGAAATTTTTCATTAGCTTGTTCAAAAGAGCTTTCAAAATGATGAAGAACGGCTTTCATTTTATTGGGATAACACTCTTGGTTGCCGAGTTATTCAACATACTTGTTACCAGACCTCTACCTTCCAAAGAATAAAATCAGAGTTTCTCTCCTCAAGAAGTGCTATTTGCTCTTGATGTTCATTGAGTAGGTGTGAGTGAATATGGACATTACACAGCACAAGTATGAGAAAGTGTGTTAGACTCTGGAGCAATAAATAAGGCATTTCTCATTTGGGAAGGTAGAGGTCTGGTAACAAGTATGTTGCTATGGTGACATCATAACCACTATCATAATGTGTAGTTCTGGCAGCACATCAACCCTGCAAAATTTCAACCCTGTAGACTTAGTATTTGCACAGATACT
>JAEMWC010000805.1:245000-290000 GCA_016490735.1 Pachyseris speciosa | reverse complement strand
TAATGATAAAGCTAGGAAAATTGGTATTTATTTTGACATAAATGCCCCTAGAAAAAAAAATAAAGGGTACAAACTCTTCGTTTACAGCAGTCAACAGGAATTGACCGCGGTTCAGAAACAATATAACAACAAACATAAGACTTATTACAAGAAAACAAAGCACAATATGAATAATATTTCTTCGAAGATTCTTGGAGAAGGTGCAGAAATCTTGTATTAAGCTAGAAAATTTCCTTAGCAGATTTGACATAAATGTCCGTAGAAAAGACAAAAAAAGAGGTCCGTACCTGATCGTTTAGAGCAGTCAACAGGAATCACTGAGACAGCAATCACTCGGAATGCGACAGAGCTGAATAATAGAGCCATTTCCCACAAAATCTTTCCTTGGCTTACACAAAACACTTAAGTGCTTTGATGGTTTTACTGTTACTTCCCATGTCTTCCGAAGAACCTTCTTCAATTAATGATTCTCAGTGGCAAAACATCATCCAGATAACGAAGAAAGCGCTTGCCAAACCAAACGAGCATTTCTCTCGCAGACCCGTCCACTTTAAAATTTATCAAAACCAGCCAGCCAGTCAACCCATTTCGCTGTTTTTAACATCCAAACGCTGATTCTTACCGGTTCAAACAAACGACATGTTTAAAGACGGCGAAACTTAATTGTTGTTTACAGGCTGCTTTCAACGAAGATCTCTTAAAGACTTGACGAAGTGAAGCGCGCTGGGTTTTGACTGTTTTGGCAGCATTTTGACAACTTAATGTCAGATTTTGAGAAGTGCACATGCACATGCATTTGATCGGATTTTTTATTTTTACTCGAGCTCGAGTTTCCCCCTTTAATGCTTAATTTTACGAGGACTCATTGCGATTACGTGTTGATAAGATAAGGGCAAAAGTTTCTTAACGCTACTGTGAGGAACCAAGGTCGAAAAACAGTCAGCCAAGCCGAGTAAAAACACTCGTTCGCTTGCAAAGAAAACAACGTAACAAAACAAACAAACAATTCAACTACTTCTTTGCGTCCAAAACGAGTACAGATGATTGTTATTTATATCCATTCGAGAGAAAAATACAAGTTTCATTCCTGAACAAAAGTAACAACGATTAAACCAAATGTTAAGCTTCTGTTTATTTATTTTACCTCACTGTCCTGTGTTGTAGAGGTTTCTACCACTTGAAAATGCGTAAGCTTCAGTAAGGTAAAAACAAGCATCCGCAAAAATAGCAAACGGTTTGTCCAAAGAAAGAGCTTCTTCCACAGAGTTTGAGCTACTCATTCCTCCCATTAATACCGGTGAACTGTTAAGTGACTTTTCTTGGTGAGATGCAAGATGCCGCGGTGAAGTGAAAGCCCTTGAAGCGTTGAATTATACTGTTTTCAACCGCACAATCTTTGAAGCTTTTCCTGAGAAAAATCTTCCGTCCTTCCTTTCATCACTTGAAAATTCACCTTCCGGAGTATCTTTTGACAAGTTCTTGATCTTTATGCTTTTTACGCGAAAGACAAACTTCGATCGAAGATGAAGTTGTTTTGCTCAAAATAAAGAAACCAACTGAATGTGAAATTACCAGCCGCAGAAAGCGCGCGAAAAATTTTAACGGCCTCGATTTGGTTTGGGTGTCCCACACTTGGCTTGAGCCTGCGATCCAATCGAAAGCAAGTACCTGGTCAGCGGTCAACTTCAAAAAAACAGCTGACCTCGATGAGGTCTTAACTTGAGCCCGCGATATGGTCACGTTACACTGGTCGGCGGATACCTTGTTTTGACAGGTGTCAATTGGCTATAAGATGGATGTCCAGTATCAAAGATGTACGCTGTAAAGTAGCTGGTCAGCTGGGCCAGGTGGAGTATGGCCGCCATGTTGGATTATTATGATTATTATTAGGATATTATTAATTATTGGGCGACTCCGTCGTCGTCGTCGTCGTGCGTACGCGCCCACGAGCAATACCGCTAGCCATTTTTACCATGAGAAAAGCAGTTGACGGGTTTCTATAGGTATGGGGCTCCGCTTGACGGCCCTTCGGGCCGTCGGAGCTCCGCTACAATGACCACTACTTGCAATTGGAGCCAGAATTACTTACATCTAAGCAGATGTTCATACTTTTTGCTGGAAAAACCTCTACGTTTGCGAAATTGTTTTACAAATTATTAGCAAAAATTGTAAATATGCAGAAATTTTCTTAATTTATTTAAATATGGCAGAATAATAACACTGAAGCGACTTTAAGACTTTTTTTGTCTCTGATTGTAAAATATGTCAGTATTAGCCTCCACTGAAGAGGCGGGGGAAGGGTGCGAAAGATTAACTATATTTATGCAATCCCGTGTCCCACTGGGCCCCGGTAAGTTCCACGTAGTGGTTCTAGTTAACATTCATGAAGCAATGCCCAAGGGTATTCTTTATAGAAAACTAAGCGCCAAATGCTCGTAACTGAATTAAGAGAACAGCACTCATAAACAGCACACAAGATGCCCATCTGACTTGGAAATGGTCGACTTTATTAAATGCAGCACTTATTACCAGTGTTTTGCTTACTGATATTGCTCAAGAAAGAAGCTTCCTTAGCTGGAAAACAGTGTGCAACATTCTTGCTTGACTTAAAAACAGCACACAGTAGCCTTGGTTAACCTTAAGCCAACGCGCATAGATTTTGTCCGACTTGAAAACAACGCTCAAAAGATTTAGGGTTATTGTTAAGTTTAGAGCTAGGGTTAAAATTAGGGCTGGGGTTAGAGCTAGGGTTAGGGTTAGGGTTAGAGCTAGGGTTAGGGTTAGAGCTAGGGTTAGGGATGGAGCTAGGGATAGGGTTAGGCCTAGGACATTGCAAACGTTAATGTTAACGTTAAAGTAAGGTGCATTTTGAGTCTCAATCAGCTTAAAGGGCTCCTCCAAAATGAAAAGAGCGCACAGGTTTCTTGGTTGACTCTTAATTATTTTGAAAAGGCTTTGGCCGATATAAGTAAAGTGCTGAAGAGGGTGATTTGGTTGAAAACGGCATACAGCAGGATCGGACTTGATTCTAACTCAGTGGTCAAAAAGCTTGCTGTCGGCCGAGAAATAGAATAAAATATTAAAGACAGGTGTTTTTAGTTGAAGATAGGTTTTGGCCAATACCAGCAACTTCTGTTCGTGAGCAACACCGAAAATTTGAGTTAACAATGTTCAAGGGCAAAATAAGAGTTAAAAGAGTAAGCTGTTTCCCGTTGGTTTCCGCTTCGAAACAGAGCTTTGACTGGCGTTTCACGTGCTTTGGTCATTTGAAACGATTTTGAAGGGTTCATTTTCGTCGTCAAATGGAAACAGTGGAACGAAAATCGTATCACAAATCAACGTAAATGATGACAGTGAAAAAAGTGGAACAAAATACTTCTGATCACTATTTTTGCTGGCTTCAAATTGGCTTCAAAACGTACATATGAAATTTAATCCCTTTTGTCTGTTGACGGATTCATTTTCATCGTCAAATGTAAAATGGTATTAAAATCAAAGTAAATGACGACAGTTCAAGAATTTGGACAGAAAAACTTAACTAGTTCTGACGATATTCTTTAGCTTAAAGTGCCTATGAAGCGAAATTTGTTTCTTGCTAATTTTAAAGTTTACCCCTAAAAACGCAAGAATCTCAAAATTTGGGGTGCTCGTGATTAAAATTGGCGATTTTATGAGCGTTTGAAGTTGGGCTATTTTGCCTTTAAAAATGATCAGGGGTCTGGGTCGAGTTTATTCGCGAAATTCTATGATATGACGTCATTTTGGGTACAAAAATGTGTTTGCGCTTAAGAAATATAATGAAATAGTTGGAATATTACTCCCCAAAATTACATAACAGCTACTGTCACGTGTCTTTTTGGCCGCGCGATTCAAATGCCATTTTTGAGGGCAAAATAGCCCAACTTCAAACGCCTGTAAAATTGCCAATTTTAATCAAGAGCACCTCAAATTTTGGAATGTTGAGTTTTATGGATTAAACTTTAAAATTAGTGAGAAATAAATTTCGCTTCATAGGCACTTTAAGACGATAGAAAATTTTCATACCCGTGAATTGTGAAATTCAATCGCACACAAATGGGCTGTCACACGATTCGGGTGAAAATTATTTTAACTGTTTATCTCGGGTTGCTGTTAATCTTGCGTGAAAATACTTTTTGCTGATGTTTACAAGACTCCATGTATAAGCGAACTAACCGAGGTACTCGATGCAAAAGTGTTTTATATGTTAAAATCTGCCAGCATGTTAATCTCTTCATGTGTTTACATCACCAGACAGCCGATCATGAGTTTTGTGCTTTTGAATATTTGCCACGCGTGGCAATGAAACTCTTCCTTGCACTGTTTTCCAAGATACTCAGCTCATTGAAAACGGACCGACTTCTCGTGATGCCGATTGCCCACTCTTAGATGAATTCTCCATGATGTTTTCGAAGTGAAAATTTTTCCACCGCAGCCAAGCGAATTTCATTTCCAGTCCTCGCCAGAACTTTTCAAGGTGACAGTGCCCTCTGTGATTGCAATGAATTCTGGGAATCAAATGGCCTCTCGAACGTGGAAAACACCGAATCAAGCATCCCATTTTTTCGCCTAAGTCAAAAAACAACTCTCCTTTCCCAATTTCTGGCACGGCAACCTTTGGCAAATGGGCCAACACTCTCAACTACGGGCCGCCTTAAAGACGAGAGTTGCTTTCAGACTATCCCACCTGGCTCAGCACTCTGTACTGCAAAACGCCGATTTGTTTGCTCCGGCAGTCAACTTAAATTTCTTCGTGTTTGGCAAGCACAGAGAAACACCACTCGCTTCTTTGAGAAGTGTCTGACTTGCGGGTCTAAAGACTTTAAATGACGTCTTTTCGACTACCTGGCTGGCGAGTTTCCATTAAATTTACCTAGCGATCGACACCTCAGAGCCACGTAAGTTTCACACCAATAAAACTTAAGGTAATTCCCCTGAAAAGGATGTACTATTAAGATTTTTTTCAGACTTGGCACAATTGATAGTCATGCATAGGACATTGAAAAAATGCAGTAAAAAGATAAGGTCACCGTGCTTGTTTTAGCCCTGCATACTTGTTGTTCTAAGTGTTTTTACGGAGTTGTGCGAGAAACGTTCGAAGCATGAACAACTGAAGAAAGCTGTTATTATGTAGCAAAAACTATGAATAGTAGTGAAAACTAGAGCCTAATTGTTTTTCTGGGCTATATTCTTTTAGTATTGTGATTTCAAATTGCCCGATCTTGCAAATAATGAGAGGGAATTGGACCACTTTGTCATCATCTCAAACTCCTTCCTGGTTCCAAATGCAGAGTTTCACCCCATTTATATATAAATAATCCAACTTCTACTATTAAACTTTTTTTCTCCTTAAACTATGTTTTTCGTGTGCCTATTACAAGTACATTACACCAATAAAAAGGGGGGTCACTATGCTCGTTTCTTTACAACACGACGACAAAGGGAATTTTTCACCTGAGAAAGCTCAATGTCAAGGCAAATTTGCAATGTATCTAGTGTACGCACGCACGAGCGCGCGCTAAATGATGCCATAAATTATGTGCAGTAAGGATGCGCCATGCAATTGAGAGGAATCACCTTAAATCGATGTTTTAACCGCCAAACGTGTAGTCTATGTCACACTATCAAACAATCCTTTTCTACCTGTCAATCATTTCACGTGCTCTTCAATTCAACTTGCGCGTGATTATTAATACACATACAAATGAGCTGAAATGAATTAATTATTAGCAGGAAACAACCCCGCAAGATGAAATGTCTTGATGTTTAAGGAAATTCTCCTTACTGATAGCGAAAGATGTTTAGGGTGGATGGTGATGAGAATATAGACATTGGCACAAGGGTTTAAAGGATGTTTTTCATCCAAGGGTGCTGACTTTCAATAGTCCAGTTTCCAGTTCCCCATGGCCGCTGAATAAAAGCACTGAGAACACATTTTTATAGGGTTAGCCTCATCTGAAGTGAATTATATTCACAAATTCCAGTGAGAAGATGTCCTGTTTACAACTCTGTCTGTTGTTTAATTTTGAAATTTCAGGCACCTTGACCGGCTGGTATTTGTGAATATTTTACTTTTGGTTTAGACTAAACCTCTATCAATGTGTAATTTCTGTTTATATTCAGCATTAATTTTAAATACGACAAGGGACTATTAAACCTGAATATTGTTTGCCTTAGAGTGCTTCCAGATGCACCAAGACTTGAACCGTTAACTGAAAATGGCTCCCAGGAGCAAGAAGATGAAAGCGATGGAGAAAGTGACGATCAGGATGAAGACGAACCTTCTCTTCCCAAGAAGAAACGAGTGGTTTTGAAAAGAAACTTCAGACGTCCCAACCATGAATCAAAGCAAGATTCAGATCCACCCAAAGAATGACTGTAACACAGCTTACTCTAATGTGTATTTCAACATCAGCCATTGCATTTCCTAAAAAGGTTTCAATAGACTCCATGGTGTATATATTATGCTACTTTGTAGGCAGACATCAGCAGTCGCAATTTGTACAGCTTAAGTCGCAATTTAATATGGTTTATGTCATTTTAACTTTACAGTATCAGCCTGTGGAACATTTTACTCTTAACGTATGCTATTTTGTTGTTGTTTTAATTGCAACCAGCTCTGTTTGGTTCTTGAGCAAGGTCGGGTAGCTTAAATGCTTAGTAATGCTAAGTTAGTGTAAATATGAACCAGATGCAGTTGACTCTTGTTGTCTTGAACATGTGAGAAAACAAACGTAAGTGTTTGTGAAGATGTGAGTTTGACATCGTCTTCACCAGCATCACTCCTTCATGAATGAATTGTGTTATTTAGCGCAGGATGGTAGAAGGGGACTGGTGTTTAGTAAGAGCAGTTCTTCCAAAATAAGCTTGCCATTTAGGTGAGAAACAGTGGGACTTCATCTCACTCTTGGCGTCCAGTGTATATGCCAAATAGAGCTGATTTTAAGCAATTTAGGTTACACTAAACCTGTTAAGTCTCAGAAGAAAATGAGTTCATTTTGGTCAAGACCACCACTTATTTAAAGATGGCAGGAGTCTGTTGTAACAGAATTTTCACTTCTTGTATTTTAACATAAGCAGGGCTGTCATTAAAGACCAGTGGCCAGGGATTTCCCCTTTTTTCAATGAGTTAGATCCCCAGCTAGTTCTGCACAGAAAAAATATTTGACAGCTTAAGTAACGATGACGGCGATGGCAACAAGAATGCCACAAGACAATAGGCTCGCTCTGCACTTGTGTTTTACAGTTTTGGTACATTTCTCTGACAACCTCAGGAAAACAACAACGTGAAATGACCAAATTTTAGGTTTTGTGGAGAATGTGAGCATATGACAATGAACTCTTCTTTCTTTTTCCCAACTTCAATGCAGTTTTTACTTATTTTGCTCCAGGATAGTTCGCCAGCATTTACCGGGAAAACAGGCAAGAACAATTGTGAAAGAGTTACAATAATGGAGTTACATTTTGAAACATTGAAGTTTTTGTTGCTTTTGCCATCGCCATTGCTTAAGCTCTCTATTGATGATACCACTGTAAATGATACCAAAGCTGTAATCCCCTGCTACTGTTTGCATATCCTTCCCTACTTCAAAAATTAGTGACAGCCCTGCATAAGCCCGTTGTGTTAAGAAAGTTAAGTGAGACCAATAAAATGTAGCTGGTTTCTTCACCATAGTTGACAACTATAATAGCTAGATGTTGGCTTATAAGGACATCCTCGAGAATATCGAAATTGGATTAGCTAAATTCAAAAAATGTATTGATAGTTGCAAACAAGCAAAATGCTTTTTGGTGGAAAAAAAAGATTGAAAGGAGCTTCTGATCTTTTTGAGGTATGCATTGGCTTTTTGTACAGTATGTTACCATCTTGTTCATGTTTGTTTTGTTCTTTTGCTCAAATCTTTTCCACAGTTGATGATGCTGCCATCAGCAGCAAAAAAGCCGACAGTCTGTTTGACTTCTGTATGTAGAACCAACTAAATATGTATGCAGTAGTATTCCTAATCAAGAGCATTTCTGAAACAAAAAAGACATATTCCAAGATAAAAAAAAATTCAATCACTTCTGAGTAAAGCTAAAGGCAAATTTGAACCAAATTTCTCTTGATTTAATAGCTACCGGTATTAAATGATTGTATTCTTTGTTGATACTCTAGTACAGGTGTGGGGTAGCATTACTGTGTTTCTGAAGAACAGTCAAAGACTTGTTCTAAGTAATTACAAATTACCTTAAGGTCTTTTTCTAAGGCTTTGTTGCACACATAGAGTAGATATTTCAAGAGAGATTTTGAAATACTTGCAATTGTAAATATGTGATTTTCAAATGAATAACCAGTCAAACACGCAAGCATGTCACATTTGGCATTTGGAGTTTTGCGATACAAATGAATCAGTTTTGCCAATGCCATAAATTCCCTTTGTGGTGATTAATAATTTAGCTCATTCTACACTTCAAATATAAAATGGACCAACTAATCACTGTTTTGAATTCTCCCTCTGTAATGAAAATATTGCAAAAATATTCAGTGTTGAATTCCATGTATCTGGCCACCAAGAGGCCAGGGAAATCTGGCCAAAGAACACGTAGACCATAATTATTATCCCACTAATAGTTTTGACACTCGAAGTTTTTGTTTGTTCAAGTCAATATAAAGGTGTGTGCAAATGCTAGCAACATTGTTGGCTGATACCATCCAACATTGCTGTGTACAGCATGTTTTGTTTTGAACATCATATTGGGGGTTGTTGGGAGTTGTTTCAGTTACGAACAGTGGGCCCTTTGCAGGAAGTCAGTCACATGGTACAAAAGTGCCATACTGGGATGCAAGCAACCCACTGGGACAAGACAAACAAAGAAAATTACCATTTTAAATGATGTAAGCTCTTTGTTTGTCTAGTTCCAGTGGGTTGTTTGCATCCCAGCATGGCAGTTTTGTATTGCATGACTGACATCCTGCAAAGGGTCCATTGCAAGTAAATTTTGCAATCTGATTGTCTAATTTGCCACTGTTGATAAGAGTTTAGGCAACGCTGCTCGTGTCAATGTGTCATACAATGGCTTTTTCATTTTTATTTTTGGATGTTGATATTGTAGTTAAAACTAAGGGAAAGTGGCTTAGTGGTGTCTATACTCTTATCGACAACGATAAATTATTCATCATCACAGTGGCCAAAATGTTGTGGACTGAGTCCACTACATATTTACCACTGTGATAAACACCCATCATGTTGGGCCCAGCTAAGTTGGATGTATGGGCCAAAAAGATTGGGAGCATTTGCACATTCCTTGAGATGGTCATGTTGATGAGGTGGCTGCATTGTTAATTCATCCAATAATGCCCTTTGTCGGGGAATAATTTTCAGTTGGTTTCCACAGTTGTACCAGATCAAGGCAATTAAATACGAATTATCTGCCATTATTGTGTAAATTATTGTCTTGTTTGCAGATGAGGCCAGGTTGCATAGGAGGAGGGGTGAGGCATGACTCCTTAGAATCTTACATAATAGGGATACTCCTAAAACAGTTAATACCATGCCAAAGGAAACGCAGCCAATCAGAATGAAGGCTCGTGTGTATACCAAGAAAATACAAGTGACTCGTGAGATATTCCACGGTATACCACTCGAAAGCGTTGCATAACTAGTATATACACTATGCTATGAGTTATAAAAAATAAGTACGGTAAGTAACGTACTAACTCCTACATTTTTTTTTCAACTTATGTGGCCGCGCTTTGTTTCAGCATCAACGAAAAGCGTGTACCAACATCAATTAGCACGCCAAAGTTCAGAGTGAATAATATCCATTCATAACTCTGTCCAGCAGATAAATCGTCATCCAGTCCATAAAATGTATCAGTTGCAATACATGTTATCCGCTGAGTACTTATCCACTAGAAAGAGTTATCCGCTCTTTGAACAACTAGGGCCAGGTCTCCAGTACAGTGTGAGGGTCTTGGACAAATAGACCTTTCCACGGTTTCTGACGCCATTTTGCCTGGGGAGCACCCACGGCTAAAATTTATACAGTAAATGTGTGGGATTTTGGCCGACTTTGGACCGCTGTAACGTCGCTACAAAGAGGGGGATTTCCACATTGAAAATGTCTTTTAAAAGACATTTGTACTGCGATTATTTTCATGAAGTATAAAGAACAGGCTACAACGGCCGTAACGAATTTTTAATAAACATACAAACCCTTCTAATCAAAATTATGGAAATTGCCGAACGAAGCCACATACGTATAATTCGAATTTACGAACATCGTATTTTATTTAATGGCCTTATTTTCTGTTAAATGAATGATATCAATAAAACTATTAAAAAGTAGTGGTAAATGTTGGAAATCCGCCTCTTTGTAGCAGCGTTACAGCTGTTCAAAGTCGGTCAAAAGGCCATACCCCTTTTACTGTAATTTTAACCGTGCTTGCCCCCGGTCAAAATGGTATCTATACACATGCTTTGTTTGGCTACATAGTATATGACTGTCACCGATATTTTACAGGTTTTGACCAATTAGTCTGAAACTATTTTGTTCCTCTTCGTCTTTGCAAAATTCCTACAAAAGCAATAATTGTTATCTGATGGTTTGCTCTCTCCCTTGAGCCTTCTGTAATGGATTCATGCATTTAAAAAGCGAGCAAGGATGATTAGTCGTAATTTTAACCTGGTTTCCTTTGACATTTCACTGACAGATGAAAGATTATCAAAATAACAATTGACCACTTTCTCATTTGGAGAAGTGTTTCTGAGTTGACATGGTCACAACAATATTTTATACTTGCAGCTTGAAAGGCGGAAGAGAAAGCGTTGAGGCAGAATAATAAGAGATGCCCTCCCAATTCTATTGCCCTGAGAGCCGCGTTAATTGCCTCTTTCAGCTCTGTTTTCAAAGCAAACCTTAGGTTCTTTTTCATTTTTTTTTCTGCAAGAGATGCTTCTATGAGTGAATAATTTCGAAGGTTTCTCTGACCATATAACCGTTCGATGAGCCGGCGCTTTCTTTCTCAAACGCTTGGCAGATTCGAATGGCGAGATTAGTCATTCAGGAATAAATAAACTATTTTCCGACCTCATTAGCTACGCTGAGAATTCGTGGTGTAGTGGTCGTTGATACCGCCTTTAACATTCTTTTTTCACTTTTTGTTGCTGTGTTTGTTTGTTTTTACAAATATTTTTATTTGTTGATAGGGTTCTTTTGATATTCATCACAAGCAAAATGATTAAGACTCGAGCATCATGATTCATTGAATAATAATAATAATAATAATAATAATAATAATAATAATATAATGATGATGATGATGATGATGATGATGATAATAATTGATAAGAAGGAGAGAGAGGTTGTCATAATTGATATTGCCATCCCAGGTGTTGACAGGGTAAAAGATAAGGAGCTTGTGAAGTTTGAGAAAGACCAAGTATTGAAAGATGAAATTGCAAAAGTCTGGCATATGCGAGAAGTCATTGTAGTGCCTGTTGTTATTGGGGCCCTTGGAGCCATATGAGTCAACTTTAAGGAGTACATGAAGCGAGTAGGCGTGAACGTGAGGTTGGGAGTGATCCAGAAAAACAGCATTGCTGGGGACAGCAAAGATACTAAGGAAAGTACTGACCCTGTAAGAAGAAGGAAAAGAGAGACCTGGGACCCGTGGTGACTTGTTGTAACTCGCTCCCAGGGAATTAACCAGGTCGAATATCCTGCCTGAGTCTATAATGAATGGACAAATAATAATAATCATCATCATCATCATCATCGTCATCATCATTTTTTCGTTTTTTTTTATTTAAAAATAAATAATAATCTTTATTAACAAATTCTCAAACAATCTTAAATTTACAATATATGATCTATTAGAATGCCAAAAAATGATAGTCATAATTATAATCCGTATAAATATTATGAAAATATTACTAAAAAAAACTTCATTTAAACATACCTACTGGTAAAGTTAGCCCTAAGAGTTACAGTGCTCATCGAGAGGGCTCACTTCGAAAATGAAAATCATTAACAAATGACATTAAATTAGGTTGGGTCAGAAACGGCAAAAGAGAAAAACAAATACAAAAAGCACCAACACACACAAATGGTGAAAAAGATGAAAAGAGGAGCCGACAGGTGGAACGCACACTATTAAGCGTTTCTATGAAATCTCATAGATTCACTTATAAAGGACTGGACATGGAAATATATATATATATTATGGAAATATATATTCCTAGCCGTGTAACCAGCCTTGCTTGTTTCTTACCGTTTTATGGAAAAACAAGTCACTATTTGTTTTAGCGACTAACTAACAAAACTATGCATTATGCACATGTCATCGGCTTCCCCGAGGGGTCGACCCCCGGGCTGACCAGGGGGATTGTAAAATCAGTCAAGTAAACTGAGGAATTTCCCCGGGGGTCGGGGAATCTCTCAAGACAAAGTCCCCTGGGTGAGGTGTCTCTCAGCTGAAAATCCCCATGACATCCTTTTCAAACTTGTGAATTCCCCACCCCCTAATCTTTGATTGTAAAACAATGTCAAGATTTTCCCCTACCTTCGGGCAAAGAATCCCATCCATCTCCTTGTATTCCCCCACATATCTCCCTGGTAGGCCCGGGGGTCGACCCCACGGGGAAACCGATGACATGTGCATCACAGAAAATTGTCTCAACCGGTTAAAGGAAATTGTCCAAAGAGAATGGAAATGACTAAAAGCGCGTCTTTCGGTTTCTGTTTTCTTTCTTTCTTTGTGTGTGTGTGTGTGTGTGTGTGTGTGTGTGTGTGTGTGTGTGTGTGTGTGTGTGTGTGTGTGTGTGTGTGTGTGTGTACCGTATCACGTAAGCATATTAGTAAAGTGGACGAGACGAACAGTAAGCAAGATTATTTTATTTCCCTGAGTACGTAAAATCAAACATGTAGAGGAAACTCTCGAGGCCAGCGACCCCGCTCTCCTTGCCCAGCGGGGCTCTCCTGAGCTGGATGAGCATGCCTTTGCCCTGGTGGTAATCGGCGGTGGAGATTGCTCCAGCGGCAATTACGTTACGGTTGTATTGAGGAAGCCGGCATGAATAATATAACAAACAGTTCAAAATTTGATTGAAGTGATCATAACAACACTGTTCCACTTGCGGCAAACTTTGCTATACTCGTATAGTGGAACAGAGAATTAACTCTGAAGTGTTCCACTATTTGTGTTCCACTATTTGTGTTCCGAGTGCTACGCGGCACAACATTCAACATTCATTCATTTGCTATACTCGGTGAGGTAAGACCAATCTATCTCTTAAAAACCTTCACTAAATAATGATTGCTGCGACGAAATAGAGCAAAAGATATACCCCCAAAACAAAGCTTGAAGAAGTTTTTGAACATGAATGGGTGTAATTTAAAGGTTAGTATTTTATCTCTTTTGAATAACTGCTTATTTGTAGGGTGACCCCCTTGAAAGCCAGGTTAAAAACTGATACATATATGAACTTTATTTCAACTTAGCTATATATTAACAAGCCAATGTGTCCGTACAGAAATTACAACATAAAATACTTTAATACTAAAACTACAGTGAAAGTTACCTAATAAGTAATTCCTTGTCAAACACCAAATCTGTCTAAGGCAAGGACCTTCTTCTTGAATTGAGCACAAGTTCGTTACAAATTGTTTGCGAGAGAATTCCATATGTTTTGCTGATAAATTATAACTGAACGCATGAAGTCCAAGCACGCTAGTAGTTAGTGGCTTGGGAAGCTATAGATAAGATAGTGCCTTCCACGAAGGTCATGATCAGTAGAGCGGAGGTTAAACATGCTATGCCCGTTGATTGTATTGCCTTTCCATATACAAGGATAGTAAGCAGTCAAAAAGAGCTTCTTACGAGTAGATACAAGAGAATGCGATTAGTTAGCGAATGCCCTTCAGATCGGCCACAGCCCAAAAGACCATCAGCGTGAAGGACAAATGTATAGCTCGTTAACTTGAAATAATCAGAGAAAGGAAGCCGCCAAGTATTCTCTTGTTAGGCAGTTTATAGCTTTTCAGTGAGCGCGCGATGTCAACTCCCAAGCGAATGAAAACTACGCCCCAAATAGAGCCTAAGAGAATTCATCAGCCTCCAACTTTCCAATGTTGTATCGCTACGCTCATGCGTTTACATTAATTAGTTTATCAATTACTGAAACGCCAATCTGGATGATTCTTTTCCGCTTCAATTTCCTTGCCTAAATTGTCTTTCTATGGGGTTACTCAATGTGCTATTTTTCCTTCGGAAATTAGTTTATGCTAGTGACCTTGAGAGTTTTCCTCTATACTGTTTGTCGTTGAAGCATGCACTTGATAACAGTTAAAGATTTTTGACGTTTTTGTTTGCCCACACACACGCTGTCGAAAATTTAGTTAACATTCATTTTAGTTACAATAGTAATGCAGAGAACTGGGATCGAAATATATTTTTCCTTAATTAACACTTGATTATGGAGGATCAAAATCTTGTGAGTATAAATTACTTTTTTGTCAAATCTTTTTTCCCACGCTCAGACACGCTTCAATGGCCTAGCATTTTTCCTGTTGATGCGGCCTAGTACCTTGGTATACGTAAATCAAACTTTAACGTTGGTAAACACACGGACTAAGGTCTTGAAGGCTGGAGATAAATTTCCGGGGGGGGGGGGGGGTGTACTTGGGTCAATTTTTCCTGGGTATGTGCCGCTGGCCTCTCAGAACCCCTACCCAATTATTAATAGTCTATTTTGTGGCCAAATATGGACCCCATCTTAGTTACTTTTGGGCAAATGTAATTTTTGTTATCCCATCTTAGTCACTTTCTGTTTATGCACCTACCTTATAAAGCCTTTTAGGTAGGTCATCCTAAAATGAATTGACACATTTGCCAAACTGAATGTAGAACACTCTTCTTTTCACCTACAGTACAAACATTCTGGTACAAAATCCCGGAAATGTGCGACCCTATTCTAGTGACTCTATTGAAAATGCAACCCCATAATAGTCAATCCAGTCGTGAAAATGCGATCCCATCCAGCGGCACACCCCCATTAGCCTATTACTAGGAAGTGACGCCCGGATAAATTTCATACCCACGAGTAGGCTACGCCTTTAGGCTCAGCCCCAGTAGTTAAGATCATCCAATGTTACCTTAACCCCTTTGTTTCCTCTCAAATATGAGCAAAATCTGTCGGGAATTTTCTGCTACGCTATTGCATGCTACATTACAACTTCATTCCTCCCCTTTTGGTTTACAGCATTTTTTAGATACCCTAAAATTTGAAATCAATTTCGATTTCCCTTTCGCATAACGCAAAAGTACAAAATGAATCCATGTCGCCGAAGCCCACCCGTATGAACTCCATATGGAGTACCTTCGGAGGTGAGCAACTCATTTCTCGATAACCACTGACGCTCTCGGAAAGTGGTTGGAGAGTCCAGCGTCATACTATCTCCGCCTGGTGAAATTTCTACTTGTGGTGGCCGGGACCACACTGAGGAAAGTACCAAGTAAGCAATAGTTCCCATGAATGTGAAAATAAATAGTCACGCTTTAGAATTTAGTCTACTTATATTTTTTCTGTCTGCGTGATTTGATGTGCAAAGATAGCTTAGCTTTCACGATGAACAGCCTCTTTAGAAATTAGTTCCTGGTTCTAAACAAGCTCTGTTGGTGGATTAAATAATCAAATTAAAAAAAATAAATAATCAATTTGTTTTGGTGTTTTTAGCTAATTTACAACTGCAAAAAAATCCGTTAAAGTTGACCTTTACAGCTTTTTGATCGATTTGAAGGTGAAACTCGTTTAGGTGGCCCAAATATATAAAGCTGCGCATGGCAACTTCACTTAAATTGAAATAATTTAGCAGTAAAGCCATTCAAGAAACATCATTTTGCAAAGTGAGAACGATATTTATGCATTCCGGCTTCAAAACAAATGAGAGACTTCTGCAAAAACGATTTCGCGAAAAAAAAAAAACCAATATCTTTTGAAATTAAATCGTGAGTCACAAAACTGATGCTTTATAACTATTACACGGCCTGTGAGTAAGCACGCACGTTCCTACATATACTGTATATCAATTACGCCCGCGTAAAGACCAATATAACGTCCTTAATCGTTTACAATTTCAGCAATTTTTCGAGGAGGACCGGTGCCTTTATTCATAAATTGATGTGAATGAGAGGCTCTCTATTTAGTGACCACTAAACTGCAGCGATTTTCCCCTTTTAATTCAAATCAAACGGTG
The DNA here is from genome assembly GCA_016490735.1 of Pachyseris speciosa. Lineage (NCBI taxonomy): Eukaryota > Metazoa > Cnidaria > Anthozoa > Scleractinia > Pachyseridae > Pachyseris > Pachyseris speciosa. The sequence goes on along the minus strand of JAEMWC010000805.1, from coordinate 273,746 downwards.
CTCACGTACTAAGGCAGAAAACGAACGTCAAAATGCTTTTTCTACATGCTGAATAGCATTTCATGAAGAATACTGCTTCAGTTAGCTTTCGTCGGAATAAGTGGTCATTTGGGTGTATTTTATCTACAACACGACACAAACTCGAAAACTGAAACCAGTATAACGAACAAATTGCTCAGATGAGATTCCCTTATTTTCCTCAGTTTAGAACACATGCAGTAAAGGATTTAAGCCACAAGATACATCACAATTCAGATTGCCTGACCAACTCCAGTCTCCAGTGTTCATAATGTAAACAGCACCACAACATTGTCTTCCACTGTTAGCTTTCATTTGAATAATGGCTTGACATTCGAGCATTACATCCATAGAGGCAAACGTTAGGTTACATTGCCGTGGGCGTTCAGCATAATACAGGGCAGAAAGTAATGCTTAGTAGCATTCATATCTAACACACTGGAAGTTAAACCATGGTTGCTGAATTATCGAGGCTTTCTCTCTGCCATCTCCCTGCCATTCCACTCAACCGCTCAGTTTCAACAGGCTTTCGACTTACCCAGCCGGAGTAGCTTCTATATAGCATGGTACCTGATTTCTTGGCGTTTATTACTAATCCGACTAGTCAAATATCAAACTCTATATCGGAAGCCATTCTTTTGGGAAACTTGATGATAAATGGTCAATATAAGGCTTGGAGTGTTTTGGTGAAAATACCTTTAAAAAGGAAAACTCGGAGCGTGCGTGCTAAAACTATAAACTATGGCCAAACGATGTTAAATTAATCACAAAACCAGCGTTCTCGATGTACCCACGAAAGAAGAAGGTCAGCTTTTCCGATCAGGTACAAAGAATTCCCGAGTCGTTTCAGAAAGGAGCGGATACAAACTCGGATGCTTTCGTCTGCCGCTGCCAAGAGGTATTTCATTTCTTAACTGAACTTAGCCAAAGTTTGTGGATTTATGTCCGGTGTGAAATATTTCGACAAGACTACTTCACAATCTGTCGAACGCTCATGGAAGGGGGAAGTTCATTTTGTTGTCTAAAGTAGGCGAAATTTTCTGCGACACTATCGATGATTAGTTTTAAAGCGATGCTGAATGACTTAGCACTGTGTTTTGTAAATTGGACATTTCTTAAAAAAATCACAGCCGGAGACTTCGCATGTCGAAGAGCATGAATGTTCTGGTTCGGAAAATGCCGGCCACTGTGTCGTATCTGGATCAGAAAAAAATATGGCTGCTTGAGCCGGCATTTGAATACTGACCTTTGCAGGAAAAGAAACAAACCTTGCTGTTACACGGTCGATTGGCAAGTGACAAATTCGACCCTACAAACGAATAATTACTTTATTAGCCTTAGTCAACCAATCATGTGTTTGCTAAATTATCGCAAACGAAGCGGTAAAATTTTCGCAAAGCGCTAACACCTTGCATTTTCTTTTTCAAAGTTTCTGTCATATTACTTTCAGCATCCTCGAAAAGAAATACGTATATATATCGCGCTTCTTTGAAGTTCCTGTGTCGTGCACGAATATTTTTAGTCGAGGCTCAGAAACCAAAGAAACGTAATATATTGAACTCTAACTGGCTCTTTAAACCGAGTACGATTTCAGTTATGGTCCCCAGGGAGTACATGGGTTTGAAAAAAGATAATTTTGTTATCGATTATCTAAACCACAACGCAATGTTTATATAAAAAAAGTCGTGTCACACTATAAAAACCTTGTAATTATCGTTTGGTAGTTATTTTGTGCCGCAGACAAATTGTTTTGCATATATTATTTGTTAGTCATGCTTGACTAGGATATTTTAATTTTTTTTTCAAAAAAATTAGTTAATTAATGCCCCCTCGAGTTGCTATTTTTGGGGACTGAATATTCTCGAAAAATGAATATTTTCAAATCGGAAGAGCCTGAAAATCAGTAACATTTGATGGCACTATGACACGATGGGAAAAGAATGTGAATTGACATAGGCGCCAATTTTCACCATTTGGTGACTTCATCTCTTCAATATTTTGAATTCCCTTGGGGACGTCACAAAATTACGAGTTCAGACACGCCGCTAGTAATCACCAAAGAAGTAGCGAAAAATTACCTTGTTCTTGAATAAACTGAATTAATTATTTTTACCGTGGCCTTCAACAAGAAAGCTATTTGTTTCCGTCGTAAACTTTATTTGCCGGTATAAAATAAATCTACACTATTTTATTGCGCCATATTTGTTGGTGGTTGGCGAGGTTGCTAAGGTAAGACCTGCACCCAAGCATAACACAAAACACTTCTGTCAGTCATTTACAACTATTTCAAGTCAAATTGGTTGCTTTCTATAAATGGAAGCTGCCCGAGACAGGAAGATAAAATTCCACCGTTGAATTTGAGAAGAAGCTAACTCAGTTGGAGGGTTCCTGGAAGTTCATATTGATGTCGAACGCGCTCGAAGTGGTATGTGGCCAGTTTCACGTTGATGCGATTTTCAGGAAACGAAGAGAAGAGTCAAGTTTTCGTCTAGGCGCGCTATGAACTTGTTCCTTGATTTAAACCAGGAAATGAGTAGGATTTTGAAGTGTATTTGTTTTTGCTTCGGCTTTGGTTTGTTTTCTCTTCTAAGGCCTGGATGGATTTGGAGCTGAAGGCGCAATATTCTCGTCTTGTGAGATGCCTTTCGGAGATGTTTGCTCATGACACACATGGATCATATTGTGTGTACATTTCTTTATCGGAAAAGCTTAGAATCTCTGGGATATTTTAAAGAAACAAACACTGCAAAGAATACAACCAGTCCTTGTTTTAGCTGGACTAGATGATTCTCTGCTGGTCTTGTTTTAATTTGCAAATATTCGACCATTTATTCTAGAATTTGACACCTCGAAACCGGAACAGCGTAGTTCAATTCTCCTTTCATCAGATCTTGTATTTTGACGCCGTGCTTTCGGGAATTCGATTTGTAACAGACTTTGTGCAAATAGCAAAAAAGATGCGATTTGCTTTCTTTCAGCTAGTTTTTATCCTTCAGACCTCGCTAACGATTTATTGTGTGATTGGAACTTGTATAATGCCCAAGGCAAGTGCGAATGATCGAGATTTTAACTTAGATACTTCGTGCCGAGCTCAAGTGCTACTACCGTAGACTCTAGTAAAAACGCCCCCGATTCTATTTTAGTGACGTTTTTGTTACAACTGATTCTCCAGGGCTCCGTTGTTTTAAAAGATTCAGCGTATTTCGTTGTATTGTTTTCATAGTTATCTCTTCGCGGATATTAGCAGTGGATTTAAGCTTATTTTGAAATGTGCAAAAGTTATCACATTGTACTTCTTTCTTGGAGAGCACAGGTACTCTGCGCTCGTGCATGTTCTTTGTAAACTGTGGAATTAACAACTGGGGTACCCAAGCTCTATCCAGAATACCGTGATAACGCTTTTTCAGTTTCGTGTTTCATTGGCGTTGTCAAGTTATTTCTCCAATCGATAAGCGCTCCAAATTGAATTTTCTCTGTATTGTGTTTTCAATGCGTTACCCCAAAGGTTATGAACTCCCTTAAAATTCCGATTTATTCGGATTATTTGCGCTTTACACAAATGGAGTTATTTTAGCGGAGCTTGCATCTCATTTGATTCACACATAAAAATGAAGCAAGACATAACCTTGCGCGAGATTTCGATTACGAAGCATTGTTATATTTATTTTATTGCACTGTCAATATTGGAATTACCAGTCGTCAATTGCATTTGAAGAGCGTGTGGATAACAAGGTGTAGAAATCATTTGCAAGCAAAAATCTGGTGCTGTGAAAAACCAAAAGACAAGTTGTATCTGAATAATAAACAATATTTTATTTAGACAAGTAATAGTTTTTCAAATTGATGGTTTTTGGTCAGTAAGCTGATTGACTTATTTACATTCTTAGCATATTTCACAAGGACTTGTAAAAGCAAATCACAAACCAATTTCAATCCAGTATTTAGTTGCTAAAAGTAACGTAGCTCGTAGATGGATTGTAATGTAGCTCTTAGATGGAATGTTTGCTGTGAAAAGGTATTTCCATTGTGAATAGATAAAGCACCATAATGAAGTCAAAAAACTTTTTTATTCTTGCATATTTGCAATAAGTTGTTAGCTTGCTGGATTTAATCATGGATTCATTGGTGTTAACTTTTAATCTGGCAGTAAGCTTTGGTATTAAATGCATAATTTTGTCTCAGATTACTGAACCAGTTGCTTGATCACATTTGTGACATAGAAGTTCAGTGAGTCATTATTCAGCTTGGGCAAACCTGTCATCTTGGTGAATCTTGAGTATTTAACTGACTTTTATACCGTCGATGGTGACATGTGTGCTGTATTCATTTGCATTCAGATATGCTTGGCACCATATTAGTTTTAGGAAGCTTTAAAACTTTTTTTATCAGTAACGTTGTTTTACTGGTCAGATTTGCTACTTGGTTTAGGTAAACCACAATATTTACATTCTGAAAGCGGAGCTCCGTTATTATTTTCTTTTTCTGGCATTTACACAAGTCTGCTTATGCTACAGTTATGTCACCTGTCTGGTCTGGCTCATGTATTGCTATAGAAAATAGTAAAGAAATTAAGGTGATGTGAGCTTTTATTCAACCAGTTTTGTGAAAAAAAATTTAAGAAAGCAATACCGATACTGATAAAAGACCATAAGTTTCTTTTTTTCTTGTGGGGTTCAGGTTGCTATTTCAATTTCAAAAACTTAGTTGGACATGCAATTGACCATCAACTTGGATCTAAAAATTTAAAGAGTAGCTTGGAATAGCTAGTATCTCTGAGTATTAACACAAAACAATAGTATTTAACATAAATAACAATATTAAAAGAAAAACATTATTACAAATTACATATTTTCTTATGCATGGTGCTTCGTGCATGCGGCTTTGGCACATCAACCAGTACCACCAATAAGCTGTTCATAGGTGGATTGTTAGCAACTAAACTGTTTCCCTCAATTGAATTCCTCATGTAAGGAGGGTTTTTGGGCATGGTGCAAGACCTGTTAAAGAGTACATCCATTCATCAGTTTTATGTAGTTAGATCCAATTACTATTGACCTGAAGAAGAATAGATAAATAATGTATAAGTATAAAAATTATTTTAATCATTATTTTAATATCCTCTTAATGTACACAAAACATTTTTCATAGTTTGACCATATGGGTCATATTATGCCTTAGTGAAGCATGCTTTTCCAGGTGAGTGCAGTCCTGTGAAGGACTGTTTTGAGATGGCACTGATTGGTGGTTCAACAACCTGAGCATAAATTAGTGACCGCAACTGTTGACTCTGATGACGACTTCTGTCCAGGTCACTGAAATGTCATTCAGTGCCGCCTCAAATAGTCCTTGTGACTTAACTCTCCTGGATGCTCATGCTTTACAAAGTTACTGTATTTTGTATGTAGAAAACTTATTTGTTTTTATACTTTTAGGGATCCTTGGTTTGGTTTGATGGCAATGTGGGGTATTTGCTGCCTGGAAAGTTGTTGTCATTTGCAGGGAAGGATGTTAAAGTACAGCATGAGCTCACAGGAGATGTAAGGATTTATTTTTTTGTCATTTCTGGTTGTTAGGGCAAGTTCCCGTAGCATGTGCAAAGTGTTATGATTTCTAATGGTTTGAGTTATTGAAGTGCAAATTATGTGTAATTTGATACCCAGAATATTATTTAATATAAACTTACCTAATTCAATTAAACTAGATTTGCAATGGATTTTCAGAATCAGGTGGAAACAGGTATCAAATTACTCAGTATACACTCTACCTTTCACTACTGTCAGAATGAATTTGTATGAGAGACAGACATAAAGGTTGGGGTATCATCATGTGAGAGACATACAACCTGTATATGTACGCTTTAAATAAAGGACCCCACTTTTGAAATTTACAGTATAATATATGTAATAATTTACTGTTAGTATTTGTTAAAACACTGTTTAAAAAGTGTCCAAAGGCCAAATACGGTATCAATAATGCAGTGATGACGTAATGTTGTTTCAGGGGATGAATGGCATGTCAATCAGCTCTTAATTAAACCCCTACATAAGATAAGAATTTGGAGGATTGGTCGTCCAGTGTTTTCTCTGTTGAAATACTTACATACATGTACTATCTAATGAAAGCGGAAGACTGTTACTGCTGCATGGTTTTTGCCACCATGGTTTTGTCCACTCAGTTGTGTAGTGTACTCTTTGTTATGTAATACAGTCCCACTTTCTGGAGCAAATGTTTGCTTCCCTGAGTGTTTGAAAAAGTGAGAAGTATGCTGTCAATTTTAATGGCATTAAGGTACATGTTATTAGTTAATAACAAGACGCTCTATGAGCGTTAACTCGGGATACGTTTTTGTTCCAGAAGCCGGACGCACGCTTTCTAATTCTCGAAACTATCCGGCTAATGGTTTGCTTTTGGGTTCACGTAAGACCTTTTTGTTCACGTTAGAGCAAAGCTCGTTAAACCGTTTTGAGAGTTGCCATCCATATTCCTTGTCAGCTGTTGTTGTTTACTTCTAGATTAAGTGGCAACATCTGGAGTTTTTTCTCTCTGCGAAGCTTGAAAACAAACTTGAAAACACAAGGCGAATCGTTTCTGTGTATGTGACATGTCCAGATGTCGCGCATTGTAAAAAGAACTTGAAATTCAAACTGCTCTATTTTCAAAACAAAGCGTGTTACTTGGCTTAAATGTCATTTACCTGATGAAGGTAAAAAATCTAAATGTTTAATTTGAGTTTTTTTTCTGACGCACGTGAAAACCAAAAATTCGCAAACTTGTCTCTAAATATAGAACTGTCACAGCGATTGACTTGTGGTATATTCCGGATCAAATTACATCAAAACAACTTTGCGATTATCTAAATATAGAACTGTCACAACGTTCTAATTCGAGTCGATACTCACAGCACGTGCGAGGCTTCCAACCTTGTCTTAAATTCGGCAAACCTTTTCACATGGACAGTCTGTACTGTATTAAAATCCAGTTTCACAACTTTACAAAGATATGTGCAGGAAAATTTGTTCCGCGGTCGAAGTGGATTATTTAACCTTGCGTGTTCACTTGCGGTCACGTATTAAATGGAAGGTATCACATTACGAAAACAACTTTGTGCAAATCTGTAATTTTTCTGTCACAGCATTCGATTTCGACTTGTGATATCGATTACACGTGCGAGGCTTCCAACTTTTTCTTAACACTCGGCAAACCTTTTCACGGGGACAGACTGTGCTGTCTTAAAATATCTAGCTTCACAACTCAAACACGATGAATTTGCATAACTTGTAAACAACCGTCGCGTGATGTTAGCCTTTCGACCTTTGGACTATGTGGTTTGCTTTAACCAATGAACACACCGCCACGTGCCTGCTATTGTGCATTGGCCAATCCAAACACCGGAACGTAATTGTATTGTGCATTTTGCTGCACAGGAAAAAAAAAAAAAAAAAACTGAAATCTGACACATTTTATAACTCGGTATACTTACAGTATCCCGAGTAATAAATAGTTTCTGGCTGCTAGGTCCTACGTACACACCCCTTAGCAATACTATACTCTAGCCTCTCGAGTGAGTAACAGATTTTTTTTATCTGTCTTTGATCTGTAGGATTGATTTCGGCCAGAATTCCCTATAATAATTTTTTTCCACCTCAGCTATATTTCTCTTTTGGAGATTTTTGTTTGTTTGTTTTGTGCCTTGTAGATGGCGTTGATAATCAGCTATATGTCAGGGACGAATCTTGAAGAAACTTGCCAGTTTTTTCAAGTTGACATATCGCTACTGCACATGCGCAATATCCATTCATGACACTGTTCCTTTAATCATCTCAAGTGTATTATAAAGTTGCTTAATTATATTTTTTTTACTTCTTATTTCTTAGATGCATGTTGTACGTGGAAATGCAGTGTTGCCAAGGCAGGAGGTTGGCGTCCATGGGGTGGATGACATGATTAAAATGGAGTAAGTTCAGAGAAGTTGAATTATAGTTTATGTATAATGGAGTATGAGGACTTAGGCCTGTTGGGTGGAGCATTTCTGTGGTTTAGAGGCATAAAGCCACTGTTAAATCTCAGCTTGAGGTTTGGGTTTACCAACATACAGCAATTATGTGCAAATGCAAGGTCATGATGGGCTTTGTATAAAGGCCTTCCCACATAAGGGGTGTATATTGCTTTTTTGCCCTAGAATCCAAAATAATTATCTCTAAACTCACTCTGCTTTGGCATTTATGACATCATAACCAGTCTTTATGCCAAAGTAGGAAGAATTTAGAGAGATTTGGATTTAAAGGCCAAAAAGTGTAGCCTGTAGCCCTTCAAATGAACTGTCAGAGACCATATGCCAGGAATGAGGTTCAGTCTGAAGAAAATAAAAACAGAAAGAAAGAAAGAAAGAAAGAAAGAAAGAAAGAAAAAGAAAAACTAAAAATTCTTAATAAGATTAAAATAGAACAATTCACTATATATTATAATTATTTTAGTCTTAATTTATTCTAATTCACACCGTCCTTTACTTTTTAATGTAAATTATTTTTTCTGTTGCATTCTTCACTTGATAATGGTAACTGGATGACACCAAAACAAAGTTCTGTTTTTTTTTTTGCTTATTTTTATAGTGAACTGTATTGCTAAAAATTTGATCAATGATATTGAGGCTTCTTCCTCTTTTCTTGGAATTAATTTTATGGTTCTCATTTTTGGCAAAATTAATGGCCTGTGACAATTCTTTCAATCTGGCTTTTAGGTTGGCGTGTGGACCACTTTGACAATGTCACGCAATATAATAACTTTTCATATTTTGCACACTTGTAAACAAAAAACAACCTCCATAGATCAATTTATCATGCAGCATTTAGTAAGTATGCGAGGTTTCATAAGAATCCATCGCAAACCGGTGGTGATCTCATGAACAGTTGCCTGTCATATGTTATACCTCATTTGCATACATAAGGCCAGCACTTGTCCCTTGGGAATATGTATTATTTTTGCGGCTTTGGCAAGCGCTGAAAATAAATTTCTTTAGTTCTCTTCGGCACAATGAACTGATTCAAACGGTAAAATACTCTCCTTACAGACAAGATCTTTGTTCAAAGGTTCTTTGAAGCGCTGAACACATTTAACATTTGATTTTTGTGCAAGGAATAGTTTTGTTTCCTTGCATGTTTTGTTTCCTTCACGGGTTCACGGGGTTCACGACAAATCTATTTGCTACAATGCAATTTGCTGATTACAATGATTGTAATCAGCAAATTGCATTGTAGCAAATAGATTTGTCGTGAACCCCGTGAACCCGTTATGGCAAAATACACTCTCTTTAAAGACAGGATTTTTCTTCAACGCTTCTATGATGCACTGATCACAGTTGTATTTGATTTTTTATGCTAAGTATTTTTTAGCTTCAAACATAATCTCAAGACTGATTTGTTTTGCGCGAAGTTGTTGGCCAAGAACAGGAAGTCGAATGTTTGAATGAGTCTGCTTCAACGAACGGGCTAGGTACCCGTGATAATGGTGTGTTTGCAGTGCTTTACAAGAAGTTGAGTTTTTATCATAACTTTTTACAACTTGGAAATAAATGTTTTTGTTTTTGTAATTGAGTGATTGCTATACCATGTGCTGGTTTCATCTGGAGATGTTAGATGCATAGCCACGATCATGAACAATTTTACTGTAATTCACATTTGCCTATTCTTTTCCGGCTTCTCCTTGTACATGATTGTGTTTTCATAACCAGTAATCATGTGCCTTTATTGAGGGCTTTTATTTCATGGATTTTTCATAGTAATAATAATAATAATAATAATAATAATAATAATAATAATAATAATAATAATAATAATAATAATAATAATGAAACTTATAGCGCCGATATCAATATTGCTATTTTCATCAGCGCTTAAAGTAAAATGCGCTTACATGTAAATGCGCTTAAAGTAGTTTGGCATAGTAACCCCCAGCCCTTTAATTTTTATGCAAATACATGTGTAAAGTGCAAAGGTTTTTTATTTAGCAGGGTATTTTTAGGTGCCACTTTGCAATGAGTGACACCATAAAAAAATTCAGGAATTTTGTCTCAGTCTGGTGCTTGCTGTACAGAGATATGACTTCCACCACAAACAGTAAACCAAAGGATTAATTTTATACAATCAAGAAACTTTATAAATGTACTAGTGTTTTTATTTACAAGAGGTACATTGTAGTGTGTATAATAATAATAATAATAATAATAATAATAATAATAATGATAATAATTTAATTATTTAATTATTTAATATCATCTGCATGTAGCAGTAGTGTGTTTTTCTGTGACATGATAATTAAAGCTTTTTTAGTGGAAGTTCACATGATAATATTTTTTAATTTAATTTTCAGTGACTTGCATGTGGGATCAATCTTGTACAACATCCGCAAACGATATAGACAAGACCAGATATATGTAAGTTACATTTTTTTGAAAATGTTGATGCACAAAAAACCCTTGAGAAGTTATTTTGTGGCTTTTGACTTTCTGACGTCTAGTTTTGCTACTGACTGTTGAAAGATAAGTGTTGTTGCTTGTGGAACAGGTGTGGAAAAATCCCTACTCCACCAGTGGATAAATTGTACTGCCTGTTTTGTAACATACAGTTAATTTGTCAGCAAGCATTGTATTGTGGCATTAAAGGCTGCCTACTTTTTGAACACCTGGGACCAAAAGTTGACAGAACTGTCTCGTCAAATTTCATTAGCATAATTTATCTCAGTCATAGCAAATTATTAATCAGTGCTGTAATCACATTGCAGACCAATATTGGTAGTATTTTGGTTGCTGTTAATCCTTACATGCAATATGGCATTTATGGACCTGAGGCAGCACAGAGATATTCTGGAATATCAACTGCTAGACAACCACCGTGAGTGCATTTCTGTGTTATTCTCCTATTGCATGGTTGAGAATAATTCTGATCATGCAAATACAGATTTGTCATGGTTGCATCTGTGTGTGTTACTAAGAAAAAGTATGCATTGAATTCCAGATATGTGGTAGTGATATTATTATGTTATGTTAATATGTTAATACTTATTGTTAGCATATTAAGTAATTTATATTGTATAATTTGTCTTGTTGATTCTTTTCTTTCTGTAAATGTTATATTTGACAATAAAAACTTTCAAATTACAAAAAAAAAACAAAAAAAAAACAAAACAAATGGAATTGTTTACAGGATTTTAAATAATTGTATAAATTATGTGAGAAACATTTCTTATAGTAGATGTCTGTACTATCACTTGCTTAACTGACCATGTGAACTGTTAACAGAGATAATATTAAAACCGCAGCATCGCTGATGTAGTGCAAGTCAAAAAATATTGGTGCAAATGCACTTATACATCAATAATAAACAAATATTGGACAAGGTTGAGCAAAATATCGTGATTTGTCTGTGGCGAACGGTTCAATTATTTTTTGAGCCAAAGGCTGAGGCAAATAATTGATCCGTGAGACACTGGCAAATCACGATATGTTGCGAAAACCGAGTTCAATAGTAGTTTTATCATTCGATCACCGAGCTTGTTTTTCATAATTATTTTCGGGAAGCATGAAACCATCTGCCATTTTTCACTGAATTTGAAGAGCTTGGATGGATGGACCCAACCATGCATGAGCAGAACATTATTTGCAGCAAAATCACTGTTGGACAGTACTGTGCACGATCAGACCATTATTTGTAGGCAGTTATTTGTAAGTCATGTGCTAGGTTCTGGGCCAATGAAAAGGAAGGGAAAAAAGTATCTAATGATAATAATTGAATTATTGGTACTTAAGTATCATTGTCTTAACATCCTGGACATATTTAACGTAAACACTTTTCTTGTGGCTGGTTTTATTTACTCTTATCACAACCACCTTCTTCCTAACACTTTTGATAATCTCTTCTCAACCCATCAACAAATTCATACGTATGAGACACGGAATGCCAGCAATTATCATTCTCTTTTCTGTAGAACTAATATTAAACAGTTAATACGATCCTCCATCTACTGTAGGTCCTAAGGTTTGGAATTCCCTACCACGTGATTTGACCCTATCCCCCAGATACTCGAGTTATAAGATTACATTAAAAAAATTCCTTCTCAATAGAACACTAATTAAAATTAAACTCGCCCACCTTGATATACTTTGCTCTCTAGCTCCATCTACAGCATATATTATTAATCTTGAGGTGCCCAGTGTTAATAAGCTTTCAGCTTCTACTGGGTTTCCTCGCTACATCTCTGTTAGTTTTGTGACTGCTCTATGTATCTTCTGTAATGTTTTTATGTAGCCAAATAAATAAAATAAATTGTACAGTGTAATTATAGCAAAGCCTGTCTTCCTGGTATGTTATGCAATGTTAATTATAGTTAATCAAGGGACCTTGGGTGTACTTTCCAGGCACATTTATGCTGTTGGCAATGCTGCATACCAGTCCATGCTACGAACAGAACACAAACAAGCTATTGTCATAAGCGGTGAGAGTGGTTCTGGCAAGACAGAATCCACAAGGCTACTCGTTGAATTTTTGGCAGCTGACAATCAAGGTGATGGAAACCTCATAACAAAACAGGTACTTATGCTTTTGCTGCAGCTGAAATTGTGGTGTGAACATTTTTTTATGGCAAGAAGGTTATCATAGTAAAATCTAGTGCATTAAATTTGTGCGTTAATTTTTTAAGAAGGTTGGTTTGATCTTACATATCTGTGAGTTTTTCTTTTCTTTTCTTTGTCAGATCGTTGAAGCAACCCCCTTGCTGGAATCATTTGGAAATGCCAAGACTGTGAAGAATGACAACTCCAGTAGATTTGGAAAGTACTTGGAAATTTACTATGACAGGTGGGTAATGCACGTACAGTTTGTAGTGTTTATTATAATGTATTGCTTTTACTTTGCATCTTTCATTTGACCACAGAACAATTAAGTTGCATTTTGCACATAACTGTAACTTGGAAAGGTGATTGAAACAAGTTAACAGCAGAGACTGCTGTACATGTAGCTATCAAAGGACTTGTCTAATTGACAAACCACCAGACCAATCCTCTGTATAACCGCAAATTGCAACAAATAAAGGTCTAGGACTTGCGGACACTTATGATGACTTGTGTCTACTTTGGCCACAGTCAAATTTGCAAACTTAAGGTTTCTTTGTTGAGCCACTCACGGCAAGTCAACTGAAGTTGATTGCACATCAGTGATGTTATAACAATCCATTAGTCAATGAAATGTATGATTTTTTTTGTCAAGCAGGACTACTGCTGTATCATTGAAATTGCTTTATTTCTGGTAACTTGCATGCACTTGTGGCCACCCAGCGTACATGTAGTGCTGTACGCAAGTTGAGCCTCAGTTTGGCCAGGCTTAAAAAAGTTAAAAAAAGTTAATGGCATTTGATTAATTTTTCTGATTTCTTAATTTCTTCTTGCTTTTAGTCAAGGTAAAATAACTGGGGGAAGAGTCTCAGAGTATCTTCTGGAAAGATCACGGATTGTTGGACAGGTATTTTGTGTAATATTATACCATTAAGGATGGTGCATCCTAATACTGTCTCTGGTATTTTTGCCTTTCATGTTTTTTGATTATGTGGGAATAGCAGTTCTTAGAAGGGGCCACTGGAATATGCAAGGAAATTTGATTGTAACCAAAGGCATTTATTTATCAGATATAATTAAGCAACAGTAATTCTAAAGAGCATAATGAAATATGTGACGACGCATGCTATTTCTTTCCAAATTGAAGCTTAATTGAAGGCGTCGGTGCATAACCATCCTATGTCGAATTTTGGGTTGTTTTTCGATTTTGCCGGGATTTGCCCGAATTGTTGCATGTAAACTGCAATTCGATTGAAAGAAGATGTAATGCAACTTGCAAACCACCCCCATGGAAGGTTGGTTTCTTGGTGTACGTAAGAAAAAATGCATTTCTGGATTCTGGATGAATCAGTCAAAAAAATACCATACAATGTGTTTCCATCGAATTGCAGTTCACATGCAGAAATTCAGACAAATCCAAGCAAAATCGAAAAACGACTCAAAATTCGACATAGGATGGTTATGCTCTGAGCCCTTCATATCTCTGGTGGAGTATGCTAATTAACAATGCCCAAGGGTATTCTTTGCGTGAAAGACTAAGCGCCAAATGCTCGTAACTGATTTAAGAGAACACAGAACGTTTCTGTTCAGTTAGACGTAATGCGCAATGTGTCGTTTTTGCTTAATCATAACACTCGACAAGCTCGCTTGGCACGAAAACAGTGCACAATATTCGTGGTTGACTTAAAAAAACAGCACACAGCAGCCTTGGTTAATCTCAGGTCAGCGCGCAAAGATTTTGTCCGACCTGAAAACAGCACTCACTCCGAAGAGATTCAGGGTTATTGTTGGGTTTAGGTTGGACTTAACATTAGGGCTAGAGCGTCGGCTAGGGCTAGGGATAGGGTTAGGGATAGGGTTAGTGTTGATGTTAACGTCAACGCTAGCGTTAAAGCGCGGTTGTTTTAGTCCGAATCAGCTTGACTTAAGGGTTCGTCCGAGTCGAAAACAGCGCCTAGTTGCCTTGGTTGACTCTAAGTTCTTTCGGAAAGGCTTTGGCCGATATAACACAGCGCTAAAGTCGGTTGTTTGTCTTAAATACAGCGTACATCTTAAATCCAGCGTACAAAAACCTCGGTTGATTCTAAATCAGTGCGCAAAAAGCTTGCCGACGGCTGAAAAATCACAAAATATTAAAGACGGCTGTTTTGACTTGAAGAAACTTTTTGCCAAGACAACTCCTATTGGTGACCTACAGCAAAAATTTGAGTTAATCAGATGTCCTAGAGCAAAAATTAAGAGTCCTAAGAGTACGCTGTTTTCCGTCATGTTTCGTTTACTCAGAACGTTGTGTTGCGTAGTAAATTAAAACTTGCGCGTGGTTTCGTCAGTTGAAACGTTTTTGATGGATTCATTTTCGTCGTCAAGTGGAAAACAATGGAATGAAAATCTTATTAAAATTAACGTAAATGACAACAGTGAAAGAATTTGACAGAAATACTTAACTCTTTTGTGAAATTAACTTGGCTCCAAAACGTAAAAAAATTTGCATGAAATTCAATCCCTTTATCACGCGTGATGGATTGTCTCATCACAATGACTGTAGTCGCGCACAAATGTTTATCTCGCGTGAGAATACTTTTTGCTGTAGTTTATTAGCCTCCATAGAAGCAAAAAACCGAGGCGATCAACGCAAAAGTGATTTCTGTGTTAAAATTCGGCAGCGTGTTTACCAAATATTCATTCTCACTTGTTCATCAGTCACGGATATGTCACGAACCAACAAGCGCGGATGTTACGGCAATTCACCGGTTTCGCAGAGGTTGTTGGTTCGAATCCCGTACAAGCGGTTTTTTTTTTCCGTTTCGTTTTGTTTTGTTTTTGTTTGTTTGTTTTTTTTTTGGTTTCACTACTGCTTAAGTTGTGTTCCTAACTGCGGCGATCGTTCACGTTATAATCCGTTGTTTACGTACATCTGATTCACACAGACGAATCGCGAGGAGTACCGCTTAATATTGCTTTGAATGTTTGCCGTGCGCGCCAATGCAACTCTTTTCCATGGATTGTGTTCAAGATACTCATCGAAAACGGGCAGACTTCACTTCGAGCCGAATGAATTTTCGGTAGCGTTTCCGAAGTTCGACTAACTATTCCACGGCTAACAGTAAAAGCAAGCTGCGATTTCATGTCACGATTGGTTTCAAAAAATGCGCTCTTCAAAATTAATGAACAATGGAAACCTCGGTGCAGCAGCTAGACAGTTTTCAAAGTTATTTTATAAGGTAGAGTTTTTACTGAAAACAAGTAATAATCTGCCCCAACCCACCGCCCCCCGCGAGAGGTTTTGACTTCAGACAGCGCCCTGTTTGACCGCAATGAATTCTGGGATCATTGTCTGCTCCAAGTGCGAAGAACAACAACTCTTCAAACATACACTTTTCGCCCTAAAGTCCAAAAACCACTCTCGCTTTCCCAGCTTTTAGCACCGCAACCTTTCAGAAATGGAACAAGACTAGCAACGACGCGCCGCTTTTGAGGCGAGAGTTGTTTTCAGACTTTTTCCGCCTGGCTTCTACTCTGTACCCCAAAACGCTAATATCTCATCGTGATTTGGTAAGCACAGAGAAAACGCTAACTGGATTCTTTCAGAAGCGTTAAGAACTTGCGGATCTCCAGACTTTTCATGACGTCTTTCGATCACCAAGCGGGAAGGCAAACCGATAATGCAGTTAATACGTAGCGATCCGCAGCTCCAGCACTCACGTAAGTTTCATATCCGATGAGCTTAATCGATGTTTTAACCGCCAAATTTATAGTCTACGTCACACTATCAAACAATCCTTTCTACCCGTCAATCATTTCACGTCCAGTTTTAGTTGTACTCCTCACAAATGTTCACATAATTCACGTATGAATATTAATACGGTACGCATACAAATGAGCTTCACTTCAATTGAAGGCGTCGGTGCATAACCATCCTATGTCGAATTTTGGGTTGTTTTTCGATTTTGCCGGGATTTGCCCGAATTGTTGCATGTAAACTGCAATTCGATTGAAAGAAGATGTAATGCAACTTGCAAACCACCCCCATGGAAGGTTGGTTTCTTGGTGTACGTAAGAAAAAATGCATTTCTGGATTCTGGATGAATCAGTCAAAAAAATACCATACAATGTGTTTCCATCGAATTGCAGTTCACATGCAGAAATTCAGACAAATCCAAGCAAAATCGAAAAACGACTCAAAATTCGACATAGGATGGTTATGCTCCGAGCCCTTCAATTATCTCTGGAAAATACATATGTATACCCCCAATTTCCTTTTTGAATTTCACAAACACTTGCTAAGATGGTCGTTTCTTACCTACAGTCGCCAACAAAATTACTTGAGACAGCAGAGGAAAATCGGACGTTCCTGGTGATGTGTAGGTGATGTTCGCGTGACCGGGGCAATTTGTTCGAGTCTGATCAATTAGCGTCGTAGAAGACGTAATTGTCCATAACTGTTATAGAGCTGCATCATGAGTGCTCTAATGTGATATATTTCAAGGTTTAAAAGAGTATTTGAAACAAGTTCCCATGCGGAACAAGAAAGAGGTTGATAAATATGATTATTGCTTGTAGTTTCGTGACAACCCAGAGATTATTGTGAATAATTGTGTGTAGTTGTTGATTTCAAAGGCAAGTCATCCATGAGACTTGTTTACATGTTGGGCCCGTGATATTCCTTTTGCAAATGGAGGATGTCCCCTAGATATACATATAGAAGAAGCAGAGTTACAGGTGGCAGTGTGCAGTGGAAAATATTATCTTTCACTGTTGCAATTCTCGAAGAGGAGCATGAATTTGTCCCGCTATTGTTTTGCTGCTTTACTTAGTCAGCTTGCGTGGTGATATCTGATGACGAGTCACCATTTTTGAATGGCGTTTTTTCTAAGAAATTTCTATCGCAGCAGTTCCAAATGAAGACTGCTGGAAAGAGTAGAAAACAAAGCAGATGAACTTGTTTTCAGGCTCATGGCACTGTAGAAAGTGGCGTTTTTAAGAAAATGATCATGGTGACATTGTACAAGCGTTAGAAAAAATAATCAAATTACATCTTTTTTACCTAGCGGTGACTCGTGCACACTGACACAAAAATGTCCTTGTCACACTTTTTACTCCCTTGCTTCATCCAATGTCACATCTGTTAACCTTTTCAAGCACCTTAGATCACCCTATGGGGACAATGTTATATAAAATACTATCTGCAACGCGAGCGATACTGTAAACTTTCTTTATCGTGTCACCATTTTGGTGCAGTTGATTCACAGATGCAATGTAAACAAATGGTGTGACATATGAGATGTTGATTTCTCTTCCTTCAGAATAGCTCATCCTCTGTAAAAGACCGAAGTGCATAGACAACACACATGTTCACAAGATATTAAAATGTAACTTCTTATTCCTCTGACAACAGTACATAGAATTAGTCCCCTCCCCATAATTACATCAAGCAATTTGAACGCTATGTACATAGAATTGTTTGTAAATACAATAGTAGCGTGGTAAACCATTTTCCATTCAACTGCCATTCTCTTTACTGAAAGATAACATTGCTGCTTATATTACTCATCAAGGCCAAAAGTAAGTCATACAAAATCGAAGTTGACCTACTACCTACAATCATAGCCTCCCCAAAATACTTTAAATTCCACCAAAAGACAGTCGCCAACAAAATTACTTGACACAGCAGAGGAAACGGCTATTTTGTACTTTCGGGGGCTCCCCCTTCCCTCTCAGTGTTGTTTCTCGCAATTCTCTTAGTAGATCCTGTGACCCCAACATTGGGGGACAGCGGGAAAGGGTTAAGTGTTTCAACAATTTTGTCGTTGTACAAAAATGTTCCTTGGCGTGAGAGAGCTATATCCTGAGAAACACCTTGTTTCTCACACAATCTGGAGATAATCCTGGAACATAATTATGTGCAGTTGTTTTACATGTTAGGAAGCACTTTCCATAATCTGTAGAATTTCCATAATAGACCTTGAAAATATTTCCAAACTAAGATGAATGAAGATAAAAAATAATGCTGGGCTCTCATGAAATGCAAGTTGGGCAGAGATCAAGCATTAATATTCCCAGCCCTGTCAAAATGTTTTGTAGTGGTGGGCAGCATGGCTGGAGTAGTTGGCAGCAACTGCCAGCGACCCTTGCCTGCTAGAGAATGCCAAGTGAAGTCCAAGTGTGAAGTAAGGGGCAAATAATTGACTGTAGGTGGCAAATTTGCTGGCTGCTGGTTCATTTTGACAGGGCTGTATTCTTTGTGTTTACCTACATGTAATTGAGAAAGTACCATTCTGATTGGTAATTAGACAATGTTTTTTTTATTGTTTGTCAACAGTCTGCTGGTGAGAGAAACTATCACATCTTTTACGAGATGTTTTATGGATTGACGGAAGAGCAAAAACAGAAATTTAGTCTGACAAGAGCTGAGGATTTTGCTTACCTTAACCAGGTACATGTATTTCTCAGTTGTTGCTCTATCTGCTAAATTCAAAGTATGCTGTGTTGTTTCATTGTCATGTGACTATGCTGTAACATTTATTATTTACTTTTGTGTGGCAAAAATTGCCTGTAAAAGCAGGTATATGTAAACCTAGGTTGTTGAACATCTTAAAAAGGGCTCCCAAGTAGCATTTTTTATAACACCTCCCGCAACCACCACCACCTTGACTTCAGGGTGCTCATCACGCTACATGTACATCATGGAATTATTTTAGTAAAGTAAGTCATTAAACACATACAGTATCAGATACAGTTGTTGTATGCTTTGCACTTCATGGTCAGCTTATAATGTGTGGTATGAGTGCAGTCTTGTAACAAGTTGGGACAAGCATGCAGGAGGTGCATAATTTACACGGTGTGTCTGTTTTATGCTTGGTAAAATTATCTTGTCTCCAGCAGTTTCTGAGTCCTTTACAAGATTATGCAGTAAGTAGAGTTATTTTAATAGTGGTGATATTCCTTCTCTCACTGCTGCTGTGTCTCTGGGCGCTTGAAATTCATTTGATAACTTTTGCTTCATTTTCAGGCATGTTGCCCTGATGTCTTTAATGCTCAAATTATTTTCCAATTGCAATAATTAAAGATGATGATGATGATGATGGTGATGATTCTCTGACTGATGTCCTGTTGTTTGTTGTTCAGGGTAAGGCAAGTGTTGTTCCAAACAGAAATGAAGAATCTTACTTTCAGCATGTTTTAAGAGCCATGGATGTCCTTGGAATATCTGTAAGTTCTCTGTTATAACTGCTTTTACCAAGTTCTAAAATTTAAGTTTACAGTGAAGGCAAATTTTCTTAAGAACCACCCGATCTAACTACAGAAGTGAACTATGTTTTTACAGGAAACTGAAAAGGATGGCATCTTCAAGGTTCTGGCGGTCATTTTGCATCTGGGAAATGTGGACTTTGGAAAGACAGAGGTCAGTGAATAAAAATTGCATGTTTAATACTTAATATTACTACAATGCACATTGCACCTACATGTAGAAGATTATAATTTTGTGGTCCAGCAGTTCAATAGGTACATTAAGTAGGATTATTATCAATGTAAGATCTGGGCCCCATTATTATGGTGAAAGAGTGGATAATTTTATCTAGTGGATTCTGCAACTAATACAACTTTATCCGCGGGATAGGCACCCATCCATCATGTTATTCGCTCTTTGAACAACTGGGGTTAGGAGTCCAAATCCCAAAGTGGAATATTACTGTTTAAGTGGTAGATGATGGGAGGAACCAAGTAGGAAAAGAAAGCTTATGGTCAGGTAGAAAATAAGGAGGGAGTCATGATGTCTAATGTGTCTTGTGAAAGTACCTTGTAAAAGTGAAGGAAGCCATTGACGCTCACACAACTGTAACCTGTTACACCTCTTGTCCTCACTAATCTTGGGTCCTTGATGTTAAAAGTGGTTTTGACCATTGTAGGTTCATTTTACTCTTCAACCCAACAAGTGCATTAAGGCTGTGAAGCTCAGTACAGCTGTATTGATCTCCCAGCCACTATACATGTTGGTTTTGTGTACACATCTAGAGTTTACATGTACATTCATGACTTCATTGATGATTCCTCTGTTACGTTTTGCTTTATCAGGCCAGTGGACAAGAAGCTGCTGTGATCATGGGTCAGACCCAGGTCATGACAGTGTCTAAGTTGCTTGGTCTGGAAATGCAAGATCTTGTTGTACCACTGACGCACAAAGAAACAGTAAGTGCAAACTGACAAAGGAAAACTTGCAATAATCATTAGACAAAGAAAAGATTAAAGTTGGTGTAGAGGTACATTCAAATATGGGACCCTGGCATGTGGAGGATGTTTTTGATCTGATTCTTGCACGTTAAGCTTTCCATTTGTATCAGCCAAACCCAATTTTGTACCATACTTTGTACAGTTGTGCCCATTTTGTCCCCAGTTTGCCATTGTTTTCCAAACAGGGCTATGATGAGCTGAAATAACAAGTTTTCAGTTTTATCAGGGTCAGCTGTAGCTCATGAACACACTTAAGGCCATTTTGCTATAATTGCAATATTGGACCACGTGACTTGGCTAAATTAGAGGTAAATGATTTTAACTAAACCCAATAATTATTTGTTCATTCTAGACTGCCGGAGGATCTAAAGTTAGAAGTCCAAGATCTATAGACCAGGCAATAGATGCCAGGTAATGAACATCTGATCTTGGTGAAAACTGCAACCTTGGTCATTTGAGTTGGAAATTTCCCCCTGCACCCACACTCAGTGTTGTTCTAGAAGGTTTAGTGACATAGCTTTCCAAAATTGAGTGGGGGCACAGTAAGTGCAAGGTTACAGCCTTGGTCATTTGAGTTGGAAATTTCCCCCTGCACTGACATTCAATTTTGTTCTAGAAGGTTTAGTCCCATAGTTTTCCAACATTGAGTGGGGGTGCAGGATAATTTTCTAACACAATAAAAAATTCCAAGGTTACGGTTTTAATTGACAGCTGGTGTCAAAAAGAAATTATAGCTACATACTTTAATCATGTGATCTTCGATTAATAATTGTTTCAGGAATACCTTGCATTCTTAATATAATTATTGATAGGGTTGAAAAGAAAAAGGGCATTAATCAAGTGATCTTTAATTCTTTTTTTTTTTTTTTTCAGGGATGCCCTTGCAAAAGAAATCTACTCTCATTTGTTTGCATGGCTGATCAGCAGAGTGAATGGAATTGTGTTCAAAGGAAAGCAGCAGTTGTCCATTGCTGTACTTGATATCTTTGGTTTTGAGGTAAGATCCATCAGCGTTAAATGTGGCTAAATGAAATTTAGGCTAAGTTAAGCTCAAGACAATGCCAGTCAGCAGTCTTCCCATGTAATGGACACAGGGGCTGCCCTGGAGTTTTAGCAGGGGCACTTTGTGATGCTTTCATGCAGTTGTTTTTCGTCATTTTGCTCGTCCAGAGGTCATTTTCACTGTTCGCTCTAGCTTGGCTGCAGTTAGCTGTTTTTTGCTGCTGTGTTATTTTTGCTCCCACTCCCCCCCCCCCTTCTCTGTGGTAAGTATGAGGTAAGTATTCTACTGATTAGTTCAGTGTGACAGTGTCAGGTGGTGGCCGTTTGCAGGGTTGCCATAGATACCTCCTTGCTGCCAAAGTTCAGCCCGGCTCCACCACCTCTTAGGCACCTGTTCCCAAGCTCATCTATTGGTGATGAGTTAAAGTATTGATTATACACAGTAAATAGTTGTTCTTCTGGTTCTTCTACTGCTGTTTTAGTTTGACACTTAAATAAAGGTATTCATTCATTCAAGCACTGAAGCCATATTTACTACTGTGTAGTTTTGTGATGATTCATGTCAGAAACATTGAGTTAGGTTAGATGTGGTAGCATTATTTTGGGGGAAGGGGGTCAGGTTGGATTGTTGTTGTTGTTGTTGTTGTTGAGAGGCAGCATTGAAACAGTGTTATCAAAGGGAGGTTGCCAATGATGTTGTCTTGGCCAATTATCAAGGCTGTGCTCTAAGAAAAATTTGGGGGAGCCCAAAACTCTGAACCCTCGAAATTCATGGTGCTCAGCATAGTAAAAGTAAGTCGCTAGGGGTCACCGGGCGCTGCTAAAGCACAGCCCTGGTTATTAGCACAAACAGAATGGGCTGATAAGACGCGCAGTGACCAAGCAAGGAAAGTGAAGTTTACAAAGAAGGGTCCCTGTGCTGTTTAGATGAGAACCCTGGCTAATCTTCAGCCAACAAGGAGAGAAACTGCTGTCCAAAGTAGTGTGATTAATTGAATTTCCCATTATTTATTGTCAATGTTGTACATTTATTGTAAACTTCTATCAAAGCTTTGTAAATTGATAACTCTCTCTTTCTACAAAAAGGACTTTGAGAGGAACAGCTTTGAACAGCTTTGCATCAACTTTGCAAATGAGACTCTACAGTTCTTCTTCAATCAGTTTGTGTTCAGGATGGAACAGGTGAGGCTTTATTTGGTGTGAATAAGCAGGTACTGCACATTGCATGTAGTGTAATTTTATGGCTGTATCTATGTAAATGAAATGTAGATGAAAAAATAACAAGAGGCAGCCAAAGGCTGGTGGAGAGGAACTTTGCAAGTAGCAAGTAGTCCTTAAAAAAATAAAACATAACATTGCGTGGTAACTGTTAAAGATTCCAACTGTTTGAAAGTGGACAAGTTGGCGATTTTACAAGGTGACTGAGGAGTTGAACATTGGACCACTTAAAAAACAATCTTGGCCAGTACTCAGAATACTTGGGACCTTACAACTCCAACTCCAACTCCAACTCCTTACAACTCCAACATCACAATCAATAAAATTATGGACCAGGCATATTTCTGCCTCCTGTTGTGCACATTTATGTAAAATGAGACTCGGTTTGTTCGCTTGAATCAAGCTTCCATACCCAACACTGTTGCTGATCAGAAACAACAAGTACAATGTATATTGGTTCAGTACGTTTTTGGGAATTTGTGACCCTATTTGGGAAAACCAGGCTTAACGAAAACCGCGTTGAAATGCATTTCAACGAATTTTAAATGCATTTAGAATGCATTACAACGCTAGACAACGATTCATAACGCATTTCCAATGTTTCCCAATTCATTCATGAAACACCGCCAATGTTCTTAAATGTGACCTCACACGGGAAAACGTACACTAACGGCTACCGTTAAAATGGGTAAAACGCACGGCTGAGAAACGGGTTTCAAACGAATATCAAAAGCGTTAAAACGATTTCCTAGGTCGTTTTAACGGCCAAGCACAAATTTTAAACGAATAGGCTAAATCGTTTTAACGGCCAAGAAAAATTTTCAAACGGATGGACTAAAGTGTTTAAACGGTTGAACAAAGCGTTAATTAAAGTATGGGTAAAAATCGTTTAAACGGCCGGTCATGCAAAACGTTAAAACAGATGGACAGGATGGTTTTAACGGCCGGTCATGCAAAACGAATAATTACGGAACAGTCATTTTAACGGCTAGTGAAGAAACAGAAAATAATTTCTCAATGCAGCCTGTATAATGGGCATTTTATTTAGCTGAGCACGAAGCACGAGACATCGAGCGCGAAGCGCGAGACACGAACAGGGAGCTCGAGGTGAGAGAAAAATAACGGAGGTGCTTACCGTAAAGATTGCCGTGAAACAAACATGAATAGCCGCAGTGTTTTCACTGTTTCTTCAATCAGTGCACTGGCAAACATTGGGAATTTTGTCATCTTGGTTTTCTTTAATGTTTGAGACAGTTTGTCACTCGGTGTAAAACATATATACAGTACGGCGAATATGGCAAAACGTTCACTCTCGTCCCAGTCTCACTCTGTACGTGACTTGTCAGTAACCACTTCGATGAACGCGTTGTCGATCGAGGTGACTACTCGACTGTCTTCTCTTGATTTATATCGATCCAAAAATGGCGTAATCTACTGAGGCGAATTTTGATCAAGGTGAGAATGACGAAATAGTATCGAAAGTCAAGAAATTTATGAGAGATGGTTGTGGATGTTCTCGAGGCGTCAAAGGTGGCCAATGTTCCCAACAATTTTCGCTGGAAGCTGTGCTGGTGAATGTAAACAACTGCATCGAACTCTCCCATACAGAGCTTGATTTAGTCGTATTGGCTAACATTCAAGCCTTCAGTGGCTTCGAAGTTATTGGCGAGAAAAGAAAGAGAAGTCCACGGTGTAATTTCCTGTTTCAATCCCTTCCTATTTGCAAGGAAATGTTCCGAAATCTCTACGCAATGAGTTACTCGCGGTTTCGCCGGGGTGTAGACAAAACGTGGACCCCCCCTTCTGGACCCCTTAATTTTTCTGTTGGAAAATAATAAATGATAAAAAAAAATAGTCTTCGCTTTGGATTTCAACTTCGGCCGGTTCGTTGTTAATTACAGACAGTATTACAGTAATCGCGAACACTACTACCACAGCCAATCAAATGAAGAATGATCCTCACAGTTGCCATTTTCATCCCGCGAAAGACTTGCTTTGAATTTTGCTGACTTTACCTTGCTGATTTTTGTTGTTACCAAATACTTTAGAATTTTCTCGCAAAGGTTAAATAGAAGTTAAATCCACAAATTGCTGTTCGCCTTTCAACTGGCTTTCGGAGAATGTGAAAGTTATTATTTTTATCGTTGGCAGATCTATGTCACGTGCTAGGCAACCAGAGTGATCAAATTTCACTCCATGTACCATTCGGCGGATTTGACGGCTCTATGATATTTCAGAGCAACCTTTCGACTATAGTTTGTCAGCGTGGAAGAAATATTGCTCACCTTTTTGCTGTAGTGTTATTCTAATCCAAACAAAAAAGGATAGTTTTTGAGCTCATTTCACATTCTTCGAAAGCCAGTTGAAAGCCGAACAGCCGGAATGGTCTCGTCGGCTCGTGGTAAAAGACAAAAGTTTCCCTTGCAGAAAAAGTGAACAGCGCATCAAGAAAACTTTGATAAAACTCCCTACCTATAAAAAGAGAGTATTTCACCGTTTGAATCACCGATTTATCCCAAGTAGAACCCGAGAAATATTTTTTTCGGTACTTGCCGTGACATGTAAGAAAATAATAACAGCTGTCGGAATGGTCTCGTCGGCTCGTGGCAAAAGACAAAAGTTTCCCTCGCAGAAAAACTACACAGCGCATCCAGGAAACTTTGATAAAACTCCCTACCTATAAATAGAGAGTATTTCTCAGTTTGAATGATCGATTTATCACAACTAGCAGTGGAGAATTTTTCCATACTTGCCGTGACGCGTAAGAATTAAACGATAACAGCTGTCTAAGTGGACTTGTCGGCGATTGTCAAAAGATAAAACTTTCCCTTGCAGAAAACTACACAGCGCATCAAGGCAACTTAGATAAAACTTCCTACCTATAAATAGAGAGTATTTCGCCGGTTGAATGATCGATTTACGTTCTCTAGAACCGTAGAATTATTTTTTTCGGTTCTTGCCGTGATGTTCTTTAGCTGTTCATCGATTGTTACTTGTCAGTCATTCCGGTATTCAAGGTTAGTTCTGTGACTGTTCGAACCCCTTGCTCGCAGCTTCTCTTTGATTTTTTCTTTGCCGTTCAGAAGGATGTTGAAAAGTGCTTGCCGTTTTAACGGATACTAGCGATTAGCGTTTCAACGGATGTTCAGATTTTAATTAACGGTTAGCCCTTTCCGTTTAAACGAATGTTAAAGATTTTTATTAACGGACAGCTGTTGTCGTTTTAACGGATGCGAAAATTTTACAAACGGTTATGAAAGCTGTTCGAACGGTTTGATGTTACCGTTAAACGGTTTGCCAAATGTTTTAAACGGTTTTCATGAACCGTTTAAACAGATAACAAACGGATTATAAACGGTCTCATCCGTTTAACGGATAGCCCTTAGTGTACGTTTTCCCGTGTGAGGTCACAAATGTTCAAGAATGATCTTGAAATGATTTCCAACGCATTAGCAATGCACTGGAAATGTTTCACAAAGCTTGTTTAGAAAATTTTTAAGAATAATGAAAGTAATTCAATTCACCTTTGGAGTGACAAGTAATAAACTCTGCATTCGGTCAACACAACGCCCCAGCTAAACGATCAAATATTTTCATCCAACATCGTTTTGGAAGAGTATCTTTGACCGTTTAGCCGCCAATCTCAACATTGCATTTAAGTTGCTTTCCATGTTTGATCTAATTCAAAATATTTTCAACCAGCATTTCGTGTTACGAACAAATGTTTGATCGTTTAGCCACCCCAACCTAAAGCTTTCGGTCACCGGGATCACTAATTTGTTAATTACAAAAGGCAAAATTGTTTTATCTGATAAGATTAGCGTATTCCCGAGCATTGAGACGGCACGAGAGAATGATTTAGACACCCGAAGACGTTTCATGGTCGCTGTGTAAAAATTTTCGCTTTCATTCGCTGACACTTGATGTTTTTAACGTATCCGAATGCTAAATAAAGGTCAACAAATGATCATGGTGTCATGTTCAATCAAGCGTAACGCGGTGAGAAGTAAAGATAATCATCTCCTGTGAAATGCGCCTCCGACAATTTTCAGCTTTGAAAGATTTTGAATCTTCGACAGCCTCTGCAAAATACACTTATTTTGTCTTCGTTCTGAGCTGCTGTACTACGAGCATTGAAAATAATTTTGAACAAACTTTGGCTCACATAATGTGCGTTTCGTTACCATATGCAAATAAGAGGATGTTTTAATTTGTTTCGTCTGTGTGCAGATTCTTGGCGTCTGCTCACAGAATATCTCCACTCCCAGGACCAGCTAAATACAAACTAATAACAGTTTGAGAGCAAGGTGTGATAGATTTTTATTTAATACGTGGGAACAATGCCGAAGGAAAGAAGGACCGCAAAAGTTTGTTCGTGACAATGCTTTGAATGTCTGCATGTCATTCGTTAGCTGCTCATTAGTGGTCTTCGTGGTTAACGGGGAAATCACCACGGACACGAAAGGTCAACTTTAGGCAGGTTAACCTTTAAATTTTGCACAGTGAAAACTAAATTAGCTGCCTCTACATCTTGTAAATTTAGAAGTTGTAAAATATCACGTAGATTTCTAATTAAAAGCTCAATAATTTTATTTTCAGAGCATTTGCTGCTCGATGAGGACCCAGTACGTGTTCATTTCGCCGACATTGTCAAGCTTCTTGTGTTCCGTTGGGTTGTCTGCAGTAATTAATTTTTCAGAACTAGTCCTGATGGCAATGGTTTTGTGAATGTTTTTCAATGCGATACTGCTTCACTGAAATGCATTGTGAACGTTTTAAAACGCGTTGCAAATGATTCAAAATGAATTCAAAATGATCTTCAATGCATTTTGTTTTCGTTCGGAAACGTTGTCAATGTTTTCAAATGCATTGAAAATGATCTCTAATGCATTCGAACGTTTCCAAAATGCGTTGAAATGGAAAAACGGTTCAACGGAGTTTTCATTAAGCCTGGTTTTCCCAAATAGGGTCACATTTGGAGATGCAATGATTTTGTTGTTATTAATTTTGTAGGATGAGTATGCTAGTGAGCACATCCAGTGGACAAATGTTCCATTCTTTGATAACCAGCCCAGGTTGGATCTGCTGGCGAAACCACCGTATGGTCTAATACACATTCTAGCTGATGCTACAGGTTTTCCCAAGGTAATTTGCTTTATATAATGGATATGGTCACTCCCAGGGCTGTCATTATACTGCACCGTAAATTACTGTGCTCTTGTAACAAGCTTTTTGTGTAGAATTGTGATCTCCCATCATCCCAGTTCTTCTTGTCCAATTTATTGCTCCATGCTTAAATAGAACGTACAAGACCACTACAACCACAACAGAGTGTACACTATGTAGATGCAAAAAAAAAAACCAGACTACAAGAGCTCTTATCATGCCTAGTCAGCTGTAGAAGAACAGGCATTACAGGGTACATCCCTGCTAATGTATGAGTTGTGGTTCAATTTTGTACCTTGATTTTAAACTAATTATCATACATTACAGTTAGCCATAGTCGCAACAAACAAGGAAGAAAAACTTTTTAAAACCATAAGGATAAAATTGAACCACAACACAATGCACAACTAATGGGCATAGTGAAACATGAAGAAGTTTCCAGGCGTGTTATGTAGGCACAGTCTTAACTCCATAGAGAAGGGCGGAACATTGTGAGCTGCCCTATAATTTTC
>JAEMWC010000805.1:237500-240000 GCA_016490735.1 Pachyseris speciosa | reverse complement strand
GAATTGATTGTCAGTACAACACTCTGAAAGTTTGTCTTAGTGTCACCCTTTCCTTTTCCACTAAACCACTTAACAGTTCTGTTCTCCTAAAATTTGTTTTAAGAATCTTAATTGAACCAGAGGCTAGCCTGAAAACTCCCCAATTACTTAGCCTCCAGGCTCTATAATTTTTATTTGTACTTATTTAATTTTTATAAATTATGTTAATTTCTGTG
Source organism: Pachyseris speciosa (assembly GCA_016490735.1). Classification (NCBI taxonomy): domain Eukaryota; kingdom Metazoa; phylum Cnidaria; class Anthozoa; order Scleractinia; family Pachyseridae; genus Pachyseris; species Pachyseris speciosa. The sequence goes on along the minus strand of JAEMWC010000805.1, from coordinate 239,785 downwards.
TATTTGTTAAATCTGTAAAGTACAAGAGCGAAATAAAGTGTTCTTGTGTTGTTGTAATGAGTGAATTTGTTGTGCGTTGCAGTTCATCCAGGAACTGTTTCCAGAGCTGCAAAGTGCCGAATTAACAATCCAGGGTCTGAAGCTTCCTTCTCAGCCTAAGAATTCTCTCAGATTGCCACTGGGCCAGAAAAAGAAACCAACAGTGTGTGCCAAATTTAACGAGTCACTCATTAAGCTTGTTGTGGCCATGAAAAGGTAAGTTGCCTTATGCATGTGTTGTAGGTCAAAATGAAATTCAGTTCTCCTAACCCTAATTAGTCATGATTCATATATAATTAGGGTTACACTGTAGAAGACAAAGGAATTTCATTTTGTTTGGAAAATCTTTATGACCTACAACATGTATCTCAGTCTACTTAATTTGTATGCAGGGATTTCATTAGAGGCCGGCAACCGGCGAAAATCGCCATCTACTTTGTATGTATTTGCACTCAAATTAATAAAAAAATTCATCAGGCCGCCGCCTACTTTAGTTAGCTCAAACGGCTATGTCAAAACTTATTGAAAACCCTGTTTATGGTCTTGAGCCTTCTCAACCACATCCTACTCACTGTACAAGCAAATATATCTTGGGTTTTAAATCAAGTTGTGAGTCATGTTGTGCACTAAGAGTGAAAAAACACCCATAATGTCGAGGGTATTCAGTTGCAATGAACATTCCAGGTTATGGGCCTTAGTTTTCCATTCTTACCCTGCTACACTCTTTTGAATGAACATTGATGAATGTTGAAATTATTAATACTTTTCATTTGAAGCTTAATATCGTTATTCACCCAGACTGGGCCCTCCAACCAAACTTTTATGCATGTGCTATTCAGTTCCTTAGATGGCCTGGGCTGCTAGGCTCTTTTACATAAAAAATATATATATATATATATAATTATATTAATAATAATAGTAATACTGACAGCTCTTCTAGAGAGGGTATTGATACACATACATTTAAATCGTTTTTGACAATTTATTGTTACATGTAGAAATAATCATGATAATTTTCAATTTTATTTTAGTTCCACAGATTTTAAACTATACTGAAATCTGCTTTTGTTGATGCAATTTACCACTGTTTTTTTTTTACTGTTTTCATTCTTTCAATTTTGCAGCTGTAATCCCTTCTTTGTCAGATGTATAAAACCAAACAGCACAAAGGTAAATAATTTACTTGTTTAGCTATCTAACTAGTATAAGGTTTCTACCATTTCGAGGACTGTGTCTTTGTATGTACTGGTTCCATAGACCCTATGCAGAAGTGGCTGCCTAAGAAGTTAAATTATTCTTTTGTTCATATTTAAAGTAGCCTAACTAACCTCGTTTTTGTGATCAAAATTCTAAAGAATTTGCTTTCCCAAATGAGGTTAGAGAGGCTATTTTGAGTATGAACAAAAGAACAGTTTAAAGGCAGCCATTTTTTTTTTCAACTTTTTGTTCAACAATTTAAAAAGTGTGATACATTTTTGCAGGTTGCAGGGTTATTTGACATTGCTCTTGTTATAGAGCAGCTGAGGTATTGTGGCATTGTGGAAACTGTGAAGATCCGTAAAGCTGGTTATCCTGTTCGATACATGTATGCAGATTTTATTAAAAGGTAGGGAATGTGTAATTATTGTTGGCCCTCCAGAAAATATCCCCACCCCTCCCATGAAAGTTTTTTAGTTTTGGACTAACCAACCCCTTTGGAAATTTCCATTTAGCTGCATGCTGTTTTTAAAAAATTGGGCTTTAAGACAACCCCCCCCCCCCCCCCCCAACTCCTTGGAGTTTCCAGTGACCCTCTGTTGGGTGGTCATGGATATTTTGTAGGACTGTGCAGTCCAGGTGGAGACCTTCTCAGCCTTCTCAACCTTCTCTTGTTTGAGTGATATTAAGGTGGGAGTTAACCTAAACATCGTTTTTTAGCCGCTTAACATGGACTTCACTTGGATGTCATGTTTGCATTTCAAGCAATCTTAAATCCCTCCACTCATCTCACGAAGCTATGTTCTGGGATATTATTTTTGTGAATTTTTTGGTGATTTTTTGGTATATTTGGGAAGAGATAATTTTTCTCAAAGGATTAATTAAATTGAGGGAAATAAGAAATTTGGAAGATTTAATTTAGGTTTAAAATTGGAATTTGAAGTTAGAAATTAGTAGACGGAAACCAAACAGTTCTCCAGCAACCTGCAGTGGCCTTGTGGGGTGTCAACTAACTGGAAGTGTTTCAAAACATTTTTACCCCAATACAA
>JAEMWC010000805.1:142500-232500 GCA_016490735.1 Pachyseris speciosa | reverse complement strand
CGTCGCGCGCTACGCGATTCGCGTAGCGCGAGACTCGCTGAAGCGAAAATTTTTGGCATAAATTTCGGATGATTTTACAACGCGAAATCAATTAATTTCGCGTAGCGCTTTACGAATGCAGCTATTGTTTCAATCGAATACATGTCGTTCCCTTCTATGCAAATACAGACAGCATCATGGAGTTCATCACGAATTGAAATGGCGCAGTCCTCTGGTAAACAAACCGACAAAGATCGATTGCGAATGGTTACTGTTCCTCGGGTGTTCCTTGCTCCCGCTAGCGCTGAAATGACAACTTTTATCAGTTCTGTCGTCAATACGATATATGGTCGTGTTTTCCGAATTCGTTAGGAAAATTAAGTGCTAGTTCGCCACAAGCAAATGGCCATTGGCAACTGTTTGCTGTATTTTGCTTTCAGATCACAAAACGATGCAGGCTAAAATTTGCATAAAACCGCAAAAACTACTGGCTGTGTAACCTGAAACCTTCCACTCAGTAAACATGGCACAACACTCGTTAATCATTACTCGCTTGAGAAGCCGTGGAAAACCAGAAGCAGAACGGACTTTATTTCATTTCCTTCTTTTTGAACGAATAATCTTATCATGTAGAAATTGGAAGTTCATCTGGCTGATGAAGTTTGAGTCGTTAATTAAGACTTCATAAGCGTATGTGAAATGTTTATTCGACACGCCGGCACTCAATCGTATATTTTCTAGTTTGCAAGACCGAAAAACATTTTCCTGGGCATATCTTTGTAAGGTTGTGCTCCAGGAGAGTGTGTCCCCGTAAAAAGATTTGCTGAAGAGTACGGTAGTTCGGAAGCCTCGCACGTGCTGAGCTTACTTTGGTTGATTGATCGATTAAGAGAACGATAAGCCTATCTGGGTTTACCTAAAACACGGAATCCGGAATCCGGAATCCGGAATCCGGAATCCGGAATCCGGAATCCGGAATCCGGAATCCGGAATCCGGAATCCGGAATCCAGAATCCGGAATACGGAATCTAGAAACTGGAATTAATAATTAATAAGAGGGTTAAAAGAACCGAATAATAATAATAATAATAATAATAAATAAATAAAGATAAAAAATGTCTCTTCACACTACGACAAAAGGAGTTATACTCAGTTATGTTTCTAATAGCTACAGGGAGCTTATTAAAAGTAGTTGCTGCCGAGTGCTGAAAAGTTCCCGACTCTCTCGGAATAGAAAGGACAGGTGCAATCGTAGATCTTAAGCTATAAGCACTGACCATGAAGACGATAGATGTCTTACAGGAGGAGGTAGGTGACAGGAGTGAAGTCTTAGTCTGGGACTTGGTTTGTTCTTTCCAGTTGAGTCGATGTGGAGGGATATAAGGATAACTATTAAGAAAGACCGTATGCAGGATCATTAAATGCAACTTAAAGAGCTGATCCGCGAGATTTTACACTAGTTTAACCTTAAGAAACAAACAGGCCCATGCAGTGCAGCCATCGCTGCAAAAACGGAGTGAGAAGCATTGCTATTGGGAAGAAAATCTTTCTTGGAGCAGATTAACCACGTTTATCGCCTACTGTAAAAGTAGGCCTGACCAAGTCCTCAGTTGTTGTAGATATCCTTAACCAATCAGAAGTGGAGAGCAGCGGATTTTGCGTGCTCAAGGTTCCTATATAAAAGTTTCAAGGTATATTGGGCACCATACTGACTTAGGTTTTTTCGAAAAAAAGAGCAATGACTGAAGACGGTACAACTGTATGAGGGTGAAAATGTTGTAAGCAAACGAAAGCGCTAAAACAATCCTCACCCAGCCCCCATAGCTATCATTTCCAGGTGGGGCATTTATAAACGTCTTTTCTTTTTGTTTTTCTTTTTTGAAATAAATATTTTTTTGTCTTCTTTTTTTCTCCAATTAATCTCTCGGATTATATTTATTTCGTGTTAGTTTCTTTTTTTCTGTATATTTAAAAGTTTTTTTTTAAAGTGATCTTTCTTCGTCTTTTGGAGATGTTCCTGAATGTACCGGGATGTTCCAGAATGTCCCATGTTCCACGTTTTATCGACGGCCACTCGACAACCTGAAATGTACGCGCCGATAATGGAGCAACAGACAATGACCAATCAGGCGTAAGCGTTCCCACGCGCAATTAAGTCAAGATATGCAAAGTGATTTTTCTCTGCTTTTTGGTCACGAAGCGTTTAAAATAGGTCTTGTTTTATAAAGATCTAGCTGAAATCAATAACAAAACATTGAAAACGGAAAAAAAGTTGCTCGAAATCAAAAAAGGTTGATCGAAAATCGAAAGTTGTTCAAAAAGTTGCCGTCAACTTGTGGACAGGCCTAACACTATTCATCGACAAAAAGAATAAGAAAAGGTGCTTTTAATTAAAATGATTTTAATTCAAAATGTTCAAAATGCACAAAGCATTGATTAGTATCGTTGAAGTGTGATTGAAAGCTGTGTGCTTTAAAGGAATCAGGCGGTTTATTAAAAGCAAAACCAAAGTATTAAAATGCTGCCCTAGATTGATTGATTGCTTGATTGCTTGATTGCTGCAAAACTCAGGCTAAGTCATCATATAATTTGTTGACCATATTATTACCCAAGTGACTTCAACCTTTGTCAAAATTTTTTACCAAACTTCTGTACATTCCGTATTCCGGATTACATATTTCGGATTCCGGATTCCGGATTCCGGATTCCGGATTCCGGATTCCGTGTTTTAGGTAAACCCAGCTTATCTCACGGCTCGATCTTATCATGTAGAATGTGAGATTCATCTGGCCGTGGCGAAGTTTGTTATTCAACACGCGGGCACTCAATCGTATGTTTTCTACTTCGAAAGACCTAAAAACATTTTCCTGGGCATATCTTTGTAAAGTTGCGCTACAGTAGCGTTTGTCCGCGTAAAAAAAAAGTTGCTGAAGGAAGCGTCGCACGTGCGGTCTATCGATCAATCGAAAAGAACGAACAGCTTATCTCCCAGCTCGTTTACCCCTCAATCGCTTTGCCAACTCTATGTTTTGAGCTTTTTTGAGGTACATAAACGAATATTACCATATACCTGTTTGCGTTTGGTAATAATCCGCATTAAACTTAGAGTACCCTCGATAAAGACACTCGCAAAACAATTTTACATGCTTCGCTCCGTCGAAACCACTCATACGAAAAGAAACATCCCAAGTGTGTCAACAATATTTTTCGATTTTCAAACGGCTAAAGTTGTCAAGAATCAAATGAATAGAAAGCTTTCACAAAAGTCAAGCATCAGTCACGAACGAGCCGAAATTATCGGCGGTTTGATGTTCAGTTTGGGAAGAAGCTTGAATTCGAGGGAAGCGAATTAATTAGATAGTAGCCGCGCTCACTGCGGTAGAATTTCTCTGTACAGTATGTCTCCACTTCGAAAGATCGAAAACGGAAAACCATGTTCATGTGCATCATACTGTGTATATAGTTTTCTTAAGTTAATCATGTCGATCTCAACCTAGCCAAGTTTCGCCGAAAAAACGGTTTGACACAAAATTTTGAAGCTTAGCACGCGCTGCCGTTCTCCGGCGATCGATCGATTCTTCTTAGCGGTCTTTTGCGAACACTGGAAATCGACTATTGAAATCGGGTATTGTTACTTTACAATGGGCATCTTAAATCCGCGAGAGCTTCAAGCCAATTTACTTTACAGTTTCTACAACATCGCGCGCGACGCGATTCGCGTCGCGCGCGAGGGTGGCAACTTACTTTTGGGCGGTACTGTAAACTTAATAAAAACAATGGGAAAGCTAGGAAACTAAATAAACCAGTAGGTTTTCTTGTTAGCTCCCTGAACAATTTAGGTTCTAAGTGGCAGGTAAAATAAACGAAAAGAAAAATAAAATAAAAAAGAAATGAACAGAAGGAGGAACTTATTTACATGAAGTATGTTGCTTCATCACTAAAATGAAAGTTTATTTTATTTGTTGTTCAGAGAGTAGATAATGTTTAATTTTCTTAGGAAATGTGAACACACTTGAGTTTTTTAAATGAGTTGGGAGGTCTTTCCAAATGTCCGTAGCCATAAAAGAGGTTGATTGTTTACCTACATTAGTTCATACACTCGGCTTATAAAGATTTTTCTTAGCTGTATATCTCGTGTTGTAGTGATGTGTATTACTAGCATATTGAAACATGTCAAATAGTTCAGGCAGACAGCCTTTATGCCATGAATGCATAAATTTTGAGATTTGTACATGATAGATTATTATTAACTGTCAAGTGGCCTAGTAGATTCAGCATAGGTTTAGCGTTCTCTGTTTCACTACCAAATGCTGTGGCAAAAAATATGTTTGTTTATTTGAATTTTACTAAGATGTGTTTTATATAGTCACTTCCCCAAGCTAATATGCTATAAGAAATATGAGGATAGATTAAATTGTAATATATTTGTGTAAGCTGCTCAACTGAGAGGTAATACCTTAATCGATATTATTCCAGTGTTTTGAGATATATGGGAAGAGACACTCTGGTCCAACAAAGCTAAATTTGAAGCTGCATGCAGTTCTTTTATGTTGCAGTTTTAGATTGGAAAACAAGAGACAAAACTGTTTCCACGTATTAGATACTTAAGTAATTGGCGACTGATATTATTCAACTAATAATAGTCAGGAGTTGGCTCATAGGATAAACGAAACCCTAATATGGTATGAAAGCACAAGTTTAGCACCTTGAAGGTGTAGGCAGTGTAGCTCTTACAGGCGGCCCTGGTGTGGGCTTGACACTCATTTCCATCAGCTGCCACATCAATATTGATAACAATATTAATAGAAATATCATGATAACTTAATGGAGTATTTTGTTGAATTTGTAAATAAATAATAATTTTTTATACCTTAAGTAGACTTTATGTACTGGTGTTGTTTTAGAAATTGTCAGCATTATTTTAATTGAACTGGAAATCAATGTGGCAGCTCTATGCTGAATTAATGAGAATAAATACATGCAAATGTAACCTTTGAACATCTGCTTACTGTGTTGAGTGCTGTTTTTATTTTCTGTTGAGCTTTCAGAGTTTTTCCTCACTTAATTTTCCCCTTAAACGTAAACTAAGTCAGTTTTGTCACTGTTTGACCCTAATTTGTTCACACAGGAAAAAGTTCCTAAAAGCAAGGAAAGGATTTATTATTCTGCAAGCAATTTTCAGAATGAAACGCCAACGTCAAGCATTTATCAAGGCAAGATGCTATATGTATTGTTTTGTTGTACTTTAAATGGCAAATTTTTATAATTATTTTGTTAATGTTTTATTTTGTACTGCTGAGAGATTTGTTAGCTGGTAGGTCAGTTAATAAGAGCTGTTTTTCTGCTGGGCAAAACTAGATGTGCTAAGTACCTGAAGCTGTGATATTTGTTCAAAATATTTTTTCTTTCTTGTGATACCCATATCAGTATCAATACTGCAGCTTCTTTGGATATGGCTCAAGATAGATCTTTTACTTTCAGCTAACATTAAAATGGATTACTCAGCATTGTTAATTTTGATTTATTCAAAAACAAGGAAGTATTTCCTTGGTGCTTTTTTTATCACTGTGTCTGTTCTTTGACATCAAAAGATCATATTGTAGTTAGAAAGATATACATTTCAACTTGTCACACATGCAGTATCAACAGTATTATGGAGGTGTTGAGTATTGAATATGTCGCAAAAAAAATTCCCTTCGTATTGTGAGTTTCATCTCTTTGGCGTTATTGGCCAATTTGCGTCTTGACCAGTATTTCATCCAGACATCCAGGATAGGATCACGTACAGCATTAAGTTTAAACTTGGTAAGCTTCTATATGGTAAAGTGATCCAAGAGAACTGCCTGACTGGTTGGCCCATGCTGAATGCTGCCACAACGTTCTTTCTCGCATTATGAGTGAATGTCATCCTGAGGGATCTTTCAACATCTGCATCACAAGCACAGGTCAATTCCAATCATCTGACGTTCACATTTGGGTTAGTCTACTTTCACTAAACCTCATTATTTCAAACAAAAAAACATTCAAAAAGTAATTCAATTGTGAAAAAACAGACCCATTGATATCACTCTTGTTGTGCTAGCTAGATATAAAAGTGAGCAGTCCTGTTGGGAATTGTGAATTCACAATCTTTGTTTTGGGCTGGCAATATCTTTGGGAACCATTGCTAATTCTCACTTCAGTTCTCTCAAGGAAGAGGCATTTTAAGCTCATTAATGTGTTTGTAATTTTAACTATTTGCTATTGTTGGTTTTGTGTTTTTACCATTACCTGTTGTTATAAAATATTATTATTGTCAGTTTTTGGATTCTGTGGTTAGTTCTTTTGTACATTAAAGAACTAAGTATGATATCTGTGCAATATTTATAAAGGTTTTTATCCATACTTTACGTAATTAAGTTTTGCTACTTTATGGTTTGACTTTTCAGAATCTTTCAAAGTTGAGGCACTCTACTTAATTGCACTTAATTGCCCCAGGGGGAGGTGATACGTGGGCCATTTAATTTGACTAGTCAGAGGCATTTTATTCATGGACAATAACAAGAAATATCGTTGATTAAGTATCATGATTAATTCAAGTAGTCATTAAAGGAGCAAGGTCAAGATATTTGGGTGATTTAGAGAGAGAAAAAAATTCACTCAACTAATGCAAAACAGTGAAATAACAAATTTTCAGGGAAGATATGCACCAAAGAGACCAGAATAAATGCAAATATCACAAGGATGGTGAAGGATGGAGAAGATTGAAACGGATTACAAATTACCTCTTTGAAAAATAGCCTTATTAATTTTTCAAAAGGGTAATCCGTAATCTGTTTCAATCTTCTCCATCCTTCACCATCCTTGCCATATTTGGATTTATTTGTGTCTCTTTGGTGCTTGTCTTCCGTGAAAATTTGTTATTTCCTGTTTTGCATTATTTAAATGCATTTTTTAATCTATAATAATAATAATAATAATAATAATAATAATAATAATAATAATAATAATAATAAAGACTTTATTTATCCAGGGTAGCACGTAATAGCCACAGGCTAATAAACTTGTGGCCCTGATAAATCAAATTAAATCAAATCAAATCAAATGTAATAATGACCCAAAATATCGTGACTGTGCTCCTTTAAAACGTTGCTCTAGTGCAGTAAAAAGGTCAATCAGGCCAATGTTTCAACTGAGACTTTCTTGACTCAACCAAGTTGCCTTCAGTTAGTGATTTAAATGTCTCTTGCATAAAATAATAATTATTGTTTGTGACTGCTTGATTGTAAGGAAAAGAATTTTAAAGAGAAGAATTCAGAGCAGCTAATTTTCTTTAATCACTGGTTTATGGTTACTCAGATAATTTACAGGATCATCTTTGTTGAAAATTAAACATTAAAGGACAGCCTGGTAGAAAAGTTTGATTATTTTTAACTGAAAAACAAGCTGCCTGTAATTAATAAAAATTTACCTGAGCAGAAAACTACCCCATACATTGGAAGGTCGAATCATGATCAGCCTTCTCAGTTTCCTCAAGATTATTACTTGTCCGCTACCTAACATTTGAAAGTAATAGTTTTGCAATTTAACTACTGACTTACCATAATCAAGAAAGTGAATTTTTGTCAGTTAGGCATAGTGCTCAAAATTGTGAAACAACTGTATTAAGTAGCACCAAACGATCCAATACTGCTAGGTATGGTCGACAAAGAACATGTTAAGGACCATCATAAATGGCCTACGAGATAATTTGAATGATGTGATTAAGGATTTGGTGTACCTTTGTGTTTTTGGTGTACCTTTGCTAAACTACAGTACTACACACCTCTTCATTTCAGACAATATTAATAAATAATTAATTAGCTTACCATAGAAGAGTGAAGGAACATTTATTTAATATTTTGAACATTAGGAAAATGTTATGTAACAATTTTTTTGTATATAATTTATTTGCAGTTGTGGCACGAAACTTGTTACTAAAAAAGCCTATCATATTTTTAATGTTCTAATTTAGTCATAAGTAGCATTTAAGTTTACTTAATACTTGTCAGTCTTAGACATGCATCTTACTACAGTACCTTGTAAAGCATATTCCAGAATGTCCAATCCTATTACAAACTGGCTTCTGACACAATAGCAACATACAACTTTAAATAGCCATGCATGCATGCATGCATGTATGATAAGATTATTGACAATTGTATGCAAGGATTATTGTTTCTCACCCTTGCTGAACAATTTATTTTCTTTGGTAGTGTACATGTATGTTGTAATTTGATGGATTGTTGCTTTTATTTAATATGGTCTACCAGGATGTCTTGCTTACACAGAGACTGATAAATATGTTTATCATGTGGGGTTTTTATAATTATTAAACCTGACAGTATTCCTTTGTGTTAATTGTTTCTTGAACATCTGTTCTAAATCCTATTGTAAATAACAGTTATTGTTACCAATAATTTATTTATTTTAACTAAAAATTATTTTTAGGTTACATTTGAGGAATTTGGAATACCTTATTTTAGGGTTTTTGCTACAAATCAATTAATTACTCCTGATTTTAATCACATTCTCAATTTAATGATATTAGGCTATTCCTGTTATAGATATAATTGAAATATTGTAACTGGGGACATATTTTTCATTAGCTATGCTATGTGAAGAAAATCAACCAGAAAGAATTGACACTAGCTCTATGCATTAGAATGTCTTTCTACATAATTATTTAACTGCTATCCACATTAGAACTGATTACAAATAACTTGTAAGAAGAATCCTGTCATGAAATGGGGGCCTGTCTTGTGACTCATTCGTGGACAGTACATCATGAGGTAATAATTATTAAACTAATGGACAGCTGTGAGACAGTCATGTTACAATATGTTTGAGCTTTGAGAACATTGGTTTTTGATAATTTTAACTTGCTTATTTTTGTTATATTTGAAATTATTTAGTAATATTACAGTAATTATGTACCAAGATTTTTCACCATGATGATTTTTATTAATTTGTGTGTCTTCAGCCATATACTAACTTATTTTAAAATTTTCATTTTATGAAGTTTACCAGTTATGTTTTGCTAGAATTAATGGTTTTAAATTATTTTATAGTCATCCTGGTACCGGTATATAAGTTGTCATGAAATCAGCACTTCTAGGAATAATAATAATAATTTATTTACTTACCGGTATATAGCGCCCTTTAACATTTATGGGATGATCAAAGGTGCTTTACAATCCAAGAAAACTAATATTACAATAGAGAATTACAATAAAAATGCCATTTACAATAGATAATTACAATAACAATACTAAAAATAAAATAATGATAATAAATAAATAAATAAATAAATAATGAATGAATAAAAAAAAGTAAATAAATAAGATACAAAAAACTGATAAGATTGTAATGCAAATCTAAAACGCTTGCTTTAAAAGATAGGTCTTAAGAGATTTCTTAAATAGCGCTAGTGAATCAATTGTGCGGATGTGTGCAGGCAAGCTGTTCCACAGTGCAGGCACAGAGGCATGAAACGAGCGGGCACCTAAAGTTGTGCGCATAACCCCTTTTGGGCATTCTAAAAATATTGTATCATTATTGTGTAATGAATACCTAGACGATGATCTAATACAGATCAGATAACTTAAATAACTAGGAGCCATGCCATGAATCGCCTTAAAAGTAATCATCAAGATCTTAAATTGAATACGATAATTTACTGGCAGCCAATGAAGGTTGTAAAGTACCGGTTTAATATGATCGAATTTCATTGTGTCCATTATAAGCCTGGTTGCCATATTCTGTATGCGTTGTAATTTCAATAGTTGGTACTTGGGTAACCCATATAATATACTATTACAATAATCCAGCCTTGAAGTTATGTAAGCATGGACTAATGATTGTCTGCATTCCTTAGATAAGTATTTCGATATACGCCTAATGTTATGAATGTGGTAGAAGGAGGTCTTGCATATCTCGTTAATATGGCTGTTCATCCCGAGAGATTCGTCCAACATAACGCCGAGGTTCCTGACACTGGAAGAACGATCAATCTTCTGGTTGCCAACTTCTATGCAAGAAGAACGAAGTTTGCTTAACTGCTGACGAGGTTCCGATAGCAAGGAACTCAGTCTTCTTGTCGTTCAATAGCAGCCACCCATCAATCATCCACTTTCGAATGTCCTTAATACATGCTTCCATAGCGCGATGCGCGACATCCTGGGCATCATCATCACCCGGCCTAAAGCTAAGGTAGAGTTGGGAGTCATCGGCATAGGAGTGGACTTGAGGAAGGTGACGTTCAATGATCTTGAAGAGGGAAGAGGTGTAAATAACGAACAACAGTGGACCCAGGCAGGAACCCTGGGGAACACCGCAGTCCAAAGAAAATTCCTTTCACATCGATCCATCAATTACGACTCGTTGACTCCGACAAGACATGTACGAGCAGAACCATTCATGCGCTTTACCCTGCAAGCCCACAACCTTGGTCAGCCGATCTAACAAGATGGAATGATCGACCGTGTCAAATGCCGCACTAAGATCCAAAAGGATCAACAGAGTCATGTGTTGTGAGTTCATTTTCAGAAGAACATCGTTCATGACTTTGAGCAAGGCCGTCTCTGTGCTATGGTGTTCACGATAAGACGACTGCAGCTCTGGATAGATGTTATTGGTGACCATCTGACCATGGTTGATAGAGTCGTTTTTTTTTTACCATAGATCTTAACATAATTCTGGATATCATGTTCACAGTAAACCTCAATTCATTTTGTTAAAAAGACATCCAAATAATTTATTAGGCCTGGGCGTTCATTTGGTGAAAACTTGTCGGGTAGAAGGCTCACCCACCTACCCGAGCCTGGGTGAGCCGATGTTTTCTTCTTTTCCTTTCAAAACTTAGCAAACCGTTTACATGAGGAACAAAAAGTTGGCTCAGCTAGAATGGTGACCCGCTTAGCTAGGTCATCCTTTTTAGATGGTTATCTGGGTGATCATCCTCCTAGCTGGGCCATATATATTGCTCTTTTCTCCATATAAACACTTTAATGGCTTGCCCAGCTGGGTCAACTTGGTCAAGGTGAGACAATCAGAGCATGTACAACTGCTCTTGGCTCAGACAATGGGGTCAACTCAATAAAGTTGACTTGGCTACGAGGGTGACCCTCACCTGGGACAGCTTTTCTCCATATAAATGGGGGCTTAGTTATGAACAAAGTAATATGTATACCTTTAGGGACACATTCAAATTAAGATTAATTTTTAAGAATAATTATATTGATCTGCATGGATGTTAAGTATGCTTTGAAGGGCTTATTTTGATGTTAATAGCAACAGTACATAAGTAAGTCAGGGCAGTGTCTAGCAGGCCTGAGGTGTTAAGTGGATGATTCAGTAATAATCTCCCCAGAGGGCCATATCCTTGTAAGCCTTAGTGCATGCCTGAGCATCAATTTTCTCCTTTTTATATACTTGTACACATCTTCTTGATTAACAAACTATTGCAGACAAGAACGATGGAAATGGCCCAGAAGATGGGAAATTTTCATCAGTTATGCTTAACAAAATTCTCCAAACTATTACCTTGCGAATTATCTGAGAAACAGTGATAAATAAACTAGAATACAAATATTGATATTGGGATTGAAGTTTCAAGGTTGGATTGCCTTTTTCTTTTCCAGTGAACTGACATCTAAAGCTTTAGGCAATAACCATTGCTTGATTTATGGAATGGTATTATGTAATACGTTGACAAAATTAGGACAAAATTGCTAGTTCTGTAGTCAAGATTCTGTACCCTCAAAATTGTTGCCATGGAGGTATTTACCCAAGGAATGTGCTGGGGTTTAGCATTGTTGGCGTACGTACCGTAATTGTTCTTTATACATAATTGGCTTAATAAGTGATATCGGAAGTCAACAAAATGAAGTTCAAAGTGTTCTTTAACCAACTTCCTCATTGAGTACTCATGACTGTGGGCATTCTTGAGAGTATAAGCATTTTCCAGAACGTAGGACGCATTTAGCTTCTTTTATCCCCCTATGTGCTCCTCTTATTTCATGTCAAAATTAGGCTTCATTATAACCATTTTCATTGTTTCTTTGCCTTTCCTTTTACTTGCCTAGAAAAAATGCAGATGAGATGAATATGAGCCCAATGTTTACATAGCAAATTGAACTATTTTCATTGTTTGCTGAGTAATAAGTCCTGTCACTTTACCTCTTAAAGGATTTTGGCTTATTGATTTTGTTTTATCCAAAACAAGTAAAGTTTTCAAAATTTGATGTTAACAATAATTCTAAATTTTAAAAACATATGGCATGCATGACAGCATGTTGTAAATGTGTATGTGTGTGTTGACATGTATTATTTAGCTACAACAGTTTTGCATTAAGAAGGAAACTTCACACATTTTTTGAATAAATTACATGCTGTTGATATTAGCTGTGCTCATGATCATTAGCATAACAGCCATACCTCTTCATTGTTTTACATGACTTCATCCATTAAAATAACTCATCGTAATTGTTCAATACAGCCATTAATATTCGCCTATTTTGACAACATGAACTTGAGATTTGTTAGAAGCTGGTGGCTGTTGTATGAACATGATTGTCTTCATTGAAATTAGAATATTCCATTGGGACCAATTTTGAATGGGTTCTAGGTGAAAACAAATTGATTGTATTCAAGCCAAAACAAAAGGTGGAATCCTTGATGAATTCTAAAGTAAGTACTTAAGTAGTTCCCTTTATCTGCCTTGGTATATTAGCTTGCTATTGCTTATCTTGCATGATTCTCTGTAAAACTAAAGATTTTACCCTGTAAACTAGGCATTAATTAGGACATTAGATGCGGTTTTGGTCCACAAAACTGCAGTCAAATTGGTTTTGATACATCTAATGGCAAACAAAAAATTCTCTCACAGAAATTCCCAGTGTGTAATTCAGGTGTCATTTTGCCACAGCGGTCATAACAACATGCTTTCTATATGGTGATACAGAATGTTTCTAATGCCAGTGGGCTATTAGACATTTTAGGCATTTTATTTTAATTTTCTAATCATAATTATTGCCAATAAAATGGCAACTGCAGTTAGTACCGTAATGAAAATCAACTTGACATTTTTGTTTTAACAGTTTGTTTGACATTCAAAGCTTGGTTCAGTGGAGCATGTCCTCAGGCTTTGTTTGCTGCCAATCACTCATAGATTTTAGAGATGTGTTTAATAGCCAGTTGAATGTTAAAATTTCTTAAGTTCTGTAAAATGTTGAATAACTGATGCATTTTTAATTGAAGATTTAAATTTATGGTTGCTTTCCATCTACAGACATGTTATTATTGTGCTTGTTACAATCGGCTTGGTCTCATTTTAAGAGTTTTTTCAAATACTCCATCAGCTGTTAGTGAAAGAACTATGAAAGAAAATTAACTACTGTCTACTGTTACTTCTTGCTAGTTACTTGGACTGCTTTTTTATAATACAGTAATTAATTAGTAAATAAAGAATGTAGTTAGTTATTAGTTATAAGGAATAAGAAGGTGATGAACATTCAAAGATAATTTCTTGATATTACAACAAAAGAGAAATTGCTTCTCTCACCTTACTGTTAAATAAATATGGCAGTCAGTTCTGATTATTATTAAAGCATTAATTAATTAATTTTTATGTACAAGATTTCTTAATTTGAACTTTTTGTTGTAAAGTTGTTTTCTAGGGTTAATATCACAGACATTTTCACCATGTTTTTCAGTGTATTATCTTCCTTTGTCATTTTCTCGAACTGATGGCTTTGATTATATATAAGCACCTCACTTTGACTTTTTCAACTTTCAACTTGTGTTTAGCTCTGTTAATAACATTTCATAATGTTATTATACTAAGACTGTTTTTAATACAGATACGCAATGAGAATCGTGAGAAAGCGACTGAAATGCAGGTGGTGCCTCCGCCTCCATCCCCCCCAGCGGAAGAAGTTGTGGTTGTGAAAAATGTTCCTGAAGTGCCGGTGAGTAGAGTATTTTTTGCCTTTTTTTCTTTGAGGATATTTAATGTGTTGATAGAAACATGTGTGATTTCTTTTCATTAAGCCTTTCACTACCAAAGGCCTCCCCTGTGATGAGTAAAATCGCCAGACCGAAATGTGTAAAGTCCCTCTTGGTAGTGAAAGGGTTAAGGAGATAGTTTTTAACCCTTTCACCACCAAAGGCCTCCCCTGTAACGAATAATATCATCTGGCATTAGCCAGAGTAAAATCTGTAAAGTCCCTCTTGGTGGTGAAAGGGTTAAAATAATATAACTTTATTTTCTGTTGTTGTAGGAACTTGACAAACAGATTGCTACAGATGTCACACATCTTGATATTCCTGCAGAATTGGCTTTGGTGTTTGCCAACATCCAAGGTAAGAAATCTTCTCACTTCTGATCTGAGTAGATCCGTAAATGACACAATGTATGTGTTGAAGCTGTTGACAACATCAACATTAGCTCCTTCAAACTTGTCTATGCCATCTCTCCTCCTTGTTTACAGATGCTCCTCTATCTAGCAGCCAGCAGATTTAGTGTGTCGAGAAGTGCAAAAAAGTTAAATAGATGAACAATTAAATTGATTAATAAAGCAATTAATTGCTTGCTTAATTGATTGATTATAGTCAGAATAAACTGTTTGGCCCCTCAGGCCCTGGGGTGTCGTATACTGCAAATCAGATAGTAACTCATCATTTCAAGGCTGTACTCTAAGAAAAAATTTTTGGGAGCTCAAAACTATGAACCTTTGAAATTCAGGGTGTACAGCATAGTAATTTTGGGCAAAAACTAAGTTTTCCATGTAGTCCAAAGGCAAAAGTAAGTCACCAGGGGCCACTGGGCACTGCTAGAACACAGCCCTGCATTTAATGATTTGTAATATTTTTTGTTGTATTCATCCAGGCTGGTCCTTGGCTGATGGAAATTCAGTTAAAGAAAATAATGGAGACATCATCAAGCATGATTATGCAACCTCCAAGTTACCTGAAGACATCAATGAATTTCCTTTCTCCAAGTTTGCCCAGCAATATTTTCAAGTAAGTCATATAAATTACAGCTGTCCCCTGTGTTAGTTTTCCCATATATGTATACCGGTATGTTATGGTTCAATTTTGTCCTTGGTCAAATTTTTTCTCCCTTTGTTTTAAATTAACTATCATGCATTACCACACATCACCATACCCACAAACTAAGGGAGAAACAGTTGAACCAGAACAAAACAAAATGCTATTTATAATGAGAATCATTTTTTTTGTCTTATTTTTAATGAAGTGTGGATATTTCAAGCTACAATAGCCTCCTACACAGATGCCTTTCGGCTCATCCCGTATTCCTCCCCTACGAGTGTCTGCTCAACTGAACTGTCACTTACGTTTGCGGCGGTTAGCCAACAGTTCACCTTCCAATTTGTGGAAAGTAGGACTTCGACCCCAGGATTTATTTTCTCAGACAATGCATGTGAATCGTTTGGTGGAAATTACTCCACTGGTGTTGATTTCCATTCATACGCATCTTGTTGCTGATTTTTTCAAAACAAAGGCTAACTGCCGGCGAATGGAAGTGGCAGTTCAGTTGAGCAGACATTCTTTGGACAAGCCCAAAGAACATCTACATAGGAGGCTAAAGCTACAAATGCAGGCTATGCCATTATAATAATTGTGTAAGTTGTAGTCATAATACCTTTTATTTATTTTTTATCATTTCTTCTGGAGTGCTTTTCTCTTGCTTTTTTATAAGTAACAGATTAACCATATCTGATTGAAAAAACTTTGTTGACAGAAGAGTACAAACGATACGACCCTGTGGTTTTCTGGGAAATCTCTAAACTATTTACTTACTTACATTTCAACAACTTTTTACTTTCATTGAAGATCAGCAAACCCAAAGTGTACTCCAAAGACTGGTGTTAATGGGCCGTGGCTGTATTTCTTTATGCATGTAGCTTATGAAGAAGTTGTAAACTACATCCACTACTGCCCTTTGCTTGCCATCTTGGCTACTTCATAACAGCATGGACAGTATCCATCTGTTTTCCCAAATATTTCTGTACCATGAGCTGGCCACAGTGCCACAAAAGTTTTTGAATATTAATGCACACTATTTTAGCCCTCCCATAATTCCATATGCTTTATGAATTCAGTTTTGCTTTATTATTATAATTATGTGTTGTGGTTCAATTTTATCCTTGGATTAATTTTTTTCTCCCTTAAAGGAGCACGGTCTAAGCTAATTATCATACATTGCCATCAGCATTACCATACCCAAAAACAAACTTACAAGAGCACGGTCACAATATTTTGGGTCATTATTCGAGAGATAAAAAATGCACTTAAATAATGGGAAACAGTGAAATAACAATTTTTCAGGGAAGATAAGCACCAAAGAAACAAGAATAAATGCAAATATGGCGAGGATGAAGAAGATTGAAACAGATTACAAATTACCTTTTTGGCTCTTTTTGAAAAATTTAGCTTAAATTTTTCAAAGGTAATTTGCAATCCGTTTTAATCTTATCCATCCTTCACTATTGTCGCCATATTTGCATTTATCCTTGTCTCTTTGGTGCCTATCTTCCCGGAAAATTTATTTCACTGTTTTGCATTATTTAAGTGCATTTTTTATCTCTCATATAATGACCCAAAATATCGTGACTGTGCTCTTGTAAGTTTGTTTTTGGGTATGGTAATGCTGATGGCAATGTATGATAATTAGCTTAGAACAAAGGGAGAAAAAAATTTAAATCAATTATAAAGTTGAACCAACATATACTTTAGTTTTCTTCAATTAGATGCAGATAAATTATCAAAACTTCAATGATCTAATTCTACTCTGTTTTACCTCTTGTAGAATGAGCATCAGTGGCGCATGCTGAAGTCACCATTAAGGACCAGTTTGTTGAATATCAAGTACTCAGACAGCATGCTCGCCACTAGTCTTTTTCAGTTGGTGAGTTGTTATCACTGCACATTTTTTTGCTGTACCTAGGGGCTCTGCAACTAGCGTTGCTGAGTTTTGCTGCTTTTATGTCATCCTCACTAGTATCTTTACTCATTTGCACAAGATGCTCCTGGAAAATATCAAGACGAATTTTGACAGGGAGAGCAAGCCACTTGATATACTCAGCGATTTCCTTATTGGTTCAAATTGATGTCAGGATGACATTGGAACTTTGTTGATTTTTATTTAGACCGAAATCATTCCTTTAATACACAATTTTTTCTAGTAACAGTCTCAGGGCAGTAACATAGTTTATGGTGATGAAAACAGACGATTAATTTTGGCTTTACACTGATGCAAGGTCATGTACAAGCTTTCTAAAGTGCAGCTTTTACAGAATCCCTTCTGATCGTTGAGCCCCTTGTATCGACATCTTTGTGCCTATCTCAGTGCAAAACGGCCCAACGGTTTTTGGCAATTTTCACCTTGGGTTTAGTGGACCTTGTTAAGGTTAAATGAGATTATCTATAATCAGAGTTAACGGGGAGATCTGCTGTTGGTCAGCGGATGTTCGCTGCGGGCATGCTTAGTTGTGCCGTTGCCGTGCCCTTTCGCCCTCGTGGTTTTTGCTCGGCCTTTTGCTTGTCGCTTTGCCTTTGGTTTGCCCCACCCACCCACCTCTTGGTTCATGGTGGGTCCTGGTGTCCAGGTAAGTATACTTATTCTCCACTGAGAATCTCAGTGTGACAGGTGCCTTGGGGAGGTGACCCGTGGGAGGTTGCCATGGTTACCCCCTTTATTTGCTTTTGCCCACTTTTGCTCATTGCCTGCTTTGCTGTCAATTGGCACCTACCCTCCATTTTGAAGATTGCCTTATCGACAAGTTAAAAAGTAGAATATTCCTTTTCTTTTACTTAAGTTTGGAAAGGGCAACCCTCGATCTGTTCTCCTCTCAATCTAAGATACAATTTGATTCATTTATACTCAAGCTAAGAGCTAAGTCTTTTTACTTCCATTACTCCAGGTCATGCGATTTATGGATGATGAATCCATTAGTGGTTCCAAAGAGTTTGCTGTCGGAAACTATTTGGCCCAGATGGTGAGTTTTCTTGTTAAATTCTCTAGAAAGTACACCCTAGAGTTTGAAGTGAACAAGGGACTTGTTATTATCACATTGTATTGGGTGTCCAGATTTCCATGGGGATTTCTGTAAGTGGACATCTTTTGCAATAGCATGACTGTTAATTTATTCACTGGTATGTTTGTTTTTGTTAACAGGGAATCTTTAGACCTGAACTGCAGGAGGAAATGTTTTGTCATCTTTGTAACCAAACTTGGGGAAACCATTCGGATGTAAGCAATGAAAGAGGCTGGCTTCTTCTGGCACTTTTCCTGTGCTGTTTCACACCTTCAACAAGACTCTACAAACATGTTCTGAAGTAAGTTGGCGTACTAAAAATTGGTGTTCACATAGACCAAGCTGTCCACATCAGCCTATCTGGTTGTCTCATTTTTAAGCAACGAACCTGCGAAGTTACATGTTTTACAATTTTTACATTTGTCAAAATAATCTTACAGTCTGCTGGTATAAGCCGCTGATGTAAACAGGCTCCTTTTTAGTCCTTGGTTAAAAACTGTTCACTCTATCTCGGACCAAGGATCCTTCTTCAAGATTGTCTGGTAGCTTTATTATTCTTGTCCATATATACAATTAGAGGACACGAGCAAGGATAACTTTCAAGGTTAATTAATTAGCAATATACGAGTAAATTATTGAGCTCAGCTGGTTAGTTGCTGAAACTCTCACCGTATTCATTTTCTTCTCACGGACTTGTTATTTAAGAACGAATATATGAAAATTCATAGTGAAAACGTAAAGCTTGTGGGATGTGGCTGGAGTGACAAGGATATACCTCACAAATTAATGTGATTTGGTAAGCTGAAGCCACTCTAAAGGCACTAAGGCCACATGGTAGCGGGCATTACCCCTTAAATCTACCAAAGCAAAGATTGAGCCCAAGCATTAGCAGCCATGGACAGCTGTTTCGGCCTTGTTAGGCCTCATCAGCATGGCATAGCTAATGCTCAGGCTCAAGTACCCACATATCCATAAAACAAGCAGTGAAAACGTAAAGCTTGTGGGATGTGGCTGGAGTGACAAGGATATACCTCACAAATTAATGTGATTTGGTAAGCTGAAGCCACTCTAAAGGCACTAAGGCCACATGGTAGCAGGCATTACCCCTTAAATCTACCAAAGCAAAGATTGAGCCCAAGCATTAGCAGCCATGGACAGCTGTTTCGGCCTTGTTAGGCCTCATCAGCATGGCATAGCTAATGCTCAGGCTCATGGTAGCGGGCATTACCCCTTAAATCTACCAAAGCAAAGATTGAGCCCAAGCATTAGCAGCCATGGACAGCTGTTTCGGCCTTGTTAGGCCTCATCAGCATGGCATAGCTAATGCACAGGCTCAAGTACCCACATATCCATAAAACAAGCAGTTTACCAAATCACATTAATTTGTGAGGTATATCCTTGTCACTCCAGCCACATCCCACAAGCTTTACGTTTTCACTGCTTGTTTTATGGATATGTGGGTACTTGAGCCTGAGCATTAGCTATGCCATGCTGATGAGGCCTAACAAGGCCGAAACAGCTGTCCATGGCTGCTAATGCTTGGGCTCAATCTTTGCTTTGGTAGATTTAAGGGGTAATGCCCACTACCATGTGGCCTTAGTGCCTTTAGAGTGGCTTCAGCTTACCAAATCACATTAATTTGTGAGGTATATCCTTGTCACTCCAGCCACATCCCACAAGCTTTACGTTTTCACTACTTGTTTTATGGATATGTGGGTACTTGAGCCTGAGCATTAGCTATGCCATGCTGATGAGGCCTAACAAGGCCGAAACAGCTGTCCATGGCTGCTAATGCTTGGGCTCAATCTTTGCTTTGGTAGATTTAAGGGGTAATGCCCGCTACCATGTGGCCTTAGTGCCTTTAGAGTGGCTTCAGCTTACCAAATCACATTAATTTGTGAGGTATATCCCTATGAAAATCATATATTTGAACTGCGGATTAAAGAATGAATATGTGAATGATCATCGCAGTAGTGAACACTACTTAAGCAGTAGTGAAAATAAAGCCTGAAAAAAAAAATGCAGGCTTTTACGTTAGCATCATTGTTTTCATTTTATCTTAGGTATGCTTCTGATCATGCTTACAATGGCTACAAGAGTTACTGTCAGCATAAGTTACGGTGCTGGGATATGAGTGGGTCTGCTGTGGCTCGCTCGCACCCTCCCACTCTGTTGGAGTGGAAAGCAGCAAAGATCAAGGCCAACATGGCTGCCGAGTGTCACTTACCTGATGGTATGTGTTCTGATCATCATGAACGTCTATACCCAATTAATGCAGTACGGGCGAAACCTTTGATTGTGAGAAAGACTTTCTGAACTGTGACCATTCAAATAAAAGTTACTTGGCAGGGTTGTCCCTTAATGCGGTTCATTAAGTCTGTGGAGGAAATCCTAACATGTGGCCATTCAAATGAAAGCTAGTGAGCAGTAATTTTCTGTTTACTATACTGTGTAAGGTGCCTCTCACGTTTGAATCTGTGGATGATACCCTTAAAATGGAAAAGCGGTTTTAAACAATAACTTGTCTTGGTATTTATCATGCTGGTCTAATGTTTGTGTTTGAGTTCAATAACCTTGAGTGTGACAGTATGTGGTTGAATTTAAAGTGGGCTTAAAGAGCGTTTTGTTTTTACAGGTGAGAGAAGGATAGTAGAAGTGGAGTCTTGTACCAATGGAGAGCAGTTTGCAGGATTGATACTCAAGGACAGGTTGTTAGAGAAGTATCAGTATTCAGTGTGCGCCTTCAACGCACAGCTGTAAAAACAACCGAATTATTTTATTAGAGCAGTTTTCAATTGAGTGTCTTAAAACCAAATCCAAAGCAATCACTGCAGCCAATAACAACAGGGGCACGCGGCGCAATGAGCCAATCAGAATTCAAGCAATTACGCGTAACCGGCGCAAAGCGCGGGAAAATGCGTGACCAGTTTTGGTTTTGCTTCTCATTGGTTGAGAAAGTGGCGCGAGTTTTGCTGGCCATTCACAGAGCGAAGCAACGCAAAACCAAAGCAAACACAATTCAATTTGGAGGCTCAGTTGAAACCCGCTCTATCTTTTTTCTGTAACTGTTCTAAAAGAGTAGCAGACATAGGACACTTCCTGTTGGTCAGATATGACCGGCCAGACATTCCATTTCATGAATGCCGATGCACCTATATTTGGAGTATTTATTATTTGCCAGTTCTCTCAAACCTTTCAAAAAGCTGTTTTTCACTTCCGAATGAGCCCTAAAACAGAATAAGTACAACGAACCCTCCAAAAAAGTACATTCCTATCACAAACTGAGCAATCTGACTAATCAGGTGTGACAAATAGTGCATAGTCCCCGACGTGTGATATGGGCTTCCCGGGGGAGTGGGGGGGGGGGGGGGAGGAGTGATGGGGTAAAGATAAAGGTGAAGAAACGTTATTTATACACGGCTACAATTTAAAGCTGCAAGCTTGTGGGGCCGTGTGGGTGATAGAATAGAATGATATCGTTAGTGCAGAGGGACCCTTTACGCGCTGACGTTCGAACTCATCACACGTTCTATTTACGATACTCTATATTTCGTTCCTCACTGGAATATTGTTTAATATTTCTCCACAGTTTCACTTTAAAGTGTCCACAAGAGTATTAAGTTTCTCTTCATTTAATCTTTTTTGGGTTTGTTTATTAGGGGAGTCGAGGATCCTAAAGGCTGGAGTATTGATCTTGAGTGCGCCGACTGGAATTCTTCTCTCAGTGGAAAGGACTATGTTCTTGATCTTGTCTCTGAGCTGGAGTACCCACCAGCCTTCCCCCTGTCCCAGTCTCCGTCTCTGTTGACTGTCAAACCAGGGCACAGTGTCCCAGAGAGCCAACTGAAGACGCTGTCCAAGTAAGTGATAGCTCTAAATTTTAACTCCCTTTGACTGTTTTTATTCTTTGTTGTTGCTGCGAGTCTCCGTAGATTTGTCTATGAATTTTCTGCGAATTTTGACAGAGTTTATAACCGAGTGTATGGAAACCGATACGTTAGAACATAACTGTAGGTTGCGTGTATAGAGTAACTGTAACAGCGAACGGTTTTGTCTGGTACATCTAAACTTGAATCATCAAAATTACAGTCCAACGAATTCTGTTGTTTTCTTTTTCAAGCGTTAGTATTGCGTTATGTTACACTGTGGTTGTTCTAAAATATGTTCTTTTGCCTTCTAGCCTCCACTCTCCACAACCTCGAGGGAAAAGTGTAGCTGAACTCGCGTACAAATTCTCTTTTGTTGACCATCAGCAAAGCACAGCATCGGTTACGCATGTGCAGCGCGAGGATGCTTTAAGCGCTGCCACATCAGCCAGGTTAGCCCAGGCAAGTCACCAAACCCAAGTTGAGGACGGACTGGTACAGAGGACGCGACTAGGAAGTGCCTCTGCCCCATCCCCGCTTAGTGAAATGTTTATACCACCACCTCCACCACCCCCACCAGCATTTATTCCGCCGCCCCCTCCCCCACCACCTCCAGTGGTACCGCCGCCTCCGGGAGTGGTTCTACGGGGAAAATCTCATAAGAAAGTAGACAAGAAGAAGAGGGATAGTGGGCCCCAGCTGTCCATGGCTGAAGTTGTAGCAAAGGCAAAGAAAATGCGCGAGGCTCGAGAAAGTGTTTTGTCATCCGACGGTTCTGCGTCGGCAACCCAAGAAAACAACGAGGATCCGTTTGAGTCTGCGATGCAGGCTCGCGCAATTCAGCTGAAGACCAGGCGCGTTGATGTTCAGCAGGCACCGCGGCAGGAAGAAGAGAGTGAGCTGATGAGAGAGATGAGGCGTAAGGCGCAACGAGCCAGTCAGGCGTTTGTTCAAAACGAGAAAATGATTCATATCACTATTGAGGACGGTCAGCTGGCAGCCGATACTGAGATAAAATTCACCAGAGCTTTCTCATCGTCCTCTTCGAGTAGAGATACCGCAGACAATGATTCCTTGCAGTCATTGGAAAACAATGAAAAACTAGAATCGCCGAAAGAAGTCAATGACTTTGTGGACAGTTTGTTCGATCCCGTGCTTTCACAAGGAGTGGAGGGTTTGTCGAACGACTTAGCGCTCCAGGGAGCTTTGAAAGGCGGTGGAGGAGTGAACCAACCAAACACGACAGCAGCAAGTTCATCTGGTGCGGGAACATTGACCACGACAGCAGCCATGAATGGACATCCTGCGGGTCAAGGAAATGGGTATCCTGTGGTAGCGGGTCAAGGGGGTGGGTATCCTGTTGCGCCGGGTCAAGGGCATGGGTATCCGGGACTAATGCAAGGAAATGGTTTTCCAGGCATGCTGCCTGCTGGGATGTTTTATGGTCTGCCACAAACCAATGGACCTCTGTTTCCGGGGACTAACATGGATGCTGCAATGCTAGCCGCCCAGCAGCAAGTCCTTATTGAGCGGCTGATAGCACAGCAGGCCTTGCTCCAACAACAGCAAACTGTTGCCACGCAGAAGCAGCAGGAGCAGCTGTTACAGCTGGCGCAGCAGCAGCAGGCCCAGCTAGAACAGATGCAGCAGCTCCTGGCTGCCACCAGCCAACAGCCTCATCCGTCAACTACAACCGCAACCCCAACCAGTCAACCGCAAGCAAGCATGCCTGCACCTGTTCAAATGATAGACACTGCACAATCGCCTGCTTCTACCGTATCAAGTGCTCCTGTGAATGGTCACGTAGAGGTCCACCATGGGGAGACTCCTATCAGGGTTCCATCACCTCCTCCGGAATTTTCAGACATAAATGATTCGAATCACGAATCATCTCGGGTGCCTGTCCCCCCTCGTACGTCATCACTACCTCCACCGCCACCTCCCTTCCCAAGTGTGCAAGAACAGACCATCACTTTTACGGAAGCGTTTCCACCTCCCCCATCCCCGCTACCCGAAAGCAGCAGCGCTGTGAATAGTCCAGATGGGTCTCAGAGACCAGGTCTCAAGAGGCGGTCTACTGATAAAGTGGCACTGGCGGTAGCTGCCTTGGAATTGAAGTCAGAAGACGTCTGCTCTCCTGGACCCACCTCGCCTCTTAAACACGGAGAAAGCTTTAGTTTCGAGACTCCTGCAAAGGAGAGACCAGGGCTTCATAAACGAACTTCGTCTTCAGTGGGTTTTGTGTTATTGTCAGACAAACAGAACAACACTGTTCTCCATCCAAGAGCTACTGGGCCGTATTTAACATACAACAATGTGAAGTGGAAATTCAACATTCGCAAAGAGGTGAGCTGAAATGCATGTAGTCGTGGGTTCGCAGGTTACTGAAAGAGCTTATTCCATTAGGCACGAGATTTCATGAACAGACTCCAAAGTTAGAACCACTTTGTACAGCATAATAAACATTGTCATACGAAAGTAGCGCTCATTGGCTTTCATGAACATAATCCACAAATTCAAAATTTTGTCCAACTTATATAGCGTTACAAACAGCGCCATAGAGAAGTACTGTACAGTAGCCTTCATTTTGATAGCCTTGCTGTAGGATCTCATCTACCCACTCGCCTTGTTTAACACAATAAACTGCGCCCCTTTAAATGTTGCACAGTAACCTTTAGTTGAACAGTGCGAGTTCTTTCATAGGTTCGAAGTCATTTGTTGGCATTCTTTTTGCATTGCAGGTTTTCTTGGCGGATGAGAAAGTGAACAACAATCTGGTTCAGCGTTTGATATTCTTACAGGTCAGCTCCTTGAATTTGATGTCCCTCTTGAAATATTCACCTGTGGCTTGCTGTGCGTCACACAGTGTGTGACACGATCCCATTACTTTTGTCTGCAAGCATTTCCCACCATTCCCGTTGAGGCGGGTGGCCTGGAACAAAAGCTCAAACCTCTCTGGACTGACTTCTCAGGAAGTCATAGCAAGTTGCGAGAACTGGGGAGGACGCTCTCGAGCACGAGGATTCACGCTTTTGGCGTGTCGTGTCCCCGGACCCCCCCCCCCCCCCCCTTCGGAAAACCCCCGACTAAAATGTTCTGTCAATGAGATGCACCTGCGCAGTTACATCCTCTTCGTGTGTTGAATATCTCATTCCAGAACGTCCATGCACTATTTCTAATTTAATATCGTTTTGGATTTTTTCAACTCATTCTCATTTGCTGATGCTAGCTTTGTTTTCATTGGCAGATCGTTCGGGATTCGTACTCTCACTGCTGTTGTAAAATGTCCAAAGAGGATTGCCAACGAATGCAGATGTTGCTACGTAAGTATAGTTACTTCGTCTATTTACAGTTCCCCAAGCTGAATGCTTTGAGCCTTCACCCGCTTCGTCAGTCATCACAAAGCGTGCGCTAACTGCTCCACTCCCAACTCTATCAACATTTTGTAATGGTAATAGGACAAAGTGGAGTATAATTCGGTCTGTAAGCATACGAGTGAAAGCAAGCGTGGGAGTCCGATTGGATGTGATGGGTTGATTAAAAATACTACTTTGAATGTGATTGGCTTATTGAACTGTCCGATAACAACTTGGCAAGTGAATTAGTGGAAAATAGGAGTTTTCTTAACCAATCACAATGGAGGAAATTGTAATTTTTATGATTTAATGCTGTTTAATCTGGTTGGCTCTCCATCAGCGAGGTGGTCAAATATCGTGGCGGCAGTCAAACAGCTTGGCTTGTAAAAGAAATGGCGTTCACTCAAAACGTTGTCAATTTTTGACTGAAGTGATTTCAAGGTGTCATGGAATATGTTGCTTTATGATTTTCAGAAAAGTATGCTATAACGCCAGAGAGGCCTCATGCCAGTTTTCCGGTGGAGGGCATCGTGATTGAAGCGGCGAGACTGCTTCCGCTTTACTTCAGTAGATTTTTTGTTGTGAAGGTGAGTCAGTCATTCTGGCGACTTAATTAAAACTAGGCAACCACGTGTGATCAGTCCAAAGCGAAGAGGACACAAATAGCCAATCAGAACAAAAATAAATAAATAAATAAATAAATAAAAAAACGTGGGAAGACATGGAACTGGTGCAAAACGCGGGAAGAATGCAACTGGTCCAAAGACGCGGGAAGGCATGGAACTGGTGCAAAACGCGGGAAAAATGTAACTGGTCTAAAGCGCAGGATGAGTTGTAACTAGTGCAAATCGCGGTAAAAAATGCAACCGGTCTAAAGCGCAGGAAGAGTTGTAACTAGTGCAAATCGTGGGAAAAAAATGCAACCGGTTGAAAGCGCGAGAAGAGTTGTAGCTGGTGCAAAACGCGGGAAATATTACGGGTGATGGAAAGCCCATATGAGGGAAGCCAAGACATTTTTTTGTGTAGTGACTCTTGGTCTTTTTGTGATTTGTCACGTGGTACTATTTTACTGAGCTATACAATTATCAGGGTCAGCAGATCAGTTATTTTGACAAGTCTTGTCCAATTCGTGTTAATTATTTTATTTGTCGGTGTAACTGTGCAGGGTCAGAATGAAATGCCGGACGTACAGTACCTTGCTGTCTCTGATCAAGGCATTAAATTAGTGAAGAGAGGGAAGGTCACAGATGAACTGGAGATCGTGAGAAGCATTCCGTGAGTAATTTTCTTTTTGCATCTGTTATTGTGAGTTATATTCTTGATTCAGCATAAACTACAAGCTTAAAGTGTTTCCAAAGGCAGGATAGTTTTTGTTTCTTTACGAATATTATGTCGGAAAGGTGTTGTGTTCACACATTGAAGGATCATTTTAAAACGACTTTTGTGCGCTAAAACCGTTGCGCCTCTTCACTTTTGAACTGAAACAGATCAATTTGCGCCGAGGCGTTTCCTTGCCACCCTAAGTGTTACGTGCGCAGTTAACTGGCGCGTCACGTCAAACCACATCTTTCACGCCGGTATATCATCGTCATCATTTATTATTTAACGGGGAAGTTAAGCGCTTGCTCACTTACTAAAGCTAAGACCACTAGCCAATTTCCTTCCTTATATCAATATCCTTTGATGAATCTATGTTACTATTGAGTAAAGTAAGGTATATATTATAGTATAGCATTAAGTTCATGGAGGCAGGATGGCCGAGCGGTTGGGGCGCTGGATTTCAATGCGGTTGTCCCGGGTTCAAATCCTGCTCTGGCCGCTAGCTGGTGTTGTTCTGGGTAGTCCCTGGTTCAACTCCTTGGTCATCCTTGTAAATAGCCAACTAGTTTGCCTCCAGCCAGTTGGGATTCTTATCATGTTATGTTTATTTGAATTATTTGTTTCTCGCATTTGTATCATTATCCCTGAAAAGCCCCGACGGGGAGAGGATAATTAAGAAATTTATTATTTATTAAGCATTTTTCTTATTCGTTTTAATAAATTTGTAATTGGTAAATGAAAAGCTACCATGTAGAGATGTTGCCATTAAAGTCATTATTATTATTATTTTTATTATTATTATTATTATTATTATTATTATTATTATTATTATTATTATTATTATTATTATTATTCAGTCCTCTGATCAGCTCTGGGGTGCAGGTGGTCAGCCAATCGTCGCCATTTTCTCGCGCAAACCTCTTCCGTCGCTGTAGATTGAATAACTGTGGGGTGATTTCTCCCGTTTTTGTTCACATTTATACCAAATTTGATCTGGTGTGATGTCAACAAAGCTCTAATTTGTGAGAATGGGTGTTTTCTCCCCACGGAATGGCTGGTATGACATTGTCTTGTGTTTTGAATTGCAACATTCCAGGTACATTGAGCTGGTCAAGTTGAAGGCAGTGAAAGACAAACTGACTCTAACACTAACAAGGGACGTCAAAGTTGTCTTTCATGCTGACAGGGTTAGTATGATGTTCTGATGGATTGACTGTCTGTCTGTCTGACTGACTGATCCGTGACTGACACACTAACTGACTGACTGACTGATTGACTGACTGAATGTTTGTTTGTTTTGTTTGGGGGGGGGGGGGGGGCGCACAGTTTCTTTTAACGATACTGTTTAGCAGTTGTTGTTATTGGTGCCATCTCTCAAGGGTATTATTAACTAAACACAACGTTGTTTACTTTTTCAGGCTACAGAGGCGAAGCAGACTGTCGACACGTATTTGCGACAAATAGAGAGGGTACTGCAATCTGTTATTGTTACGTTTGCTAGTGAATGTCCCTTACAGCCGCCTTAAAAGAAATTCTGCCAGACCGAAACGAAAAACGAAAGAAATTCTGCCAGACCGAAACGAAAAACGGCGGAGTACAACTCAGCGTAATGTAAAAAGTACTACAGCAACGTGTTGCAGTAAAGTTTCTCCTTTTTGGTTGGTCACATTGTAAGATCTCATCCACTGACTGCAAAGTTAGAAGACCAAAGATTTATTAACCCAACAAGTTTTCTTGTTTATCTCTTTGTTCTTTCAGGAAGTGAAATATGTTCGAGCTCTGTATGATCACGTGTCACCCGACCCTTCACTGCTTAACTTCAAGAAGGGAGATGTCATTAAGATCGTCAACAAAGACGATCTGCAAGAGGGCTGGGTGTACGGTATCTTCAATAACCACGGAGGTTACTTCCCTGATGAGTTCGTCACGCACATTCAAGAGGTATGGTGCTTAGCTGATCGAGTGAATTCTTTAGTCAGTAAAATAATTGGTTGTGGTGATATCCTGATTCTTCAGTAGACGTTCCGAGGTCGTCCTTTCTCGTCCTTTGTTTTTATTTTTATCGCATCTTGTTATTCTTGTGCCATGATTGATTGTTTCGCATTTTCTTAATCTCATCTTGTTCTTGTAAGCTGTTCAAGCCCAGACTGAATGGCAGAGTGCTCATTGCTCTTGA
Source organism: Pachyseris speciosa (assembly GCA_016490735.1). Classification (NCBI taxonomy): domain Eukaryota; kingdom Metazoa; phylum Cnidaria; class Anthozoa; order Scleractinia; family Pachyseridae; genus Pachyseris; species Pachyseris speciosa. The sequence goes on along the minus strand of JAEMWC010000805.1, from coordinate 203,723 downwards.
CAGGCAGCCACTATCTTCTTCTGCTTCTTCTGTCTCTCAGCGCTCAGTATGTGGTTTACGTTCTCATCTCTTTTGTCTTGTTTTGCTGGATATTTAACTGGATCTTTCTTGTTTTGGTTTACACTACTCTGTCCGGCAGTGCTTGCCGTGTTAGGCTTCTCTTGTACCTTATCTTCTTCCACGTGTTATCAATAACCAGCTTCCCACATTTTCATTTCAACGAGTTATCTTTTGTCCGGAACTTTCTACTGGTTATGGCTTTTCCCGCACTTACCATAATTTGTCTGTCCATCTTTTCCCGCGCTAAGCACCCGTTACTAGTGTTTACTAGTAGGCCATTTTACAGTTGTGTATTCGTAACCTGGCCTTTGGGTGGAACCGAGGCTGGAGGTGTGTAAGTGTGGACTAGTTTGTGTAAGAACTGAACTGAACACTTTATTTAAACACGATGGAGTATTCAACAGAGCTGGTGGGGTAGTGTATTTAGAAATAAAAAATAAATAAATAAACAAAATAATAATAATAATAATAATAATAATAATAATGATAATACATAAAAATAAATATTAAACTTGAATTATAAACCTAGAAATATGTTTGAATGATATGCTATGTACATTAAAATTGTAAATTTAAAATCCTAAAAATATGTATAATCATCGTCTTTATGCTTAATTACAGCGGCAAGTAATTTACATGAGAAAGCCAGCCTTGTTTCCATTCATGGGCCAGGTTACTGATGCAAGGCGCGTGTTTTGCCGCGTTTGCCATCATTTTTCCCGCCATCGCCTGCTTACAATAATTTAGGTACCATTTATAGTGCGTTTTCATTCACGTGACTACCCGCCATATTGGTTTATTGAAACAAAGAAAGTATTTGCATTAAAATAGAGTACCCAGAGAATTCCCAGAGGTTTAGTTTGGAACACCAACATGGCCGCCGTTTCTTTGTGAAGAAAAGAGAGTGAGGTCATTACAGGGAAATCTCAGACCGAGACCTTGATGTATTGACCGAGCAATAGAAAATTTTGCCCGCTCAGCAGCAAGTCAGAGGGCGCGTACTATTGTAACCGTATAATAAAGTAGTATAATCTTTTTCCCAAGGGCTTTTATTGTTGCAAGTTTAAACAAACTCCTGCCGCATACGAAGCCGTAGATGATAATTAACCTGTCGTTTTGCTTTTGTCTAAGTTGCTCATCCACCAAGAGTAAAGAGTTACACGGTAAAGAGAGAAAATAGAAATTTTTAAACTGAACGGTTTTATGTATCGTAGAAGAATTACCGCGGGAATTATTATTTCGTTCAGTGCTGATTAAGCATGCTAATATGCTTTATTGATTGATTTTTAGGATCCTCAGGCTGTGCGACCGAGTAATCTGAAGAAAGCTGCTTCTGTGGGAAGCTTGCTGAATCTTGATCCCAATGCACCAGCGTCAGGTGAAACACGCAGTCGAGCGGGCAGTGTCAAGTCTAACAAGTCCGACAAGTCAGAAGATACCTCCGGTAAATACTCCATGATGGAGTTTGCCATGAAATACTTCAGATTTGGAAGGTAAATATTTTGCATTTTCAAGTAAGTAAGAAGTAAGTAAGAACTTTATAATAATAATAATATAATAATAATATTATAATAATAACTGTCTGTGCTAATCGTCCTCGCAAAGTACAGCAAGGACGCAGGCAGCCGCTATACGGTCCATGTAAGACCTTGGAGCACAGCCTACAGCCAGCTCGAATAAGCCGTATGTTGGTTTTTGCTGAGGGAGGAAAACCGGAGTACCCGGAGAAAAACCCTCGGAGCAGGGTCGAGAACCAACACAAACTCAGCCCACTTATGGCGTCACCACCGGGAATCGAACCCGGTGCCACATTGGTGGAAGGCGAGAGCTCTCACCACTACGCCATCCCTGCTCCCCAAGTGTCAATGTATTTAGACCGTGTGGGCTATTTGGGGACACCATACTGACTATATTTACAAGTTGTCGTTATAAGTATAATGAAAATTCTAAAATGCGGAAAACCTAGGCTAGTAACAAATGAAGTATATACAAAATAAATCATTGTTCTCATAGAGAAATAAGATAAGCAGAAAATTTACACTTTGCCCCTTTTTTCACGCTAGATAGTTATCCATCCCGAGGCCTCGTCCACAACGATACAAGACGTTTTTCCGTTTTCGAGAGTTTACACGGTAAACGAAGGAAAATTTCACCGTCAACTGTCAACCGCTTGGGAAAATTAACTGAACATTATTACACTTTGTATTTGATGATTTTCTTCCTTCTAATGACTTGCCTGTTAATTAAGTTTCATTGGAAGGAGAAGTAAAATTCTAATCAGCATTGGAGGTTGAATGGTTGAAGAGAAACGCAGCCACGTGCGTGAAGCCTTACGCCCTCTTTATATGTAAACAGGATGGTCTTAACTTTTAGTACACAAAGCAACTCGTCTGATTTTGTTTCTCTCAATGTCAAACCAGCCTTGAGACACAGATATCTCGTCTTCGGTGAAGTCCCTTTATCACAACACGTGGATTTGTTCTTCTCCTGAGTGAAAAATGTCATTCGTAGTCATGAAGTTCACAAAGGTTCGACTGAACGTTGTTTTATTTTTTTTGTACAGAGAGGCTGTAGTCCGAGGAGAGGATGGGACCATCAGGGGGACGGTGAAAGTCAAAGGAACTTTAAACCGGTCATCAAAACGTACGTGCACAGTTATCGCGATTTTGCTAAGATAAATTGTTATATTAATCGTTGCATTGTGTAGAAATTCCTTCATTTCCCCTCTGTAATTTGACTGTGTCAAGGCGCGTGACAAGCTTTTGCCTGTTGGACAAATGTACCTGAGAAAACAGGACACTTGGGGCGCTTACCATTTGCACGATCCACCCGGGTGGAAATTTTAGGTATAAATATTCAGTGCTGCAGCCTGTCCAAACGCAAAATGGGCAAATCACAAAATATACTGTATCAGTTGGGAAGCTCAAAAAGAAAAGAAAAAGTGCCTTGATTAAGCTGATGGCCTATAATTTCTAAAACGTTCAAAATGTGGTACCGTATGTCCCATTTCATTTCCCAACCAGAATTTCCGGGTTTTCCATGTAAATGGAAAATCCTTCTCCCATACGCGTGCCTCAACAGTATTACAAGAGTAACTTCTCCCCCCCCCCCCCCCCCTCACCCCCTTCTCCTCATCAACCGTACAGTCACAATTCCCTGGTCATTGTTGAATTTTCGAAGTTGCTGTTGCTCTAGGGAAATGGGATAGGGGCTTCCAATTTCTGTTGGTCATTGTTTCCACATAGAAACGCGTTGGATCACAGTTTTCCTAACAGTGTGTTATCCAAAATTATAGTGTATTGACTGCCATCTTCCTGTTCTTATTTTTGTCTAACCAAACAGCGAGTCACAAGAAGGAGAAGGCCGCTGGCTGGACGTGGAGTGGATTAGCTGAATTAGTCAAGTACAGTAGAGTAAGTTGGTATTCCTAAATCTGTATTGTTTTGTTAGTTATTGTGAGAGGATTACTTCCTTTAAATCGTAAACGGTCGGCGGTATTTTTGCTTTGGTTGATTGTATGAACGTGCGTAGCTCTTTGAAACGAGCGAGGAAGTAATAAGTTAGACTGGAGAGAGACGCCTTGCTTGGGAGAATCCACCCTTTCGGACCTTGGTGCCCCCAAGTTAGCTTTTTCTTCCGACAAAACAAACAAAAATAAACAAGCAAACAAAAAAGGAAAAACATAAGAGTTTTGCAGGTCATACACTCTGCATTTCTATGGTTAATCAGAACATTAAACCATGCGGGAACATCAAGTGGTTTTCATTTGAATGGAATTCCCCAAGTGATAGACTGTAAAGTTTTCTTATATGAAGAATGGAATCAGGATCAGCAACGCAAAAGGAATTCAAGAAAAGTCTCAACTTCCTCAATGAGATTACAAGAATCCTTGAGTTTTTTACTAAATATTGACACCTCTTTTGTTGTATTCCTTGTCCAGGTACCTCTGCAAGCATCACTTTTAATGTTTGAATCCACTCACATGAGTAAATACGCTGTGGAGACATTCCAACGTAAGTATATAGCACTGTAGTGTGTATTTTGTTCACCAGGTTGCGTCTTTAAACATATGATCGTTAATAACCTGGGCCCAGTTGCTCAAAGCACGATGAAGCTAATCCCGGGTTAGAGTGAGCTTTGAGTCCAGTTTAGTTACCGTTCAATAAAATCATTTTTACCCTTAAGTTTTGATTGAATTTTACTTTAACATTCACAAAACCTTTTCAACGAGCGAGATGTGAACTTCGGTTAACTCCTAATCCTGGGTCAGCGTTAATTCAGTGGCTTTCGAACAACTGGGCCCTGATCAATAATTGTATTTTTGTCCTCGTTACAGTTATCATGAAGTTCATGGGAGACGCACCTTTGTCCAAACATCAGAAGGAGACGGACATAGTGTTTAGTTTGTTAAAGGTGTGTGATCTGTTAGATAAATTGTCTCTCTTTGTAGAATTGAATCAGTTGTATTCGTATTCGCAGTGAACAGAGTGATTTAAAGGAAAGACTCGACTCTCGACGTTACTCAATCATGTTTTCATGCGATATACGTGTTGTAACTGTCAATCGAAACATTAGATCAGGCGGGAATCAAACGCTTGCTATCCCGGATGTGACTCAACGAAACGATTAAAGTTATAACTACACTTGAGAGAATATACAGTTTGGAATTTCACGATGGTCTAGTAGATATTACGTAGGGTTGATTTCTGTTTTTTTTTTCTGGATATATATCAACTTTTCTAGATGTCTTCGTTGTTTGTCTTGGGAGATGCTCGTGTAATTCATATTGATAAATTCATATTTTCTGTTTTGCATTTTCAGATGTGTCGTGAGATTCCTGATCTCAGTGATGAGCTTTACTGCCAACTCGTGAAACAAGTCACCAGTAATAAGAGCCCAAAGCCGTAAGTCTATAAACCAGTTAAGTTCTGTATTGGTGTGATTGGCTACGGCGCTCCTACATAACCAATCGTGGCTTGCCCGCACGCAGTTTTCCCGCGCTTGGCGATTTCTGCGTGTGATTGCTTCGAATTCTGATTGGTTCATTGCGCTGTTTGCGTCTTTGCTGATTTGCCCGACAGTCCGCCGGTTTTACTTTTATGACAGTGAAATGACAACCGCGCTATCGTTTTACTCTGCAAGGATGAAGTCTTTTACTTGTGTGATGTTCCGTGGAGCGTGCGTGGAGACGGCACCTATTGTTCAACAAAGGAAATAGGAGACGTCGGCACACAGGCTATTTTCCGTGGAGCACACATGTGAAAACCTACGTAGAGGTGATGTGTGAATAGGACGGGCCGACCTCATCTATTGTCTCCTTTTGAAACTTGCTGCCTTTAGGGTTACACATGTTATGCTATATCGCGGTTCCTTGATTCGGGTTCCCCTTACCCCTGCTAATCACTAGCTCAGTTTTTTTTGTATTCTTTTGTAGTGAGAGTGCAGGGCGTGGCTGGCGACTCCTGATTATCATCACAGCTTACATCAAATGTTCTGAGCGTTTTGAACCATATCTTGTCCAGTTCCTACAGAACACTGCGAGCGACCCCAAACGGGAGTTTCATGGTAAGCAGCAGGGGCGGATCCAGAAAATCCAGAAATTTAAGAGGGGGCCGAAGAAATAAATAAAACCGTCTGATGCACAATGCCACTTAAAAGTCGGTTGGTTACAAAAGCTTTTTTTAAAAATTACAGGAAAAAGGGAGGAGTCGCGGCTCCCTCAGCCCCACCCCTCAACCCGCCACTGAGGACTGCCGCTGTTATTGCCACTCGCTTCTCGTGTGCGGCCGGATTTTCTTCACTTTCCCTTTTCTAGGAACTACCGATTCAGCTTTAGAATTTTACCAAAGTTTCGTAGCAGTTAGCTTTTGATAAATCACACGATACACTTAAAATGCATTCATCCACCGTCACACTGGACGAAAAATTGGATTTACACACATTTGCTCAGTGGCAAATATGATCCAAACACGTGGAAACGCGGTGCAAATCAATGGCAAAGATGGTAAATACCGTATTTGCTACAAATTTACATGGGGGTGTAAATTCGTGAGTAAATGCGGTATTTACCATCTTTGCATTAGATTTACTCCTCGTTTGAACGCATTTGCATCATATTTGCTACTGAGCAAATGTGTGTAAATCAGATTTTTCGTGCAGTGTCAGTTGCTAAACGAGTGATGCACGACTATTAAATAAGTTTACTTAGTGTGACAACAGATAATGATTATTTTTTAAAGGTACTAATTAATGTTTAAAGCGTGAATAAGTAAGGAATGTTAGAAGAGAAAGAACATTCAACAACAACAAAAATGTGAATAATTAACAGAGTATCGTGTGGTTTATCAAAAGTTTGAAAAGTTCAAAGTTATATCGGAAGGCCGAAGCAAATAAAACTGGAAAAAAACAACAAAAACAAACAATGGTTCACTTTTTTTTAAATTGCTTTCCCAGTTTACCAAAGTGAAAAATAAGCGTCTCAGGACATGGGTGGACAAATTCTCCTCATTTGTTGTGGAAAAAATGGCCCATTACAAACTATGATCTACTTCCCGGCCCTTTGAGAAAATAGCTCAACATCTTTCTTTTGGTGTTCTAAGAGTGTTTGGCAGTTATGAATAAAGGTACAGTGAGGGTAATTCGTTTGACCCAAAAACGTAACAATGACGTAGTTCCTTAAGCTAAGCCAGTCAAGCGAACATTCTGCGGAAAATGTGCGTTGTCCGTTGTTCCTTTTATGTTCAAGGTGCCGCGGCTACTTGCGAGATGAATTTGATGAAGACATTCAAGTATGGCGGAAGAAAAACGCCGCCAAGTAAAGACGAACTCAGCCAGCTTGTGGTACGTTTTAAGCAATTACTGTTTTCGGAATGCGTTGAAAGACTTTTCCCTTTATTACGTGGGTCTGATTTTACGCCGTGCATCATTAATGACATCGTGTTTTCTGATGTCACACGCGTTCAACAGAATTAGTGTATAGTTTTCTCATACCAGCGTTGTTCTGTCATTCCCCACAGCAAGGACGGCAAACCAAACGGCAAGTGTTTCTTCTCCCTGGATGCACCCGCATGTTAAAGGTTCAAACCAGCTCGGTGAGTATTTGAAAATCAAAGTTTACCACTTGCCGAGTGTGGAAAGTGAATTGTAATTCAATCCTTTTAACGCGGTTTCCCCTTCTGCAGCAAAGTTAACGTTACAAGAGAAGTGTTCCACTCATTAGTTCTTATTTTATGAATGACTCGTAAGGATGCGATCAACTGACTCAAATGTGAAAACCACTTTCAGTTTGTACAGTGCAATAAACAGCTTCACAGGAAAGTGCTGCTCGGCAGCTTTCATTTGAATGATCACACTTCACGATGTCGCCCACATGCTTAAAATTCAGCATCACCTTGACTTGCACAGCATAATAAAAAGCATCCCAGGAAGGAGCTGCTCGTCAGCGTTGATTTGAATGGGCTCACTTCAGGGTTACTGTCATGCCGCAAACGCTAGTCTAATATTCGAAAACAGGCTAATGACTGTTGGGATGAAAGATGAAAGATTCCCTCAACTGGTTTATTGTTTACTTAGACTGGATATGATGTGATCAAGGAGATATGCGGTGATATGGATTTGGCGTCAGAAAGCCACTACAAGGAATACGGACTGTTTACTTTCATGGAAGGACGTAAGTGTTTGAGAGACGTTTCATTGTGTGAGGAAACGCAGTTGGTTCCACTGTGCTGGGGTTCGTATTGGCCGTGCCAGGCTCTCTGAGTAGTTGCGGCCAGCAAAACAAATAGGAGCAAGGCTAGATTGTTTTTAGCTCATTCCCCATAAAATCACGCGGTACTGTGTTCATTGCAAACGCTTTTGTATTCGCAGACTTAAGAGAGAGATTTTAAGGCTTTGCTTTGGATTTGTATTGTATTGCTCTCAACCGGATAATCACAAGATCACAATCATTATTTTCAAAGTAGAGCGAAACAAAATAAACAACAAAACAGACAATTCCGAACAGTTATGGTGGTTTGTAGACTACGAGCAGTCCTTTAGCCGCTTAATTATTCGATAACCGGCGCGAGAAAAAATGGTCGCGCAAAATCTGAATGCGTCCAGATTTCGCGCGGCAATTTTTTTCTCGCGCTGGTTTTGTTTTAGCCAAGCGGCGAAAGAGGGAATGCTTGTAGTCTAGGTGGTTTGCAGTTCGCCCGCACGGTCTGTGCGCATGCTGATTCCACAGTGAACGAAAAAAAATCCTCCGAATCCGGAAGCTTGTCGTAACGCTTCCAGAGGCCCCTAATACTATGGTATCCTCTAAGCGCTTGAAAAGTTGTTAACGATGTCTTCTTTGTTGTTAGAAAATGTGATGGTTCCAGTGCAGACTACAGATTATATCATGGACGTGGTGAGCTCAATGGAGAGGCAAGCCATCAAGTTCAGCTTGTGTTTCCGCCGCGTGTTATGGCTGCAGGGCCTGAGGCTAGACAATGAGCTGCTGGTTAGCGTTATCTACTATCAGGTTAGACTGGTTAAACAGTTTTCAACCAAACGGGTTCTGTTTTCGTTAATGTGCGTGCGTTCAGCACGTTACTGGATGGCCGCAAGAAACTTGGTGTTTAGGACGGAGCCTCCTAATACAACGGTGTTTTGCACAGTCAATGAATGTCCTGAAAATAAAGACCTTGGCAAGGGCTAGTTGAATATAAAGACACCTCAAAAACACATTTTGTCAAAGCCTTAAGGTAATTTAGCATGTCGCGTTGTTGTTACTGAATTTTCATGGGAAAAAGTTTGGTAACCTTTTATACCTTGTCTGGATTCAAATAGCCGTTATTAAGATATGCTTTTCGCCCAGTCATAAGTCCGACCGTGTGAAAATGGAGGTATATTTTGGAACATTTCTTTCTGTCGGCAAATTGAGTGGGATTTTCTTCACCAGTCAAAGGCAAATAGGAAAACATTGTTAATTTCACGAGCATGCAGTTTGACTAATTACCTGCTTCGTTGCTGCAGGTACTGCCCGATTACATGGCTGGATATTTGCTAGCAACGCATGGACGATCATTCAACGATGCCCAGGTAAAATCTCGAGAACTTCACATAAAAGTATCCCAATATTCTGAAGGGCGGGAAAATAGCGAGAGCACGTCACAGTTTTGGTTTTACCTCTCACTGGCCGCAGCCAATCACAGAGTGAAGTAAGGCTAAGCCAAGCAAACGGGAATTACTTTTGATACTCATTTGGAAAACACTCTCATGTGCCACAGACAAGAATAACAATAATTACAATGAGAATGAAGTAGGTAGGTGATGAATTGAAAGCCGAACAAGTAAGCTGTACCTTGCACGACGTATTTTATTGTATCGTGATTTCACGTCACTTGGCAATTTGATTCATTTATTATATCTCTCACTTAGTGCGCGCGCTGTGATTGGTAAATTTTGCGGGCCGTATTCTACCGTACGGCCCACTTGACTTCAACTAGTTTTCTTTCCCGCGTGCTGGATTAACCTCAGAGATATAATAAATATCTTACTAACCTCGTTTTCTCGGTTCATACTATAAGTTACGGATCCTCGTTTTTTCCCATTAATTTACGGCCCGCGCGCTTCGCGCTTGGGCCATATAAATAAACGGGAAAAACTCGGTCCGTAAATTACAGTACGGACCTCGAACTCGGTTATTAAGAGGCATTTATTTTCTGTTTCAGTTTCAGAATCAGATCGCAGAGCTTGGAGCACTTCAGTACCGTTCCCGCGATGAGCCCATTCTTCCTGCAAACCTGTATGTTTATTTTACTTATTATTCTACTTTCTAAAGAACAAAATTTGACAGTTTTTCTAACGCTTCGGGTGCCATCTTGATAGTGGGGCAAACACGCATGAATTTGCAGTAAATACATAGATTTTGGCTGACTTTGAGCCTCTTCAACTCCTGGAAATGGAACGGGTTTTTAAATCTTAAAACATCTTTCATCTGGTGGAAAGTAAGCCCATTTAGAGGTGGTTTGGCGTTCATATACTGTCATAACAAATTTCTCATCTCGCTTACAATTTCGCGGTAAGTTGCGTGGTAGAATGAATATATGAATGATCATCGCAGAACTGAGTGAACTTTTCAAATTCATAAATAGTTCATAATGAGAAAACAAAGGAAATCACGGTGAAGGAGGTTTGGATGTGTGATCCTAATTATTATTATTATTATTATTATTATTATTATTATTATTATTATTATTATTTTATTATTATTATTATTATTATTATTATTATTATTATTACATGACTTGTTTACGGCCATTCAAGGTTCTGATCCTGGCAGTATGCAGAACATTTGTCACGTGAACCTAGTTTAATGGCCTGAGCTCCCACGCGTCTCCTGTACCTCAGTGGTAGAGCTGAGCATCTGACCCAGTAATCGGAAGGTGATTGGCTCGACACCTGTTGGGTTAACTCGGAATTCTTTGCGTGTGACAGTGTTGAATAAATCACATCTTTCATTGATCTACCACGTTACAAACTTACCAGTCACTCTCTTCACAAATGCCTTTTTCTTTGTAAAAGACATAGTTACTGTAAAAAACCGATTGATTAGAGTAGAGAATCAGAGGTTTAAAGTCCCATAAGTTTCCTGTAGTCTTTGTTGGCCCGCACCCAGCCTGAAAACGCCAGGAAACATGGAAAGATCTATCTCAAAGTAAGCAACTAACAATGTGCTCTTACTGCGCAGTGCTGAGGTGGAAACTCTGATTCCAAGAGGAATGTACGAGAGGTTAAGGCCACAGCAGTGGATGATGCTCATTCAAGATCACTTCCGAAGCTGTCACACACTATCGCCCCATCAGGCACGCAGGACATTCCTAGGTACGTCTTGCCTTGCAATCAGTCAGTCAGTCAGTCAGTCAGTCAGTCAGTCAATTTTAACACGTTGAGTCTAGGAGCTAAAAACTCGTTCAAAATACAAACGGGTATAAATAAAGTATAAGATACAGTAAAAACCCGCAACTTAGAACCTACATTTTTGGGAGGTAGCCTAAATAGGTTCTTATATAAATGGTAGTTAACACAATTTTAGGCTACTTAGGTTCTTAAAATAGGTTCTTAATTCTGGAGAAAAGCAAATAAAACTCAGCTGCAAAACAAGATGGTTATTGGCCTATTTTCTATTTTCAATTAAAAAAAAACTCATTTTTACAGTAATGAGAATCTGCTTTTTTCTTCAAATACGATTCTTGCACTGCAGCTTTAATGTACTAAATATGATTTTAGAAAATAAGAACCCGTTTTCAATTTTTAGGCTAAATAGGTTCCTGTTTATAGGGGCTATAAAATCCAAATTTTAGGCTAACAGGTTCTTAATTTTCGGGTTCTTAGTTGTGGGTTTTTACTGTATTTACGTCTATCTATCTAGAGTGAAAGTTGGGTGGGGGGAGGTGGGTTGGGGAAGTTCTCCCCTGCCCCCCCCCCCCCCAAGCCCTCCAGCCCAAGCTCCCACCCTACCCAGTCAATAAAGCACTTTTTATTCTATTTTTAAGGGTACGGTCACCTATTTTTAGCGTCAGTTTGAATTTAGTCTTGATAATCTTTGTGCGGGTGGCAAGGATGGGAACTTGAAGTTGCAATTCATAGGATCTAACTGTAACTGTTATAACTACTCATTTTTTGTAAGAATTGTTAAGAAATGGAATGATTTGCCTGAGTGTGTTGTCGGAGCGGGAAATCTTGGAAGTTTTAAGCGGTCTTTACGATCTTTTTTAAATATCTTGTAGTATCTTCCTTTATTGTTGAAACGGTTTTAATTTTTTCATGTTTTGAAAATAATTTAGCTCTTTTGAATAATTTTAATCATTAGATTTTTAACGCTTGTTGAATATTTTAGATTTTCTGTTTGGGAGTTTGTTTTATAGAGTCCACCTCTTAAACTTCCTTTTCGGGGCATTCTTTGTGTAGTCACCTCTATTTTAATGCCTTGAATAAAATGATGTATGTAACATGTAAACATAGCCATTTTTCAAATCCTTTCCATGTGTGATGGAAAAATTGCTAAAAAAACTGTTATGCTTCATTATGGCTATATCGTGACTTTCCTCTTAGTACTCGGCGAACAATTGTTTGTTTGTTAATTATGACGTTGAGCCTTAACCCCTCCAAAACGCCTCTTTAAGTTTTTGTTACACCCATTTTGAAATCACTGGTGATCCTTGCAATCTGATTGGCTCTCAACAGTGCAATTTATTCCCAAATTGCACCATTTTTTACTCTAAATTGCATCCTTCTGTAACTCATCAAAATGAAAGTGAAATAATATTAACCTATCAAATTTCTTCGATAAACAAATATTAATATTGACAAAAAAACTGTGTGATTTCAAAATGGGTGTAATAAAGTGGTAATTGAACTTCGTGTCATGCAATTTTGGTCTGAAATCATACTTGTGATATCAAATCAAACTCGCGCGCATTTTGAAATCACGCGTATGATTTCAGACCAAATTGCACTCCACTCAGTTCAATTACCATTATAAATCGTGCGCGGGGAAAAAGGATTTTTTCCCTACTTTCAGTTGCAGCAAATTACTGCAATTTAGGACCCAGCCCTTTGGATACTTAGTTCTTTCAGTTTATAACAGAAGTTATATTAACGCTGTATTTTTTTGCAGAAACCGTCACCAAGTGGCCTTACTTTGGATCAACCTTCTTTGAAGTAAAGGTGAGTCTTAGATGTCATTCACAAGCCGGTCAGTGTTTGTTTCTTGTGGCGGTACTCATGAATTCACACCTGCTGTCTAAGAATTAGGGTCTCCAGATCGTCATATGGAGGCTACCACACAAAACACATTAATTTAGGAGGCCTCTCACTGCTGGGACTACTATCGTAGATTCCTTCATCCATGAATAGAAAGCTGTTCTAATATAAGGATTAAGGCCAAGTTGTCTCAAACGAACACCTTGCGTATTCCCCAGTTAATAAAGCGCACCAATTTCTTAAATTTTAACAGTTTCAAAAAGACCCAGCTGTCTGTATCTGTGAATACGTTTCCAGTGCCCATTAACTTCTGGTACCCTGATCATTGTGTAACTGTGCGTTGCTTTTTTTGTTTTGTTTTTAGAAATGCAGTCACCCGTCTGTAGGAGGAGACTGCGTTTTAGCAGTCAACAGAACAGGAGTTCATTTCCTGAGTCATACAACAGCGGTAAGTGAAGAGACATTGGCTTGTATTGTAACCACGAGCAAGTAAAACGGTCTTGTTGGGTTCAACAAGTCACAAGCGGCCTTAATTCTAAGTGGGCATTACGCCTTTTAAATTACGCCGCTGGGTCTCCTGTATTGGTCCATCGCGAAACATATTAGCCTTGAACGTCAATATTAACCGCCGCCCGGCTGGCTCAGTTGATAGAGCACCGGACTGCCGGAACGTCGCGGGTTCAAACCCTAGCCTGCGTGCAGACGTCTCCGGTCAAAGGAAATAGGGGGATTCATGCTTACGTCATTGTTTACATTTTTGCTCATTTGCATACGACTTTGCTTACAGAAGGAAAGATGTTAGATGTGATTTGACTCCAGGCAGCTAAAGAGCTAGTGAAATTTAATACATTGTAAAATTTTCAGCTATTTAGGTGTAGTATTCAAGGAGATATTGTCTTCCAAAAACTGCAAAATTTCTGGGTGGCAAAAGCACTAATGAGCTCATACATTCTTTGTAAAATTTTGAGTTTTTAAACCCGCGTTGCACAAAAAGTATTCAATACATGAGGCTCATATTCATTGGCAGAGTTATTCATACTATGACCTTTCAATATTCAGAACTGATTTATTTATAGCTCCATCAGAAACTGAATTCTTCATGCTAATGAGGCAAATATTGCAAACAAGGATTCCCCTATAGGAGACGTCTGCACGCAGGCTATCAAACCCCAGATCAGACCAATAACCATGGTCGTAAAATAATTGGTAAGATCATGCTGGCTGTGTGCTCACACACTAGGGAGCTTTAGCAACGAGGACGGCAACGGCACAAAACAATGGGCTTAATGAGCGTAAACAATGGCTCTGCACGTGCGTTTTACATTTTGGTACATTTCTTTGCCGTCCTCTGCAAAACAACAACGTGAATAGACCATTTACAGTTGTCGGTAAAAGCGAGGCTGGGGGTGACCTTGTTTTGATACAAACCTACCTACTTTTCTTATGTAAATCATGTTTTTCTTATGCTAACTAGTGTTTAATCAGCATAATTTCCACAAGAAAAGCAGGTAGGTTTGTATCAAAACAAGGTCACCCCTAGCCTCGCATTCAATCAAAGGCCAGGGTACTGAGCAAAGAACTGTAAAATGGTCTATTGACCAAATTTTAGGTTTTCTCGAGAACGTGAGCGTGTGACTGTAAAGTTCTATTTCTACTTCCTCACTTTAACGGCTCAATTTCATAAGAATTTAGTACCTGAATAATTCGCCAGTATTATTTTTTCAAGTTAAACAAATTGGAATAATCGCGAAAGCGTTACGAAAAGGAGAAGTTAGATTTCGTTGCTGTCGCCGTCGTCGTTGCCAAAGCTCCCTGCTGATCGAAGTAGGGAACATAGTTCCCGGTGCTGTGCTCTGTCCTCATACACCTATTCCCAAGAGCAACTGCTGGTCACGGAAACCTCTCAGGAGGCCCTGTGCTTCACTTGGCGCAGAGGGATAATGATGTTGCTGATGATCGCTATTATAAACCCAAACTGCCTCAAAATCGAGCTAGTGTACATCACGCACGTGTGAGTTTCTCATAGAACAGTCTGATACTGATGTAAAGAGCAGGTTCACTTTGTCAGGGTTGCAAGGCCCATAAACATCGCAGCATATTTAAACGCTCCCACAAATGCCACTCTCACAAATGAAGTTACCACACGAGATATAACCTACAATTACGTATATCAGAAAGTTAAGAAAAAATGACGAGATTAAAAGAAACTACATGTGATTAGGCGTCCTTATGAGTATAGTATGATTACCATTTAATAACGCGTCGTTAAGTCGATAGGAAAAATTAAATGATGCGCTAGGAAATTTGACATTATACATAGTCATTAATAATTTTAGTCTTCGTGAAAGAGCAAAAAGAACTTGAGTTGACGATTCAATAGGCCATTTCCGGATTACCTTTGGCCTCTTTTTCAAACCGAGGCCTTGTGCTCAAACATTCTTATGAAAACGAGTTTAATAATTTGCATATGAATGAAAAGTTATTTCCATATGAAGGGATGATCACCAGTACTCGCTCTGAAAAAGAAGCCAAAGGTAATTCGGAAATGGCCAATTGTCAAGCGAGTTATAAAATTTTGATCCTTAGAGGAAATTTCTAAATGTTTGTTCGACAGTAGGGTAGACGGGTATAACAGCAGTGTGATCGCTAACCTTGTGCTGAGCTCGCTGTCATTGTTTTTTACAGCAAACATTACTGAGCGAACCCTTCGTCAGTATAATTTCTACGCGGCTCTTAATCTCGGACAAGAAGAGGCAGTTCTTAGATCTGAAGATTGGAAATGTGATGATGCAGAAGGTGACGAGAATGGAGACTACACAGGTACATACAGTGCTTTAAACTGACTCAAAGGCATCCTATGGAAGGGATCCTCCCTAGGCTTTTCAATGAAGACCTTGCCTTAACGGAATTCCATAACGAGGAGCCTCCCTGGCTTCCTAGGAAAGACCACGGCTCATTTTAAATACACGGTATACAAAGAGCGAAGGTACTAATTTATAAAGTGGCCTTTCCCGGGCTCCCCATTTAGGGCCATGACCCATTTGTGTACCCACTAACAGTGTAAGAAACGTCAAGGTACTGTAAAAGAGGGGGGCTTCCCTTGGCTTCCCTAATTATTCGAAAATAGGCGAAATACTTAGCGCTCTTGTGGGGGAGTTGAGACGGTGAATATCAAGTTTCCCCTCTTCGGTGTATAAACCATTTAGTGTCTATAATCCCTTGGTTCGCTGTGACGAAGGGCTGTTAAAATTCTCAAACCGTCCGCTCTTGAATGACACTACGTGAGCACAGGTTTGAGAAATTCAGTAACTTTACTGTGACTCTGCCTTTTAGGCCAAAGAAATTTCCAACCTCATTTACAAATACGTGGCCATGCACTCGTCTGCCAAGCAAGAGGGACAGGGGCTGGCAGTGGTGCTGAGAAACAACCAAGAAGCTCAGCGTATGTGAGAACCTGCCCAAAGTTGTCCTGGATGACCCTGGAACTTGCAAATGTGAGCCCCTGTAATAACGGAGCCTTTGGAAATGTTAGCTTCTGCAAAAAGTGGGCCTTTATGGTTCTGGAACGTGTGGAGAGCTAACGACAGTTCACATTTGGTGTGAAAAATGTTGGTTACGGATCGTATATTTTTGTAACTGTAGGTTCAAAGATTTTTACTCGTGTAATTCAAGTCGCACTCTTTTTTTTTTTTTTTTTTTTTTTAAGTCGCACCCTCTCGCAATGAACAAATTCTCACAGAGAGAAGTTAATTTCGAGACAAGGTTTGAAATTTATATATACTCGAATATTAGCTAACACAGTTATAGAGCTTTTTGCGAACCTGTAATCAAACTTGTAAATAAATGAGTCTTGAAAATAAATTATGATAACGGGGCCTTCCAAATATTTTTCCCACAAATGAGTTGCTGTAAGTTCAATAGCTATAACTATTGTCAAGCATTACATAACTAAGACTCGTTTCTTATGTAATGAATTAAACCCCAAGAGACTTTCATAGAGAAGTTATTGACGAGATAATCGAATTTTTGTAGATGCTTTGTGTGAAATTGTAAAAATAGAGTGGAATGTCGCGGGTCGATAAGTGTGTAGTCTCCGTCACGGCCGCTCTAAGGTCGTCACGCTGAGGTACGTTGCGTGACGATCTGGGGAACTTCTGTGAAGGAAGTATGAATGTATTACGCGATTGCCGGTCAGAACCTAAAGGGGTGGGAAAATGTATTTGTTTTGTTTTGTAGCTTTTTTGCTTTGGTAAGAAAATTTGACGCTCCACTTCAGTTTTTTGCATCGTGGAAATGCCTCATTCTAGTTTTTTGGAATCATTTTGATGAAAAAAATGAAAACGTTTTTCATTTCCTACTTGATAAACACGGAGAGGAGTTTTCTAATTTTGTACTTTGTAGCTGGAAAAAGTGAAATCTCATTCGTGTATTCTTTGTATTCCATGGCATTTCTCAAATCAAAAACTAGGATATTGGAGGGTACTTTATAGTCGTTATAGAACTGTGCTTAGAAAGGTATGATAGACAGAAATGAATATTCGCTAATTTATGCACAAGATGGCTTCCAAAATGGAATGTTGAATTGAAGGAAGGGAAGCAAAATTGTGGAATAAACAAGCTGTTGACAATACTTTCAGTTTACAAACAGTATCAACGAGAATGAAATTTGACAATCAATTTACAGACAATTTACTTAACGTAACCCTTCAGAAAATAGCCTGGTTTTGCTTGTTAACCCTTTGGGTCTATAAGAAGTCATATAGATAGGAAGTAGTCCTTATTATCGGCACCCCGACGGTATGTAATGTTACAATTCAAAGAGTTGAAGTAACAGGAATTCTTCCTCGCAAGAGTAAATTATTATTGTTGTTTTATCATAGCCAATTCAATTTGAATTAATGCAACGAGACACGAAAGAATTAATCAGCACCTACTGTAGATTGAATTAAAGAAAGTCGTTTTGTGCAATGAATATCGTTTTAAATTGATTGAAGGATTATTAGGTATTACAGTAAAATGTAGACCAGTGTTAACAGTGGGTTACGAATTTTTACTAAATATATACCCCAATTATTATTTTCGAATGAATCTCCATGAATTTGTCAACAGTTAGTATTGCACAATCCTATTAATGTTAGGTGACTAATTAATTGGCATATTCTTTAATTCGTACATGGAAATTAAATGCAATTTACTCAACTGTCTTTTTGGCTGTGATCTTTCGGTTTAAATTCCTACCCTCGTCGCCATGGACAGGTCAAAAGAAACTGGAGACTTTACTATCTAACTTCGTTCCCAGGGTCATCTCTCTTCCTCTCTCCGGCTAGGAAGGAAAATAATAGAACCCTGGGAACAAGGTCGCTTTCATCACCAGTACTCGATGAATTATCAATGAGCATCTCGGTTTTTCGTTCGTCCGAGCATCAGGTTTTTACGCAGTTGATTAAAAAGATCAAGGGAAGAGCTATTACTGATGGTTTAACCAGGAACTCAAAGCGTTGTTTGCTCGAAACCCACCCCTTATTTCCCCCTGTCATTTTCATGTTTCACTCCGGACATATCAAAGCCCCTTCCCCCGCCAAAGATTGGCCCCGGCCCTTTTTTGGGGTTTTAAGTCCCTTCCCATATTTTTCCTCTTCAATATCAGCCGAATGGATAGACACGAACTGCGTAGAACGGTTGTCACCGCTTTCAGTCTACTAATACTCAGTTTTAAAGATGTTGGAGGTCATTGATGTTTCCGACTATAATTCGTTTGCTTTAGTGCTTCCTTTGTTTTACCTTTGCTTTCTTGGTCTTGCAAGTCCGATTCCAAATACCATGTGTTCAATATGGGGAATTTTAGACCACTAACAAGACGCTCTATGAGCGTTAACTCGGGATACTTTTTTATTCCAGAAGCCGGACGCACGCTTTCTGATTCTCGAAACTATCCGGCTAATGGTTTGCTTTTGGGTTCACGTAAGACCTTTTTGTTCACGTTCGAGCAAAGCTCGTTAAACCGTTTTGAGAGTTGCCATCCATATTCGTTGTCAGCTGTTGTTGTTTACTTCTAGATTAAGTGGCACCATCTGGAGTTTTTTTTCTCTCTGCGAAGCTTGAAAACAAACTCGAAAACACAAGGCGACTGAATCGTTTCCGTGTATGTGACATGTTTCTCAGAAGCAATCCAGATGTCGCGCATTGTAAAAAGAACTTGAAATTCAAACTGCTCAATTTTCAAAACAAAGCGTGTTACTTGGCTTAAATGTCATTTACCTGATGAAGGTAAAAAATCTAAATGTTTAATTTGAGTTTTTTTTTTCTGACGCACGTGAAAACCAAAACTTCGCAAACTTGTCTCTAAATATAGAACTGTCACAGCGATTGAGTTGTGGTATAATCCGGATCAAATTACATCAAAACAACTTTGCGATTATTACTCGGGATACTGTAAGTATACCGAGTTATAAAACGTTCTCTCACAGCACGTGCGAGGCTTCCAACCTTAAATTCGGCAAACCTTTTCACGCGAACAGTCTGTACTGTATTAAAATCCAGCTTCACAACTTTACAAAGATATGTGCAGGAAAATTTGTTCCGCGGTCGAAGTGGATTATTTACCCTTGAGTGTTCACTTGCGGTCACGTATTAAATCGAAGGTATCACATTACGAAAACAAAATCTGTAATTTTTCTGTCACAGCATTCGATTTCGACTTGTGATATCGATTAGCCGATAAGCACTACACGTGCGAGGCTTCCAACTTTTTCTTAACACTCGGCAAACCTTTTCACGGGGACAGACTGTGCTGTCTTAAAATATCTAGCTTCACAACTCAAACACGATGAATTTGCATAACTTGTAAACAACCGTCGCGTGATGTTAGCCTTTCGACCTTTGGACTATGTGGTTTGCTTTAACCAATGAACACACCGCCACGTGCCTGCTATTGTGCATTGGCCAATCCAAACACCGGAACGTAATTGTATTGTGCATTTTGCTGCACAGGAAAAAAAAAGAAAAAAAAAAAGACTGAAATCTGACACATTTTATAACTCGGTATACTTACAGTATCCCGAGTAATAAGCCCGACCCATTTTGAGACACACCTCCAACAAATATGCCGTCTTGAAAGAAGGCTTGCGCACATGAAAGCACCTTGACAGATTTTTTTCTTTTGCCGTTTCATTTTAAAGTTCAGGGCTGATATAGTAACCCTGTTGGTTGATGGCCAGCACTTGGTTCCAAAGAATTTAATTATATTTCCGGGACAGGCGACCTTCAGTCTTGGGATAGCTGACCACAACTTGAACGAGCCAATGAAAACACACTACACAGTCTCTCTTCTAGCGATTAACTTTATTTTAAACGTTGGTTTATTTTCTTGAACGCAATAAAGCAGTCAAATCCGTACTTGGTGGACCTTCCTCACTCTGTATACGCGCGTTCTTCTAATTAAAGAACATTATTCAAATGTAAAAATAAAATTGTTCGCAAGTAAAACACTCAGTTTTACGGCTGGCAAATACTTCGTGCACAGTTACATAAAATTTTTTACCTTCTTTAAAAGAGCTCTGGCCTTCTAACTTTTTCTTTTAACTGGTTCCTAATTTGGTCCATAACATTTCAAAATTCTATTTTCTAAAACATTCTCCCGGGCTCTGAATCCGCTCCACCAAATTTTTTTAACTTTGCAAAAATTTTTATTATATTACGCTAATCATTTTCCGAAAATAAAAAATGGGGGTCACCGAGCTCGTTTTTGAGTTAATGTCACTTTAAGCTAAAATAAGGGGTGTTTTTAACAGGTTACGGTGTTGCTATTGTAACCTGTTATGTTAAAAAATAGTTTCATAACTTGTTTGTTAGAAATATTTAGAGCGTGACTATCATTATAAGTGCGTGACAATTGTTTAGGGTTATATTTGATATTCAAGATGATCTTAGCAGTGACGTCAATCGTATTACCTTAGCAACCTTATCGGAAGTGCACTTTAGGAGTTGCCTTTGGCTTTTTGTAATCAGTGAACGAGACATATTCGAGACATTGGGAGTGATTTAGCTGCGAACATCAAAACATATTTACAAGGGAACGAGAGTGACTAGTGTTGATATCCGCGTTTCCAACATGTTCACCAATTATTGGGCATTCTTTGATACCAATTTAAAGGTAATAACGATAAAGATTGGTAGTAGTGATCCACCGAAAAAATAGTGCTTGAAAATGCTGGAAACCAGTAGGAGCCACCTTAAGATTTGAAATAAGCCCCCCTCTCTAATAAGTCCCCCATTAATGAGACCTGAAATCAAATAAGCCCCTCGGGGGCTTAATAGAGCTTTTACAGTACATAAAAATTTTTACCTACCTTAAAAGAGAGCCTTCTAACTTTTTCTCTTGGTTCCTAATTAGGTCCATAATATTTCAAAATTCTATTTTTTTTAAACATTCTCCACTGCTTGTCGTCGTTTCCGTCTGAGAGGATCAATGTTTGTGGGAAAAAAATTGAACGACCACAAGATGAACGTTAACAAGCAATAAGTGCATTCTTTTAAACTAATCTATAAAGTTAGCAACATCGGTAAAAGTTTCATCCTATATGCCTCTTATATGTCAGCCCAACTTTCAGCTGTTTCGTCTTCTCACGAGGGTGCTCCCTTGCGCGAGCTTGCACTAACTCTTCAGCGCTCACTACACAGGCTACCGTTTGCCCAGTAGTGAGCTTCCATGTAGCCACAAGGAGGTTGACTGTTGGAAATCAACATAAAAGCATCATTTTGCATGCCTTTAAAAATGGGGTTGCAGCTCTTTTGGATAAGAGAAAGTCGCCATTTGCCAGCCCAACTTAGAGCGGTGTGCGCGAGGAACTAGACCTGCGCGGCTTCTCCCTCGCGCGTGTCTCTCTAACTTCAAATCATTTTAAGTTTCTCCAGCGCCTGCAAACAGGCTACCATTTTTCAGCTGGTAAACTTTCATGTAGTCACAAGTATCTTAACCATTGTAAATCATGTCTAAGCCATTTACACGGGCAAGCACAGATTTGGCTGCAACTTTCAGTGAAGGTGGTGAAGCAAGGTTGAGAGTGGACAGGCTAGCGAGCATCTTCTCCTTATCATCGCTGTTAAGTTGCCATGACAGACAAACCAAGTACTCAACAAGATTCTCAGACAATGCTAGTTTCTGATTCTCCTTGATTGAAAGCATGTGCACCAGTGAAAAGATGCCAAGCTTTTGTGTTGATTTGGAACCTGGCCATGTGAAATTTGTTCCCGGGGACGCCACTTCACAGCTTTGATATTCTGGCACTGGAGGGTTTTCTCTTTCAGTTGCACTGTTAATTGCATCAGTTTCCTTTTCAGCCATTTGAGGAACAAGTTGATTGCCGAGTTTGTTCCATTCTGTTATCATAATGATACGTTGAGCCAGTTCTTTACAACTTAGTGATGGATCATAATTTGCAGGCTTTTCCAAGTCTTCAGAAGAACTGGATCCCATCGCACTCACAGCATTTGTGGCCTCTGCACAGGTGTCCCAACTGGTACCCAGTTTCTGACTGACTGCCACCTGGAAAACCTGTTCACATCGTACAGCACTTACAGACTGTTCATTTTCAAGATTTAAACAATCACCCTCATTTTGCAGCGTTTTGTCATCGTTTTGGTGAACATGGCTGTAGTTACCATGGTTACCACCGTTCATGCTTTCATCACCACAACTTGTATTTCCCCCAGCAAATGCAAGGTGAACCAGTGGCACCATTGTCATCCACACAAAAGATGTCTCCTCCTCCCATTTGGAGATTTCACTGGGTACATGCTTGTTCAGGAACATGTCAATGAGTTCATCTATAACAACACATACGTCTCTAGCCAACTTGATCAAAGGCGCAGAATGCATCCTGGCCAGGAATAGACAACAGTAGTATCTGTGAAGGAAAAGGACATAACACACCATCAGCTTCATGTGCCAAGTGTGAACATCTGCAGGTTATCAACCAATCAATAGCATTCATTTATACACTGTGATCAAAGTTAGCAGCTTATAAGCTGATGTGGCCATGTCATTAAGAAATAAAAGCTATTTTTATATCAAAATTATAAATTTTAAACTAAGCTACCTACAATGAAAGTGCCTTCTGGTAAAATACATAACAAAAGCTATCAGCGCCATCAGTAGAAAATGAAATCATAATCACTCTGAGGCTTGATGTGTTTCAAATGACGCATCGTTTAAGAGCCTTTCAACTAATGTCTTAAAACTAAAAAGTCTTTGTTTGTGAGTGAATCATCTGGGTGGTTCCACAGTGCACTTCCTCTGAAGGCATTATTGATCTTTTCATTATTTCTGTATGCAATTGGGAGGACAAGTTTATTCTCACCCCTCAGTGAGTACAAAGTGCCCTGCCTGTGATTAAGATCAAGCAGATCAAAGGTAACCCTGATTGCTTCTCTCTTGCAAGCAGGCTCTCTGTGGGCAATAAGAAAGGAATGGGAGAGGGAAGAGAGGTCTAAGTGAGACCTTACATTGGGGCATTTAATTTACTCACTTTGCACTGTGAGTTGTCTTTCTCTGCATTGGTTTGACTGTGTAATTGAGATGAAATGGCATTATAACATAGTGGGTAAATTCGTGTAGTCAAATTCAATTGCGTGAGCGTTCTTCATTTAACAAATAAAAAAGCCTTAACCGTGCTTTGTTCTGTTATAAGGCACGCAAGGAAGTGACGAGAGCATGAAAGAAGTAGTTAGAAGCATGAGCCTGTGGTGACCCCCAACATTCCTTGTGTGACATTTCTAGAACATTCTTGCGTTATCGCATGACATTTAGTTCTTAGAGGGGGATTTAGCTATTCCTTTGCATTGTAAACACGTGCTCTTTAAGCAAGCTGTTGCTGTTGTGGCATATGTTGAAGCTTCGCGGCGGTACAGTCACAGACGCTGCCAATAATGAGATTTTTCGTGAGCTTTTCCTGCAGAAACTTCCACTCACCGTTCGTACGGCCCTTGCGGTGCACAAAGGTGCCAGCCTCAGTGAGCTCGCCAACATGGCAGACAACATGGCGGAAGTCCAAGGCCCTCAAGCATCGGTTTATCAACTCCAGCACCCAGGCGATTCTGAAATTACCGCCATTAAAACCGAGCTACAAAAGATCTGCAAAACATTGCAGTCGCCTTCACCAGTGCGTGAACAACCACAGTCTCGCTCCCAACCTGATATTTGTTGGTACCACGAGCAATTTGGCGAGAAAGCTTTGAAATGCCGTGAACCTTGCCAGTTTCAACAGCCACAGGGAAACTCGACTGCCAGTCGGTGAATGCAGCCCACGCGACTGGCACCTCTCCCCTCCTTCGACTTTATGACAAGAACACTAAACTGAATTTTTTAATTGACATGGGAGCTACACTTAGTGTTCTCCCGGCTGGACGATCAGATTGCTTCAAGAAAGGTGACGTCACCTTGCGAGCTGCGAATAACACTATCATCAACACTTACGGTTCTCGACAGTTAATCCTCAATTTTGTGCTCCCACGCCCACTAACCTGGCGATTTCTAGTAGCTGATGTGTCTCAACCCATCATTGGCGCTGACTTTCTGTTGCAACACAAATTGTTGGTGGACCTGGACAGACGATGCCTATTTGACACTAGGAATGGGACACGTGTCAAAGCAGAATCTTCACCATGCCCCACTCCTCACCTCAATCTTCTTTCTGTGCCACCATCCACCAGTGATCCTTTCACACGACTTCTGGATGACTTCCCGTCATTGACAAGCCCTTGCACCAGTGATACCCCTATCAGACATGGTGTCTCCCATCACATTGTCACCAAAGGCCGACACGTCTTTGCACAATCGCGACGTCTTTCCCCAGAGAAGTTAGTTGCTGCCAAAGCTGAGTTCAACAAACTCCTCGACATGGGAATTGTGCGCCCATCCTCCAGCACATGGGCCTCTCCACTCCACATGGTCCCAAATGGCAATGGTGAATGGCGCCCATGTGGGGACTACCACAGGCTGAATGACATCACAACTCCTGATCGCTACCCCATTCCGCATATTCAGGATTTTGCATCCAATTTGGCTGGTAAAACCATCTTTTCCAAGATTGACTTGGTTCGCGCCTACCATCAGATCCCTGTTACTGACGATGACATTGCTAAGATGGCCATTATAACCCCATTTGGTCTGTACGAGTTCTGCCGCATGCCCTTTGGCTTACAAAATGCTGCCCAGACCTTCCAGCGATTCATTGACCATGTCTGACGTGACCTAGACTTTGTCTTCATCTACCTGGATGACATCTTGATGGTTAGCTCCTCCCTAGACGAGCACCTTCAACACCTTCGCACCCTCTTTAAGCGCTTATCTGACCATGGCCTTGTCATCAACCCAGCAAAATGTGAATTTGGCAAGTCAGAAGTGAACTTCTTAAGCCACACCATTAGCACAGCTGGTATCTGACCCCACATTACCCGTGTTGAAGCGGTTTGCATGTTTCCAGTTCCCCAAGACAAGAAAGCACTGCACCAGTTTGTTGGCCTCATCAAGTACTAACATTGCTTTGTCCCCGGTTGTGCTGAGATCTTACAACCTCTTCACCTGGCGCTGGCAGATGACAGTTTCATATGGACTGCCTCCTGTCTGCAAGCATTCGAAGGAGCCAAAATGTCTTTGTCAGAGGCTGTGATGTTGGTCCATCCTCAGCCGCATGCTGCCACCTGCATTACGACAGATGCATCAAACTGTGCTGTTGGAGCAGTGCTTGAACAGTTCATTAATGGACAATGGAAACCTATCTCCTTTTCGAAGAAGTTGAGCCCTGCGGAACTGAAATACAGTGCTTTGTTGGCTGCTTACCTCGCTGTCCAACATTTCCAGTATTTTGTTGAGGGCCGTGTTTTCCATATCAACACCGACCACAAGCCTCTTACCTTTGCGCTTCACTCCAGTGCCGAACGGCATTCACCATGGCAGGCCCGGCATCTGGCTTTTATCTCTGAGTTCACGACAGACCTCCACCATATCGAGGGTCAAGCTAATCGTGCAGCTGATGCACTGTCATGCAACATCCTTGCCTGGAACAATCCCCAATCGACCTTGACACCTTTGCTTCTGCCCAAGACCAAGATGAGGAGCTCCTTAAGCTTTCCACCTCCCCCAGTTCATTGAAGCTTGCACAAGTACCTCTTTCGCACTCCGGGCGGACTCTTCTTTACAAGTGATATCCTCCAAGGTCGTCCCCGTCCACTGGTGCCCTCGGTGATGCATCGAGCCATCTTTGACAAACTACACTCTTTGTCTCATCCTGACATCAAGGCCTCTCGTTGCCTGATATCCGAACAGTACATCTGGCCCAATATGAAGTGAGACATTGCCTGCTAGACCCATACTTGCCATGACTGTCAGCAGTCAAAAGTGCAACGGCATGTTAAAGCCCCGCTGAAGGCCTTCACCCCAACCGTCGTTTTGCTAGTATTCATGTGGACATTGTTGGGCCCTTACCTCCATCTAAAGGCTACACTTACCTGTTTACTTGCATTGACCGTTACACCCGCTGGCCCAGGCAATTCCCATGGTTGATGCCACGGCTGAGTCCTGCGCTTCAGCCCTCCTAACAGGCTGGATCTCACAGTTTGGTGTTCCAACGACAATCACCACTGATCAGGGACAGCAGTTCGAGTCTGACCTTTGGCATTCACTCATGAACCTCCTTGGCGCTACACACCTCCGCATCACAGCGTACCACCCACAGGTAAATGGTCTTGTCGAGAGGTTCCACAGACACCTTAAAACAGGCCTGAAAGCACATCTGGCAGGTAGTAACTGGGTCGATGACCTCCCTATTGTCCTCCTTGGAATTCGTGCAACTCTCAAGAAAGACCTGTCATGTACTTCAGCAGAAATGGTATATGGCACAACCCTCTGTCTGCCAGGAGACTTCTTCTCTCCCCCCACGATTGAGGACCCATCCTCCTTTGTGTCAAGACTGCGGCCTTCAATGCGGCATCTCCAGTTTGTTGCTACGAGATGGCATGGCCATCATGCTGTTTATCTCCCTCCTGATCTCCATACAGCCACCCACATGTATGTGCGATGTGACAGCCACAAACCTCCACTTACGTGCCCCTATGATGGTCCCTTCCGGGTTCTCCACCGTTCCGACAAGCACTTTTCCTTGGACATCAATGGCAAG
Source organism: Pachyseris speciosa (assembly GCA_016490735.1). NCBI lineage: Eukaryota > Metazoa > Cnidaria > Anthozoa > Scleractinia > Pachyseridae > Pachyseris > Pachyseris speciosa. Next base: position 176,760 of record JAEMWC010000805.1, on the reverse strand, counting down.
ACCAAGGAAATCACTGTTGACTGTCTAAAGCCTGCTAAGCTGATTGGAGATCCCGGTACTGTTGAGCTTCCAGCTGCAGTTTCTGCCCCGCATTCTCCAACAACCCCAGCTCCTTGAGAGAACACTAGCTCTCCAAATCAAGTTCCCTGTCACCCACCCACCACAACCCGGGCAGGCCGCTTAAGTCATCGACCAGCACACCTCTCTGATTACCTCTGACTGGTAGGGGGGTACTGTGGTGACCCCCAACATTCCTTGCGTGACATTTCTAGAACATTCTTGTGTTATCGCATGACATTTAGTTCTTAGAGGGGTATTTAGCTATTCCTTCACATTGTAAACACATGCTCTTTAAGCAAGCTGTTGTGGTTCGAGTGTTCTGTTGTTAGTAGAATAAAGAAGATTTAAGTCTTGTTAGTGTTCATCTATTGTGAACACTAAAAGCCGCAGGGGAGTGCTTCTTTCCCGCCTTCGAAATAAGGTGCTTTATTTGCTTGTTCCAGCTAAGGCGGTCATCAAAAACTATACCAAGATAAGTGAAGTGAAAAACCCACTTAATAACATTGTTATTTAAAGTAATGAAAAAGAGTTTACGGCAGATAATCTAGGGGCAGTTCCAAAAAGCATAGCTTCAGTTTTTGTTACATTAATAAACAGACTATTAAAAGAAAGCCAGTGTTCAATTCTAGACAGTTCAGCATTCAGCTTGTCTTGAATGACAGAGGCTTGAGAGGATGAGCAGTATAAACAGTGTCATCAACGTACATCAAAATATTGCATCCGGACACTACTTCCGGTAAATCATTAATGTGTACAATAAACAATAGTGGTCCTAGGATAGAACCTTGAGGCACTCCAGCAGAGATGGCTTCTGGAGTAGAAGTCACCCCTTGAAACTCTACAACTTGGGTGCGGTTCGACAGGTAGTCCATAAACCAGCCATGCTCTTTATCCACAATCCCCAAATTGGAAAGCTTGTCCAGAAGTACCGCATGATCCACAGTATCGAAAGCTTTACGAAGGTCAATAAACACAACACCAGTTAATTGATCTCGGTCCATGTTCCTACGGATATTATCAGAAAAACTAAGAGCAGCGAATTCTGTTGAGTGACACCTCCAAAACCCGCACTGATAAGGGCTCAGGATCTTGTTTTGCTGAAGATATTTGTACAGTTGGATATGTGCAGCCCGTTCTAAGACCTTGGATAGAACAGGTAAAATGGAAATCTGGTGATAATTATCCATCCCATCAGCCCTTCCCTTTTTAAACAGTGGAATGACCCGCACGGATTTCCAATCACTGGGAACTTGGGCAGTACGCAACGAGGTGTTGATAATGAACGTCACAGGCTTGGCTACAATGTCGCAGGATCTTTTAACAGGTGTGCCGGTATGTGGTCCAAACCCACAGCCTTCCCAGATTTCAGGCTACGTAGTTGAAACAGAATGAACTCCTCAGAGACCTCTAGAAAATTGAACGGCGGATACTGACGGGCAGGAGTATTGGGATCATGTTGATTATGACCACAAGTTGACCATAAAGTGGCCATCAGTTTGTTTGCCGCAGATGTGAAAAACGTATTAAATGCGTTGGCAATGCAATGTTTGTTTGAAGAGACAACGCCGTTTATTTTAATGTTTGGGGAAGTAGCTTTCTTTTCTCCCGGCAGGATTTTCTTCATCGTCCTCCAAAACGATCTGTGATCACCACCACTTTCCTCAATGAGCCGTTTATTGTAAGACGCTTTTGCTGATCTTAGTTCTTTTGTCACATGATTGTGAAAATGGCAGTAGTTAGCCCAATCTTCTGAGGTGCTACCTTTGACTGCTTTTTTGTGAAAGTAATCATGCTGGCACATAGTCACCTTTATGCTCTTGTTTAGCCAAGGACAATTGTCGATGCCGCACACGCCGTGCTGCATCAACGGTGCATGACGATCAGCATTCGTGACAAATTCCTGCTTAAAGTCATGCCAGATTTCATCAACAATGGCAGGTCCATCGGGACCAGGAGCAGAGTTCCAGTTAACACCTTTCAGGTCTTTACAAAAAGCGTCACATTGAAATGCACATAACATTGTCTGAAAGTCTTGACTTGTGAAGGTGCTCTTTTCCAGTTTAATTTACGAACACAATAAACCAGTTCATAATCACTTAAATGCGCAGAAACTACTCCAGATTCACACACATTCTGCGGGCCGCTGACAGCAACTAAGTCAGAGTGACTTCGAGTTTTTGGTAATCCTCGTGGGCTGGTTGATTAGCTGCTTGATATTTAGACTCCTGAAAAGCAATCTGAGTTGTTTACAATCAGAGTCATTGCGGTGACTAGACATAAAACAACAATTGAAGTTGCCAAAAAGGAGCATCTCTTTGCCCTCCGCTGAAGCAGTGTCTAAGATACCATTTAGCTTAACCAGAAAGTCCTTATCGTAATACGGCGAGGTACGGTCAGGTCTGTAAAAATTTCCAACAAGAAAGCTGCGTGATTTAGGAACAGCAATTTCCAGCCACATTCCCTCTACGGTACCCAGTTCAAGATCATCCCTCCGCGTAGCTACTAAGCCGTCATGAACAAACACCGCAACTCCGCCATGATTGCCCTTTCTGTCCTTCCAAAAAAGTCTATAACCCGGTATTTCATATTCACTGTCAGTCCTGTCAGGCTTGATCCAGGTTTATTTGTATGCCTAAATGGAGTTCTTGTAACAAAAGGCGAAGCTGATCAATTTTATCGCCAAGGCTCTGTATGTTTTGGTGAATAAACTTGAGTCCACGGAGTTTAACAATGTCCTTCAGTCCAATAACAGGCCCAGGGTTAAGACTGACATCTCCAGATAGCTGGACATGGCACCCAGCATAGCGGGATTGAGTGGTTGAAAACAAAATGATGCTTCCACAGCATCTTGCAGCTCACCAAAAAGGGTCACAGAACAGTTAACCATTAATGGGAGGAACGAGTAGCTCAAACTTGGAGGACGAAGTTCTTTCTTTGGACAATCTGTGTTTTTAAGTGGATGTGTTTTTTCAAGTGATGGAAACCTCTACAACGACAGGTGAATTAAAGAAATTTCAGCTTTGAACATTTGGTTTAATTGTTGTTACTTTTGTTCAGGACTGAAACTAGTATTTATATCTCGACTGGATGTAATCATCTACACTCGTTTTGGACGCAAATTAAAAAGTATGCTTAAGCTTAGTGGAACTGTTTTTTTCGTTTGCTTTGCGACCGAACAAGCGATTTTATACTTCGCTTGGCTGACTGTTTTTCGACGTGCCTCAGCAAATTTGCCCTTATGTTATTAACACATAATTGGAATGAGTCTTCGTAAGCCACTTGTGTTTTCAGAAGTTGCTGAAATTGCCCTCAACGCTGCGTGACTCGGACAATTTCAGCAACTTCTGAAAACACGCTTGACATTAATCCTTAATTTTTCATGCTGTTATTTGTGGTGTTACTCGCAGAAACATCTTCCAAATCCATTGAGGCTAACCACTCGTTTTCATACACATTTTCTAGGTCGTACAAGACGTCTGAGTCAAAATAAAAACCAAGGGAAAAATTCAGATTTTCATTTGGGTCCACGGCGTCACACCGTAGCTGCCCGTGCATCTGTACTCTCATAAGGCACTCTGTTTTAACCAAACAGAGCGCATGTTATATCAAAATTTCTTAAAAATTCCTATTGTACATGCTGATGACATAGCAGAGGGAATTACTCTTTAAAACTACCCATTGAAAATGTTATAAAACAATATTGGTTCATGCATCAGCTATGAGTTCTTCGAGATATGAAGCACTTGGGAAGTTTGGAAAGCACTCAAGAAGCTAGAGTTGCTCTCGGCTACGCCTCAAGCAACTCTTACACATCGTTCATGCTCTCCAATCTTCCCGCGTGCTTCATATCTCGATGAACGCACGCTGACGCATGATGCTGACGCAAGAAAATTTTCATGATGCCAATAAACAATTATTGTTTATTGGCATCATGAAAATTTTCTTGCTCAACCAAATACAAGAATGGTAATTCCCTCATCTAAGAACATAGCCCTCAACACTTATTTATAATATTTTTTTATCAATCATGCAATTCATCCTTGTGCCACAAGTTCAGATTAGCCATCAATTTTAAATTCTAAACTCCTACCTTAAGGGTGTATTGCCTTCCGTGTTAAGCAGAAGTTCTCTTGTGATATTTATCATTTTTGCCAATGCTCCACAATCCACCAGCAATCGTGCAGATTTGACATTGAACGTGCAGTAAAATAAAGTGTTAGAGGCCACCTGGCTAGAGAACAATGAATATTCCGCAGGCTCTGACTGATTCCTGTCTATCATGAAAAGTATCTTGTCAATCAATGGAGTCATTTTGGACACTTCCTCTTGGGTGGAAGAATCACTCTCCACTAATCTACAAAAAAACAGAAAAAATATATCTGTTTATAAGTTGACATTTCTTCACTGAGGGAAAGTCATACGCTACAGCCTAATGACTCTTCAGTCCTTAGAAGCTCAACCTGTCCATTTAAAGTGTACCTACATGTAAGCCCAAAATATTTTTTCACTTAACTAAAAAACTGCGCCTGCTCAAAATGTATTGCACCATTTTGCACCTTTTTAAACCAAATCTTGCGTTTTTATAGGCTGTAAAAGTTACAAAATCTAGCCATCATCTGTCCCACAACCGAACTAGTTAATCAATCTCCATACAATGGTGGCATGTGTCACACGCAACTCACCCTCCACAGCATCCAATAGCCATCTCATTTACACTGACAATCATACTTCCTAAGTCATGACTGTCACTATCCTCAAGAGGCTGTGGATGAAGCAAGAGAGCATCTATGGTCAAGGGTAGCACACCGTTTGACAAGACGAACTTTCGATCCTCTGGTGTCTCAGCAAAGTTCCACAAGAAGCTGAGGCAACACATGTGAAGCGCAAGTTGTCCTTGATTGAAGTGATGCTTCAATTGCTGTAAGACCACTGCAGATGACATTAAATTGCAGCTGCTGTTGATCAAATTGACAGCCATGAAAATCTGAAATCATTTTATTGCAGGGCTGTCACTAATAAAGTTAGTGGGGATATACAAAGATTGGCCGGCAATTCCAGCTGTTCTTGGACCTGTTTGTCTACCAAAGTGGCTTACTTGACCACAACCCTGTTTATTGTTCATAAGGTCTATTAGAATAAGGCATCTTGAGCATTCTGTTGTTGTCAGAGAGTGAAGTGGAAACCCCAAAAGTATTGTCTTTATAATTAAAAGTTCTTATTGATTAAATTAAAACATTATTTTAAGTCATTGTCATTGTCTCATTTCATAATCTATACTGTACTTGACTTGAAAATATTCATAGACCAGAAGAGAAAGTTCAAAGAAGACTATTACTAGTACAATTATGTAAGGATTAAGGATTTCATTTACAGAGGTGGTAAAAGAACCTTACTATTAATAGCAACATCAACCATCATCATTAGTCCTTCAATACCCAGTGGCACATTGAACCTGTGTGACCCCAGCCTCCATTCAACCCTGATGTGTGTGTTGGGAAGGCCACAGCACCAAGAACTACAGTACAGCTCGGAGATAAGCGAACTTTGCAGAGGCAAAATATCAAATGTTTTTTGCATATAAAAATTTTTTTTGACGCATCTAAAATTGCGTATCCTATACACGTCTGGCCTTTGTTATTCATAACCATAAGTTCTCTTTGTGTGTAATTGTTTTCGGAAACAAAAGAATTAATACCAGCCCCCGAGAAGCAAATCTTCATAATCTCAAAAACGCAAGTGTGCCGGCGAACGTGAATAATTGTGCCCTCACAACAAACAAAAATGTGACATCTCTGGTTCTACAATGCACACATAGACGATTGAAATGGCAAAATACTCCTGTCTTAAACATGAAGACGCACTATAAAAGGAGCGGTACCTAAGGTACGTTCGGATCATTTGTCAATCAACTGTCGACCGATACAGAACTCCATGAAAATTTGTGCAATAAAAGAACCCTTCTGAGCAACAAGTTTGTTGTATTTTGTGTCTTTCTTGTTTTCGAGTTCCTCAGTGACTTTTATTGCCATGGAAGAATATGTAGAGGTTTGTATGTTCTGAAATTGCTGTGCCGATGTTTGAACGTTTCAATTTATGGCGCTAATTTTAAAATTCGAAATGGTTTGCTTATGTCATTGCACAATGGTGACAGTAAAACTAAAATGCAAATGAAACAGGGGGCGGAGCTTTTCCTTTTACAGCCCGTCTTCATGTTTAAATGCTGAATTTTCTTATCAAAGTGGTTGTGACCTGCCATTTATTGACGACTTGTTTCTTTGAAAGCAAAGTTTCTAAAGTGTTTCTCTTTTAATGGCGCACCGGCGAGCCGTGAATAATTGTGCCACCACAGCAGACAAAAATGTGACATCTCTGGTTCTACAAGGCGCACATAGACGAATGAAACAGCAAAATACTCTGTCTTAAATGCTGAATTTCGTTTTTGAAGTGCTTGTGATGCACCATTTATTGACAAGTTTTTTTCTTTGAAAGCAAAGTTTCTAAAGTGTTTCTCTTTTCATTGCGTACCGGCGAGCATGAATAATTGTGCTGTCACAACAAACAAAAATGTGACATCTCTGGTTCTACAAGACACACAGAGACGATTGAAACGGCAAAATACTCTGTTTTAAACGCTGAATTTCATTAGAAAAGTGCTTATGATGCACCAGCTATTGACGAGTTGTTTCTTTCAAAGCAAAGTTTCTATAAAGTGTTTTCTCTTTTCATCAAGCGCTGCTGAGCGTGAATTGTGCCGTCACAACAAACAAAAAATATGGCATCTCTGGTTCAACAAGACACAGAGACAATTAAAGTGACAAAATACTGTCTTAAACACTGAATTCTGTTAGAAATGTTCTTATGATGAGCCATTTATTGAAGAGTAATTAGCGTAATTATAGAATTTATTTATTTAGCATGCGCTGATGAGCACAACGAACAAATGTTCTACAAGGCGCTACGAGTGAAACAGCAAAAATGCTGTCGTTAACTTGAATATTCGGTGTATACTGTAGTAACTCTTGCTATTCAGACTATTCAAAATTAACAATGACTCAACAACAAAAGGAAGACAATGAGTAAGCTCATACATACTAATGCGCCATTTTGCATATGTGAAAGATGCGTATATAAATATCTTTTGACTTGTCTATGCGCACTGTGTATGCATGTTTTTTGGGTATATTTTGGTTCGCTTATGTGCGAGCTGTACTGTATGTTCCCTACTTGTTTCGAACAGTATGTGTGTTCTTTTACACTGTACATTCCCTTCAAGTTTTACGTGTGGAGAACAAGGAGACAAGGTTATTTGCTAAATTGGGTATTCTCAATATTTTTCAAGTGAACTCATTCCAAACAGCCAAGTTTATGTTTTATTATCACAAGCAATTATTGTTGCCTCCAATGTTCCTCAACTTGTTTGAGACAAGTAGTCAAGTTCATAATTATGGCACCAGAATGGCTGGATGTTACTGCCCTCATTTCTGTCGTACAAACATCAAGCAATTTACAATTCTCTTTCAAGGTCCTATAACTTGGAATTGTCTCCCTACTTCAATTACCTGTTCAGGAAGTTTTCTTACTTAGAATTTTTATTTAAACAATCCTGAATCGGTCATGCCGCTCTCACTCAGCATCAAATTATACTTTTATATTTTCCTTCATGGTGACCTCTCCTATAAGCCTTGTGGTTTCCTGAGGTCTTCACGCCACTAACTTAGGTGTATTACTTGTAAATATTACGAAAATAGCAAATAAATGGAAATTAAAAAAAGGTCAATGGCTTAACCCATTGACTACCGCAGGTTTTTACATTTTCGGAGTGATTTTCCACCTAATAATATAAACGATGAATAGCAATTCGTGACTCTTTATTTGAACTACCAGGGAAAAGTGGTGCTGTCCTAAGCCACTGGAGGCTCAAGGTTTCTGAAAACGTCATTTTGATGTAGCTATTTTTTATCCGTGAAGCGACAACAATGGCCCAAGTTCGGTTTGCTTGCGATTTCTGCTAAATTTACAGCCATTTTTCATCTTTAGCGGCTGCCTGATGAGCATCATTAAGCGTGACGGTAGCTAAGAGTCCACTTTCTCAAAGAATCGAGCAAGCTGATGTACTTTGTTGTTGAATTTGGCTTGTTACTCGACGAACTGGGAATTTGGCTAGTCGAACACTTAGTACCTTTGGGACTCGACTATTGATGAATTTCTCGACCTACCGCCACATATTTTGGAATTTCTGTGTACTGAAGATGACCACGAGCAGGAAAATTTGGCGGTAGGTCGGAGTGGCTGTAGACTTAGTTTATATGTGAAAGAATTGGGGGATGGAACGGGCGCTGTCAAAAATTCTCGTTAGTTCCCAGCATGCAATGCGCTCAAGATGTTGAAAATGTTGGGAAGGCCCGAATGCACTGGAACAAAAGGCTGTATCTACGCTCGGGAGAAGAATATGAACAAAAAAAGTCATTTCTAAGCTAGAAAAAGGACTGAATTTCGTTATGATGGTTGAATTTTGGTTTTTCGACGATTATTTCCCTAAAAAACGTGAAGGCAAAAAGGGGCATTTTTGTTGTTTCTCTTTGACGTTAAAAACGGCCAGTTTCGTTCTTGTCCAAACTCAAAAGGCCATATTTGGTAAAAATCGCTACGTTTCTTGCATTTATTGGATATCCAAATTTAAAGGGCATTCCATTTCGTGCTGACAACTAACAGTTAAGGCAATATTCATGCGATTGAGAGAGTTGCAATGTTTTGAAGCATGGGAGTTTTTTACGGCCGGTTTTGGCCGGCACGGGTGCCAATGGGTTAAACAAAACATAATTTTTTTTTTGATGTTGATATTTTTTATTGCTCACCTACTTAAACAAAAGCCTTGGAGGCTAGTAACATATCAACGCTATTTTATTCGAAAACAACCATATGCTGCAAGATCTGGGGGGGAGGGTACCACTTTCTGGCCAGTATTTAGCTTCAAGGTTGAAGTTGCATGAAAGCCAACTTGAGGGGGTGGTGATTTTAAAAACTAGACAATGGAGGTCGAGTTGGAGCCACTAGTGACAGTCAGAAGTTGATGATCATCTCATCTAGGGTAATTGAGTTTGATACTGTGGCTTGTCACGTGACCTAGCCAACTGCAAACCCAGGAGGTAACGTGAAATGAAGCCTGGCCCTGCTAAGTTACCCACCCCCCCCCCCCCCCCCTAGAAACTGTTTTAACTGTAGAATCTTAACTCTGACCCTGGATTTAAACTACCACCAACCATGACTTTCACTGGATAGTGTTAAAAGGACCGGTCACGTGACCTCTATTTTTCTTTGTTAACCCATTGACTACCGCAGGTTTTTACATTTTCGGAGTGATTTTCCACCTATAAACGATGAGTAGCAATTCGTGACTCTTTATTTGAACTACCAGGGAAAAGTGGTGCTGTCCTAAGCCACTGGAGGCTCAAGGTTTCTGAAAACGTCATTTTGATGTAGCTATTTTTTATCCGTGAAGCGACAACAATGGCCCAAGTTCGGTTTGCTTGCAATTTCTGCTAAATTTACAGCCATTTTTCATCTTTAGCGGCTGCCTGATGAGCATCATTAAGCGTGACGGTAGCTAAGAGTCCACTTTCTCAAAGAATCGAGCAAGGTGATGTACTTTGTTGTTGAATTTGGCTTGTTACTCGACGAACTGGGAATTTGGCTAGTCGAACACTTAGTACCTTTGGGACTCGACTATTGATGAATTTCTCGACCTACCGCCACATATTTTGGAATTTCTGTGTACTGAAGATGACCACGAGCAGGAAAATTTGGCGGTAGGTCGGAGTGGCTGTAGACTTAGTTTATATGTGAAAGAATTGGGGGATGGAACGGGCGCTGTCAAAAATTCTCGTTAGTTCCCAGCATGCAATGCGCTCAAGATGTTGAAAATGTTGGGAAGGCCCGAATGCACTGGAACAAAAGGCTGTATCTACGCTCGGGAGAAGAATATGAACAAAAAAAGTCATTTCTAAGCTAGAAAAAGGACTGAATTTCATTATGATGGTTGAATTTTGGTTTTTCGACGATTATTTCCCTAAAAAACGTGAAGGCAAAAAGGGGCATTTTTGTTGTTTCTCTTTGACGTTAAAAACGGCCAGTTTCGTTCTTGTCCAAACTCAAAAGGCCATATTTGGTAAAAATCGCTACGTTTCTTGCATTTATTGGATATCCAAATTTAAAGGGCATTCCATTTCGTGCTGACAACTAACAGTTAAGGCAATATTCGTGCGATTGAGAGAGTTGCAATGTTTTGAAGCATGGGAGTTTTTTACGGCCGGTTTTGGCCGGCACGGGTGCCAATGGGTTAAACAAAACATAATTTTTTTTTGATGTTGATATTTTTTATTGCTCACCTACTTAAACAAAAGCCTTGGAGGCTAGTAACATATCAACGCTATTTTATTCGAAAACAACCATATGCTGCAAGATCTGGGGGGAGGGTACCACTTTCTGGCCAGTATTTAGCTTCAAGGTTGAAGTTGCATGAAAGCCAACTTGAGGGGGTGGTGATTTTAAAAACTAGACAATGGAGGTCGAGTTGGAGCCACTAGTGACAGTCAGAAGTTGATGATCATCTCATCTAGGGTAATTGAGTTTGATACTGTGGCTTGTCACGTGACCTAGCCAACTGCAAACCCAGGAGGTAACGTGAAATGAAGCCTGGCCCTGCTAAGTTACCACCCCCCCCCCCCCCCCCCCCTAGAAACTGTTTTAACTGTAGAATCTTAACTCTGACCCTGGATTTAAACTACCACCAACCATGACTTTCACTGGATAGTGTTAAAAGGACCGGTCACGTGACCTCTATTTTTCTTTGTTAACCCATTGACTACCGCAGGTTTTTACATTTTCGGAGTGATTTTCCACCTATAAACGATGAGTAGCAATTCGTGACTCTTTATTTGAACTACCAGGGAAAAGTGGTGCTGTCCTAAGCCACTGGAGGCTCAAGGTTTCTGAAAACGTCATTTTGATGTAGCTATTTTTTATCCGTGAAGCGACAACAATGGCCCAAGTTCGGTTTGCTTGCAATTTCTGCTAAATTTACAGCCATTTTTCATCTTTAGCGGCTGCCTGATGAGCATCATTAAGCGTGACGGTAGCTAAGAGTCCACTTTCTCAAAGAATCGAGCAAGGTGATGTACTTTGTTGTTGAATTTGGCTTGTTACTCGACGAACTGGGAATTTGGCTAGTCGAACACTTAGTACCTTTGGGACTCGACTATTGATGAATTTCTCGACCTACCGCCACATATTTTGGAATTTCTGTGTACTGAAGATGACCACGAGCAGGAAAATTTGGCGGTAGGTCGGAGTGGCTGTAGACTTAGTTTATATGTGAAAGAATTGGGGGATGGAACGGGCGCTGTCAAAAATTCTCGTTAGTTCCCAGCATGCAATGCGCTCAAGATGTTGAAAATGTTGGGAAGGCCCGAATGCACTGGAACAAAAGGCTGTATCTACGCTCGGGAGAAGAATATGAACAAAAAAGTCATTTCTAAGCTAGAAAAAGGACTGAATTTCATTATGATGGTTGAATTTTGGTTTTTCGACGATTATTTCCCTAAAAAACGTGAAGGCAAAAAGGGGCATTTTTGTTGTTTCTCTTTGACGTTAAAAACGGCCAGTTTCGTTCTTGTCCAAACTCAAAAGGCCATATTTGGTAAAAATCGCTACGTTTCTTGCATTTATTGGATATCCAAATTTAAAGGGCATTCCATTTCGTGCTGACAACTAACAGTTAAGGCAATATTCGTGCGATTGAGAGAGTTGCAATGTTTTGAAGCATGGGAGTTTTTTACGGCCGGTTTTGGCTGGCACGGGTGCCAATGGGTTAAACAAAACATAATTTTTTTTTTGATGTTGATATTTTTTATTGCTCACCTACTTAAACAAAAGCCTTGGAGGCTAGTAACATATCAACGCTATTTTATTCGAAAACAACCATATGCTGCAAGATCTGGGGGGGAGGGTACCACTTTCTGGCCAGTATTTAGCTTCAAGGTTGAAGTTGCATGAAAGCCAACTTGAGGGGGTGGTGATTTTAAAAACTAGACAATGGAGGTCGAGTTGGAGCCACTAGTGACAGTCAGAAGTTGATGATCATCTCATCTAGGGTAATTGAGTTTGATACTGTGGCTTGTCACGTGACCTAGCCAACTGCAAACCCAGGAGGTAACGTGAAATGAAGCCTGGCCCTGCTAAGTTACCCACCCCCCCCCCCCTAGAAACTGTTTTAACTGTAGAATCTTAACTCTGACCCTGGATTTAAACTACCACCAACCATGACTTTCACTGGATAGTGTTAAAAGGACCGGTCACGTGACCTCTATTTTTCTTTGTTAACCCATTGACTACCGCAGGTTTTTACATTTTCGGAGTGATTTTCCACCTATAAACGATGAGTAGCAATTCGTGACTCTTTATTTGAACTACCAGGGAAAAGTGGTGCTGTCCTAAGCCACTGGAGGCTCAAGGTTTCTGAAAACGTCATTTTGATGTAGCTATTTTTTATCCGTGAAGCGACAACAATGGCCCAAGTTCGGTTTGCTTGCAATTTCTGCTAAATTTACAGCCATTTTTCATCTTTAGCGGCTGCCTGATGAGCATCATTAAGCGTGACGGTAGCTAAGAGTCCACTTTCTCAAAGAATCGAGCAAGGTGATGTACTTTGTTGTTGAATTTGGCTTGTTACTCGACGAACTGGGAATTTGGCTGGTCGAACACTTAGTACCTTTGGGACTCGACTATTGATGAATTTCTCGACCTACTGCCACATATTTTGGAATTTCTGTGTACTGAAGATGACCACGAGCAGGAAAATTTGGCGGTAGGTCGGAGTGGCTGTAGACTTAGTTTATATGTGAAAGAATTGGGGGATGGAACGGGCGCTGTCAAAAATTCTCGTTAGTTCCCAGCATGCAATGCACTCAAGATGTTGAAAATGTTGGGAAGGCCCGAATGCACTGGAACAAAAGGCTGTATCTACGCTCGGGAGAAGAATATGAACAAAAAAAGTCATTTCTAAGCTAGAAAAAGGACTGAATTTCGTTATGATGGTTGAATTTTGGTTTTTCGACGATGATTTCCCTAAAAAACGTGAAGGCAAAAAGGGGCATTTTTGTTGTTTCTCTTTGACGTTAAAAACGGCCAGTTTCGTTCTTGTCCAAACTCAAAAGGCCATATTTGGTAAAAATCGCTACGTTTCTTGCATTTATTGGATATCCAAATTTAAAGGGCATTCCATTTCGTGCTGACAACTAACAGTTAAGGCAATATTCGTGCGATTGAGAGAGTTGCAATGTTTTGAAGCATGGGAGTTTTTTACGGCCGGTTTTGGCCGGCACGGGTGCCAATGGGTTAATGTCATAGACCAATCATCTGAACTGAAGCAGATGTTGAGCACACAGCAAACATTATCTTACCAATAATTTTAAGACCCAGGTCTGTGGTCTGGTCTGGGATTTGAACCTGTGACCTCCTGCTCAGCAGTCTGGTGCTCTACCAACTGAGCCAACTGGGTGGAACTTACTGTAGCAATATGGTCCAGAGCTCATACTTCTCACTATTCAACCTGCTGCAAAACTACAGATAGCCTCCTTCACAGCTGTTTTTTGTGTCGGTTCTATTCTCCCTCCCCACCAACGTCTGCTGAACCAAGCTGGACATTCCATTCCAGGAACTAACCATTCAAATCGCTCCTTTCTGTGGCCTATTCTTGGCCGTTGTTTGTGTCTTTTCTATTCTCCCTCCTTATTGGATACTCAGACACAATGGGTATGGAATGTTTGACTTGGTGCAGCAGACATTGGTGGGGAGGGAAAATAGGACCGACACAAACAACGGATGCGAAGGAGGCTAAACTACAGACAGCCACAGCAAATATCCCAGTCTTGAGCAGCCCTGACCAGCTCTCCTTTAGTGTTGAGGGAAAATCTTCCTTCAGACAAAACTCAAAGGAGCTTACTACTACCTGTGAGTCCATTTGGTCAAGGTTTTAAATTGTTGATGTTGTTGTGTGGGTGTTTTCTGTTCTGCTACTGGGGAAGTATATTATAATTTAGTATCAAGAAAAGTTCAATACTGTACATGCTACCTTCCATAGCTCACTTTGACATGCAAGTGATTGCAGGATTGTTTGAGGGGTGCTAAGGTAAACAAACGCAACAAATTATTATTCATGCACAAATGCACACAGAAGTGCAAACACTTACCAGTAATCCCAGCTAAACGGTCAAATTTTTTCCATCCAGCATCGTGTTGGCAGATGTTTCACCGTTTAGTTCCCGTCTCAATTTTGCATTGAAAATGTTTTCCATGGTTGATCTAGGTGAAACATTTTCAATCAACATTCCGCATAATGAACAAATGTAAGACGGTTTAGCTACCTCTGCCAACAGAGCTTGCATGAATGGGAAAAAGCAACCAACAAAATTATTTGTCTGGGGCCGGTTCCTGAAAGGTGTAATAACTCTATTCCAGGGATACATCTGCCTTATTCCAACAGGTATTCCTGGAATAAGGCAGATTTATCCCTGGAATAGAGTTATAATACACCTTTCCGGAACCGGCCCCTGGTATTTGGTTAAACATTGTTTGTCCATTTAGCAACCAAACGTTGTATTTAGCAAATGGGATGTTGGACGAAAATGTTAGATCGTTTAGCCAGGGCTTTACTCTGTGCATTTTTACAACAGCCTAAATCACAAAAAGGAGCTCACCCAACATCTCCAGGACATTCAATCGAGTACAGCTGACGCGAAAATCTGAAAACCTCCAAGAATGCTTCAAAGCCTCCTTCCTGCACAAAATAATGCCTCTGCGCAACAGATCTCAAACTTTTCCATGGGAAGAAGAATGTTGCAAGTCCCTCGACCGCGTATACTAAACGGTCATAGAACCGCCACAAGCCGCCAGAATGATCTTCGATACTCGGTAGCTCTCTGTGTAGAATTTCCACGATTTCGTGGGAGGCCACTTTCAGCACATCAAGCAGTTCACTGATTCCAGGTATATCAGCAACTGCAAGAAACTCGACATTAAAGCTGTCTCCTTCCCTAAAGTACAACCTACTTAGCTGCATGCTGTCTTCTGCTAGCGGCTGTCCCTGGTAAAAGAGTCTCTGATCGCAAACAGGCGCTTGAATGGCATCCTGTATAGCGTACTTAATGTCTCTGATGCTTTTGGTATCAAAGTCAGCGAGGGACAGCTTCGTTCGGCCGGTTTCTCTGTCATTTTCGCAGCTATAATAAACGTAGAATTCCATGCCGTTTGGAACATAAGCTCAATCGATTGTAGAACTCTCCAGTGTTGTACCCTGGTGAGACCTCAAAAATGTAAGTTGCTCGGTTTCCGCCATCTTGACATGTCTGTACACACTTCCCACAGTGCCTTGCACACTCAACCAAGGAGTACTAAGAACAAGAAGCTCTATGAGCGTTAACTCGGGATACTTTTTTGTTCCAGAAGCCGGACTATGGCAAGCCGTTGCTGCCAAAAGCCTATCGAGTTGTAAATCCTGGTCCAAATGTCTTTCAATATCATCGAGTTAGAAAAGTTACATGGTCAGTTTTGAAATTGCATGGTCGAGTTCTGGAGAACCATGGTTGAGTTGCATTTTGAAAGTTTGAGTTCTCGCTAGCGAGTTTTTATATTCTCGCTAGCGAGTTTTCAATTTCTCGCTAGCGAGTTTTTAAATTCTCGCTAGCGAGTTTTCAATTTCTCGCTAGCGAGATTTTAAATTCTCGCTAGCGAGTTTTCAATTTCTCGCTAGCGAGTTTTTAAATTCTCGCTAGCGAGTTTTCAATTTCTCGCTAGCGAGTTTTCAATTTCTCACTAGCGAGATTTTAAATTCTCGCTAGCGAGTTTTCAATTTCTCGCTGGCGAGTTGTCAATTTCTCGCTAGCGAGATTTCAAATTCTCGCTAGCGAGTTTTCAATTTCTCGCTAGCGAGTTTTTCAATTTCTCGCTAGCGAGTTTTTCACAATCGTGCGCAAGCGCAATATGCGGACGGATGTTGTAGACGGTGGCGGAAGCTTTAGACCATACATAGATGGAAGTTGAAGGCCGCGAATGGAAGCCGTAAATTTTGCAATTTTGAACTGTTGTTTTCTTTGAGGGCTCGAACTGGCGGGATTTAAGTGTACCGATATTTCATTAAGCCAAAGAACATAATGCAAACAAGACGCTCTATGAGCTTCTACCTGGGACACCTTCAACACCTTGCGAAGTGCAGAAGTAGACGTACGCTAAAACCGACTATTGGTTCGAAAATTGATCAAAGGGCCCTTGAAGCCAGCTCATTCACGTAGTGGCTAAGTGCATGCATTCGGGTATTCATTGCTGCTGTAGTCTGATGCGATTTCAATACAGGTTTGCAACATGAGGTGAAATAGTTAGGCAGAGCAGCTTGTCGATTTCTTTCGACAAAGTGACACAAATATTCTTTGTCGGCTGGAATTTAGTTGTGATTCAGTAATTTTGCATATCTTGCACTGTAAAAAACAACGAAAGTCTTCAGGATCTAGACGTGTTCAGCATCGCATGTCACGAAAGGACATTTAATGCACCTTCTTTTTTTCCTTCAAAACCTAGGAAAAATTATGTTAAGCCACTGTAAATTTATAATAGTCATAATAGTTGAACGATGCCAACACTGATGAACTTTGTTGTCCTTCCTGCATCACAAATAATGCTTGACTTAATGGCAAATTTTGATAATGATCTTTTTCTTGTCACGTACTGGCGCCACGGAGTCTGGCTTGTACAGTAGTTCATTTCACAAGTAAATCAGTTTAAAATTACTTTCGATCCGTATTAAAGCGCGGGTCAGAAACTGTACTTTTCCTGAGCCGAGCTTAATTACAGTTTAGGTCGACCCAAATTAGTTACAGTCATGAAACGATACCACGATTTCAAATAACTACAGCGAGGCTGAATTATAAAAGTAATTCAAGTGGGAGCCAGTGACATTATTTTCGCATAGCCAACTCCGAAAACAGTTTTACGTGATTCCCTCGTACAAAAACAAAGATGCATTGAGCGAACCCAAAAGCAAACCATTTTCATTTTTCATACGGATTGTTTCCGAGAATCAGAAAGCGTGCGTTCGACTTCTGCACTTCACAAGGTGTCCAAAGTGTACCGAGTTAACGCTCACAGAGCGTCTTGTTTGCATCATGTTCTTTGGGTCAATGAAATATCGGTACACTTGAACCCCGCCAGTTCGAGCCCTCAAAGAAAACAACAGTTCAAAATTGCAAAATTTACGGCTTCCATTCGCGGCCTTCAACTTCCATCTATGTATGGTCTAAAGCTTCCGCCACCGTCTACAACATCCGTCCGCATATTGCGCTTGCGCACGATTGTGAAAAACTCGCTAGCGAGAAATTGAAAAACTCGCTAGCGAGAAATTGAAAACTCGCTAGCGAGAAATTGAAAACTCGCTAGCGAGAATTTAAAATCTCGCTAGCGAGAAATTGAAAACTCGCTAGCGAGAAATTGAAAACTCGCTAGCGAGAAATTGAAAACTCGCTAGCGAGAATTTAAAAACTCGCTAGCGAGAAATTGAAAACTCGCTAGCGAGAATTTAAAATCTCGCTAGCGAGAAATTGAAAACTCGCTAGCGAGAAATTGAAAACTCGCTAGCGAGAAATTGAAAACTCGCTAGCGAGAATTTAAAAACTCGCTAGCGAGAAATTGAAAACTCGCTAGCGAGAATATAAAAACTCGCTAGCGAGAACTCAAACTTTCAAAATGCAACTCAACCATGGTTCTCCAGAACTCGACCATGCAATTTCAAAACTGACCATGTAACTTTTCTAACTCGATGATATTGAAAGACATTTGGACCAGGATTTACAACTCGATAGGCTTTTGGCAGCAACGGCTTGCCATACCGGACGCACGCTTTCTGATTCTCGAAACTATCCGGCTAATGGTTTGCTTTTGGGTTCACGTAAGACCTTTTTGCTCACGTTCGAGCAAAGCTCGTTAAACCGCTTTGAGAGTTGCCTTCCATATTCCTTGTCAGCTGTTGTTGTTTACTTCTAGATTAAGTGGCAACATCTGGAGTTTTTTCTCTCTGCGAAGCTTGAAAACAAACTTGAAAACACAAGGCGAATCGTTTCCGTGTATGTGACATGTCCAGATGTGGCGCATTGTAAAAAGCACTTGAAATTCAAACTGCTCTATTTTCAAAACAAAGCGTGTTACTTGGCTTAAATGTCATTTACCTGATGAAGGTAAAAAATCTAAATGTTTAATTTTAGTTTTTTTTTTTCTTACGCACGTGAAAACCAAAAATTCGCAAACTTGTCTCTAAATATAGATCTGTCAGAGCGATTGAGTTGTGGTATAATCCGGATCAAATTACATCAAAACAACTTTGCAATTATCTAAATATAGAACTGTCACAACGTTCTAATTCGAGTCGATACTCACAGCACGTGCGAGGCTTCCAACCTTGTCTTAAATTCGGCAAACCTTTTCACACGGAGAGTCTGTACTGTATTAAAATCCAGTTTCACAACTTTACAAAGATATGTGCAGGAAAATTTGTTCCGCGGTCGAAGTGGATCATTTAACCTTGAGTGTTCACTTGCGGTCACGTATTAAATGGAAGGTATCACATTACGAAAACAACTTTGTGCAAATCTGTAATTTTTCTGTCACAGCATTCGATTTCGTACACGTGCGAGGCTTCCAACTTTTTCTTAACACTTGGCAAACCTTTTCACGGGGACAGACTGTGCTCTCTTAAAATATCTAGCTTCACAACTCAAACAAGTTGATTTTGCATAACTTGTAAACAACCGTCGCGTGATGTTAGCCTTTCGACCTTTGGACTATGTGGTTTGCTTTAACCAATGAACACACCGCCACGTGCCTGCTATTGTGCATTGGCCAATCCAAACACCGGAACGTAATTGTATTGTGCATTTTGCTGCACAGGAAAAAAAAAACAAAAAAAAAACAAGACGCTCTATGAGCGTTAACTCGGGATAATTTTTTGTTCCAGAAGCCGGACGCACGCTTTCTGATTCTCGAAACTATCCGGCTAATGGTTTGCTTTTGGGTTCACGTAAGACCTTTTTGTTCACGTTCGAGCAAAGCTCGTTAAACCGTTTTGAGAGTTGCCATCAATATTCCTTGTCAGCTGTTGTTGTTTACTTCTAGATTAAGTGGCAACATCTGGAGTTTTTTCTCTCTGCGGTGCTTGAAAACAAACTTGAAAACATAAGGCGAATCGTTTCCGTGTATGTGACATGTTCAGATGTCACGCATTGTAAAAAGCACTCGAAATTCAAACTGCTCTTTTTTCAAAACAAAGCGTGTTACTTGGCTTAAATGTCATTTACCTGATGAAGGTAAAAAATCTTAATGTTTAATTTTAATTTTTTTTTTTCTGACGCACGTGAAAACCAAAAATTCGCAAACTTGTCTCTAAATATAGATCTGTCACAGCGATTGAGTTGTGGTATAATCCGGATCAAATTACATCAAAACAACTTTGCGATTATCTAAATATAGTACTGTCACAACGTTCTAATTCGAGTCGATACTCACAGCACGTGCGAGGCTTCCAACCCTGTCTCAAATTCGGCAAACCTTTTCACACGGAGAGTCTGTACTGTATTAAAATCCAGTTCACAACTTTACAAAGATATGTGCAGGAAAATTTGTTCCGCGGTCGAAGTGGATTATTTAACCTTGAGTATTCACTTGCGGTCACGTATTAAATCGAAGGTATCACATTACGAAAACAACTTTGTGCAAATCTGTAACTTTTCTGTCACAGCATTCGATTTCGACTTGTGATATCGATTACACGTGCGAGGCTTCAACTTTTTCTTAAAACACGGCAAACCTTTTCACGGGGACAGACTGTGCTGTCTTAAAATATCTAGCTTCACAACTCAAACAAGATGAATTTGCATAACTTGTAAACAACCGTCGCGTGATGTTAGCCTTTCGACCTTTGGACTATGTGGTTTGCTTTAACCAATGAACACACCGCCACGTGCCTGCTATTGTGCATTGGCCAATCCAAACACCGGAACGTAATTGTATTGTGCATTTTGCTGCACAGGAAAAAAAAAAAAAAAAAAAAAAAAAAAGACTGAAATCTGACACATTTTATAACTCGGTATACTTACAGTATCCCGAGTAAAAAGAGACTGAAATCTGACACATTTTATAACTCGGTATACTTACAGTATCCCGAGTAACTAGTGTTCACCCAGGGATCAAAGTCCACATTTCCCGAGCTAAGAATGCCGGGAGGTGTTTTATGGGAAGATGGCGAACGTATTTAGGTGTTATCAGACAATATTTTGTCCCTTTTTGTTTACTTCCGAAAAAGGTTGATGAAGCACGAATTCGACGCTAGACGAGTGGTGATCCTTAACAACTTTGCAAGATGAAGATGCTCCCAGATACAAAAGAGCTACAGGGAAGTCAGGAAAATTAAGCTTATATTTAGGCTTGATTTGGACATGGACTTCAGTGTTGAATTGACTTGTCTGGATTCGGGTAAAAGCGAACTTATCAAGATTACCATAAAAGAATGGGACAGTCAGTGTGTTGGGGAGTTAAAGAAGATTTTGGAAGACGAAATTC
Organism: Pachyseris speciosa; assembly: GCA_016490735.1. NCBI lineage: Eukaryota > Metazoa > Cnidaria > Anthozoa > Scleractinia > Pachyseridae > Pachyseris > Pachyseris speciosa. The sequence goes on along the minus strand of JAEMWC010000805.1, from coordinate 156,048 downwards.
AGGTTCCTGCTTGTGATCAAGTGCTGTCTTATCAGGGGCGACCTCTCAATGACGATCTCTTTCCACTTAAGAAACTTTATCTACGTCAAGGCGATGCGATGTCAGTGCAGTGCACAGCACAAGGCAGTCTTTCAGATATGAAAGGTCTTGTACAAGAGGTTAAGAACTTTTCGGAAGCAATAACCTGCGAAGAACAAAGAGAATTGTTGACGGTTTGTCTGAAGAAAGATTTCATGACTTCTTATGTGTCTTACGATTACATAGCCCGGGCGCTGGAAAGTTTGTCTTTCACGTTCTTTATTCCGTGGAAAAATGCCAGATCACTGGTACACCGTCACTACTTTGTGCAAGAAGGTGGTTTTGATGCATTTATGGAGGTGTTGAAGTTTGCTAGTAAGAGGTACAGGATAGCAGCAAAACCAAACTCGAGGTAAAGCTTGTGAATTTATAGGATACTTCACAAATTAATGTGATCAAGTAAGCTGAAGCCACTCTAAGGGCACTAAGGTCACAAGGTGGTGGGCATTACCCCTTAAATCTACCAAAGCAAAGATTGAGCCCAAGCATTAGCAGCCATGGACAGCATGGCATAGCTAATGCTCAGGTTCAAGTACCCACATATCAATAAAACAAGCAATGAAAATGTAAAGCTTGTGGGATGTGGCTGGAGTGACAAGGATACTTCACAAATTAATGTGATCAAGTAAGCTGAAGCCACTCAAAAGGCACTAAGGCCACAAGGTAGCGGGCATTACCCCTTAAATCTACCAAAGCAAAGATTGAGCCCAAGCATTAGCAGCCATGGACAGCTGTTTCGGCCTTGTTAGGCCTCACCAGCATGGCATAGCTAATGCTCGGGTTCAAGTATCCACATATCAATAAAACAAGCAATGAAAATGTAAAGCTTGTGGGGTGTGGCTGGAGTGACAAGGATACTTCACAAATTAATGTGATCAAGTAAGCTGAAGCCACTCTAAGGGCTCTAAGGCCACAAGGTAGCGGGCTACCCTTAAATCCCTTGGAAAAGAATAGGGGCCTGGCAATGAGGTTTAAAATCAATTGGAAAACATTGTGCGCTTTCCATTTGATTGAATATCAAAGGCTCCTATGAGCCAACTAATTCATGCATATAGGAAAATGAAATCATGCATATAGGAAAGTGAAATCTCACCGTAACGAAAACTGTTACCCCAATAGAAACACGAGCACAATTTAGAAATGATGCAGTAAAACTTCTCCTGGATGTAGCTCGTAAAGCTTTTCATTTGATTTAATGCCCAACATAAACAACTGAATCATGTAATTCATTCAGTGTCTAACTTAAAAACGTGAACAACTTTACTATGATACACAGCCAGACTCTGCGACAAGTAAGATTGACATCAAAATGTCTCATAAAATCAAGAACTATTAATTTCGGTTCTAGAACACAGAACAAAGTCAATCAAATGCTTTATTCAAGAATCATGAATTACAATGGCTCAACATACTTTTTCCCAAGCTTTTGAAGGAAAAAATAACATGCTTTACAGTACAGCTCGCAGATAAGCGAACCAAAATATATGCAAAAAACGCGCATACACAGTGCGCATAGCCGCATCAAAAACAATTTATGTAAGCGTCTATCACATACGCAAAGTGGCTCATTAGTATGTATGAGCTTACTCATTGTCTTCCTTTTGTTGTTGAGTCATTGTTAATTTTGAATAGTCTGAATAGCAAGAGTTACTACAGTATACACCGACTATTCAAGTTAACGACAGCTTTTTGCTGTTTCACTCGTAGCACCTTGTAGAACATTTGTTCATTGTGAATTCATGCTCGTCCGGGCACATGCTAAATAAATAATCTATACTCTTCAATAAATGGCTTATCATAAGAACATTTCTAATGGAATTCAGCATTTAAGACAGTATTTTGTTGCTGTAATTGTCTCTGTGACTTGTTGAACCAGAAATGCCACATTTTTGTTTGTTGTGACGGCACAATTGACGCTCAGTGGCGCGTGATGAAAAGAGAAAACACTTTATAAAAACTTTGCTTTGAAAGAAACAACTTTTCAATAACTGGCGCATCATAAGCACTTTTCTAACGAAATTCAGCGGTTAAGACAGAGTATTTTGCCGTTTCAATCGTCTCTGTGCGTCCTGTAGAACCAGAGATGTTACATTTTTGTTTGTTGTGACGGCACAATTATTCATGCTCACCGGTGCGCGAAGAAAAGAGAAACACTTTAGAAACTTTACTTTAGAAAGAACAACTTGTCAATAAATGAAGCGCCACAAGCACTTCGATAACGAAATTCAGCATTTAAAGCAGAGTATTTTGCCGTTTCAATGGTCTATGTGCGCCTTGTAGAACCAGTGATATCAAAATTTTGTTTGACGGCACAATTATTCACGCTCCCCGGCTCGTGATGGAAACACTAATTAGAAACTTTGCTTTCGAAGAAACAACTCGTCAATAAACGGCACGTCACAAGCACTTCGATAACGAAATTCAGCGTTTAAGACAGAGTATGTTGCCATTTCAATCATCTCTGTGCATCTTGTAGAACCAGAGATATCACATTTTTGTTTGTTGTGACGGCACAATTTATATTCACGCTCACTGGTGTGCGATGAAAAGAGAAACACTTAGAAACTTTGCTTTCAAAGAACAACTGGTCAATAAACGGCGGGTCACAACCACTTCTATAACAAAATTCAACGTTTAAGACAGAGTATTTTGCCGTTTCAATCGTCTCAATTTTGTTTGTTGTGACGGCACAATTATTCACACTCGCTGGTGCATGATGGAAACACTATTAAAATTAGAAACTTTGCTTTCGAAGAAACAACTCGTCAATATAAAACGGCACGTCACAAGCACTTCGATATTCAGCGTTTAAGACAGAGTATTTTTCCGTTTCAATCGTCTATGTGCACCTTGTAGAACCAGAGATGTCACATTTTTGTTTGTTGTCACGGCACAATTATTCACGCTCGCCGGCACACCGACGTCTTCCAGATTATGCAGATTTTTTCTTCTCGGTGGCTAGTATTAATGCTTTTGTTTCCGAAAACAATTACACACAAAGAGAACTTATGGTTATGAATAACAAAGGCCAGACGCGTATAGGATACGCAATTTTAGACGTGTCAAAAAAAATTTTATATGCAAAAAACGCACTGCGTAGTTCACTTATCTCTGAGCTGTACTGTAGTTTAGCACTTAAATAAGATTTAATAATAAGATTTCTAGTCGCAAGCCCGGCATTCGCAAGCCCTTATAAATATTACTACCCTCTTACGCGGATGCTCTTTCGGTTCAGAACGTGTGACGAGCCCAAAGATTTCTGCGTTGAAGGCTAAAATATTACCGAATCAAAACTAAATATCACTATCAGCTGAAAAAAATATTTGGGTCACTTAGAAGAAAAGGACAAGAATTGGAATCTTTGGGATTCCTGCAGGTTCAGTAGCGACTGGCAGCTTTCACTGCAATATAAAACAGTACAGAATAGCAGTCAGACCTACACGGGAGAGTTTTGGCTGATTTTGGGAGTGGGAAAAGTCCAAAACTGAAACATAACTCACCAAAAATGACAGCTCGTTCAGAAGTTCTTCCAGCTTCTGTAACATGGATGTGCTAAACAAAGAAATTTTACCCAAAATGGCGCAGAAAGCTGCCCTTTCCTGAACACAAAATGGCTGACTCAGAGAAACGGAACATGAGGCAACTGCAACTACTCAGCCATCAGTGATTGTTCGCATCCCTTTGTGTGACGTGACTTCAGTTTCCGTCCACGCAGATTTTTGTTCCTGCCAAAATCCCCTCATCCCAACAACTCATTCCATGCACATACATGCATGAATGAGTTAAAAAAAAAAACGGGGAGAATTTTCTGTTAAAAGGAACAGGACAATTTTCCTCAATCGAAACGGAACAGTAACAGTAGCAGCACTAACAAAAATAATAATAATACTTATAATAATATTTCATATTTCTATTGCGTATTTCTATGAAATGATCAAAATTAATGTGCATTGCACCACTGGTCGGGAAACTTTGCCACACTGCTTGTCACACAGTTTACAAATGAAGTACTTAACAGTTGAGTTATGAGTGCCCCTGTAATGTAAATATCAAATTAAGACAGACAGTAGGGGTGGTCACTGCCAGAATTTTATTATGTCCCACAGAATCAAATTATTATGAAGAGTTGTGAGACAGTTTATTGTCCTTATCTGAGAAGACTAGGAAGTCTAACCATTTGTAGATGTCATTACAAAGGCAGCACTTTCTTCTCAATTATTAAAAAACCCTGAGTGTTGGTCTGGGTAGGGTTTGAACCCACAACCTCCCGTGCAGTAGTCCAGTGCTCTAACAACTGAGCTAACCGCTCAGTGGCCCAACACCAAACCCAAGCTTAATTCATCAAGGAGAATGGAACTAGTAGAACACCTCAGATGGTACAGGATTTTTCGATAATTCCGTCAAAAACAAGAAAAGAGGTTTTTTTTTTGTTGAAAAAATTGCAGTGGAGAAGAATGTTCCATTTGATTTACAATCAGAACAACCAGGTTTTCCATTCAAAAGGAAAGCACCCATTGTATCCACCACATGAAAGAGCATCTCAAAAGTGGTAACCTTTGAGGCTGTTCAGCCGTTGAGTAGGAGCTGAACAAAAGGCTTATGAAAATTGTGAAAATTACTGGGGTGCTTTCCAAAATAGAGAAATTGGTATGGGATTTTCTTGAGTTCTAAATTCTTGTTATCTGGTAGCTTTTCATTCGAACATTCCCAAACTTGCTCAAACTACTAATTTTGAGATGCCCTTTAACCCATTGAGTCCTGAGCATTTTGCCGAAAAACGCCTTTTGAAGCCTGTTGAGCCGTTTTCTGACCAGATCCTAGCCAAAAAGAACTAAAACTGCCCAAAACTCTGTTTGCCGGTGATCTTCATAGTGTCCTTCTGTTCCTGATGCTTGATATTAGCTTTCCAAGGTCAGGCATGTGCAGAAAGCAAAATTTCGAGATAGTTTTTGGGTTGAAAAGTTTCACCACCCTCCCTCCTTCTACCTTTCGCTTTCTCTCCTCCCCTTTTCTTTCACTTTTCTTGCCTTGTTTTCTTTTTCTCTTGCTGGGCATTTCCTGGGCTTCCTTTTGGTGGGAAAAAATTTGTGGAACACTTTTAGGATCATAGGATTAGGTGGAAGGAAGTGCAGGTGGGTAGCGGAATAAGATTTTCATTCAAATTTTCGGGTTAACCTCACTTGTTTTTTTGCATTTTCTCCGGCCTGCTGGACAGAATCACGCTCATTTGGGTATGGTTTGAAAGTTCTCTTCCCCTACACATGCTACATGTAAAAGTTGTCCATGAGCATTAAAACTGATGACGTCACAAGCGGTACAACAGACATGGTTCTGCACGGCCGGTTTTGGCTGGTACAGGTGCCAATGGGTTAATGTGAGAAACAATTAATTTAGTTCAGTTTGTCTGATTTCATTGAACTTGGGATTTGTTTGCAGGCCCTTACTCTTTTCCATATACGGATCTGGGGAGCTCACCCACAGATCTTTACATAGTCATAAGAGCATCACGGTAATCAGGGCAATGTGTAGTCCTAATTTCTGTCTTGTACTCAGGCCCGGGTGTCCTGCAAAGTGGGTTCATTGTCAGGCTCATTAAGCGGCCGTCGCTTAGCGACGAGCCGCTTCTAGTAATACCCTTTTTTTTTTTTTTTTTTTTTTTTTTTTTTTGTAGTTTTTTTTGTCGTGGTGTCCGTCGAGAGGCCCGTGCCCCTCTCGGCCAGAGGAAGAAACAATGATATAAGTAAAGAAATAATTTAATTATACCGGATCCGGTATTAGAACTCGCGACCATCAAATTCTTAACTCGGCCTCTTATCCAACTGCGCTAATGAGACATCTGTTGCGGCGACCGAGGAATTTTGTAGTAAATAAAGTCACTAGGTCGGTCACGCATCGTCTCTTTAAAATCCGTTTCAATGCCCAACGGTTACAGAGAAAAGAAATGTTTTCTCAGAATTGAATTACTCCAGTGTACATCCCATAACGAAGGATATTTATTTGAGAGCGTTTGTTTTGAACAGTATTTCAGAACAACAGATGATTGGGTATGGAATAAAGGTAAGAAGGGTGTACAGGTTTTATTTGGCGTGATTATAATTATTTTCTCGATGCTCGCGTCGGTGTATCTAAACTTTGCGTAAAACTTTTGCGTCAAACGTTTAATTGACTAAAAGGCACCCAGATTAGCATCACGCTTGCTTTCCCGATATTGCGTGTAAGTTATGTTTTTTGTCTGTTTCACTCGTGGGAACGGGCACTTCTGATTGAACAGATATTATAGTTTTGAAACTGTGTCCTGTCTATGGTTATTTTCGTTTCACAATTCATTAGTTTTAAAAAAAATCTTTTTTGGGCATTTGTGTTTCTTTTCCGGAATTATAAATTGTAACAACGTTTAAAATAATTTATAAGGCCTATGAAATCTTAAAGAAAGTCCATAACTTTCACTGAATTTACTTTACATGTAACGAGATTGTTCGTGACCCGGTTTTGAAGATAAACAAATATTGACCGAGTTAGTGATGGTGCAATACCGGAAGTGAAATCAACCAACACAGCTCTTTTGCGTGGCGTTGTTTGAACATACCTTGGTGGTATTGAGATATCAGTTATCGTCGAGAAACCGGTCAACGGATCGAAGACTCAGATTTATACCAAATAGTTCGCTTTCTTTGAAATTGTCAAACAAATCGAAGTGCCAGTGTTTTGTGAAGCTTCAGCTGGCCTTGGTTTCTCGCGTAGCGAATATCCATAGAATCGGTTGAGTACTTTTCCGTGTTAAATTGCAAAATAGGTTTACAGCTTAAGCGTTGACAAAAGAAAAAAGAAAAACAAGTGAAAAGGAATAGAAAAAAAAAGAGATCAAGGAAAAAAATATTCAGACTTGAACCACCGACCCTAAGCTGCCATTACAGTAGGAAAAGAGCTCACTAACCCACTAGGCCACCATAGCCTTCTCTAAACGCAAAATCGAATTTTAAATTCCTTATTATTCAGAGTGACGAATTGACTGTCATACCAACTGAAAGGTGACAAAAATTGAATTACGATCAACCTGAACTCATCCTGTGCATTAATTCGGCTCGGATGATCAAAAAGGCCGCTTCTAATTCTCGCAGAATTTCTTGTTAAGCGGCCGTCGCTTAGCGACGAGCCGCTTCTTAAATTACCCGTTTTTTTTTTTTTTTAGTTTTTTTTGTCGTGGTGTCCGCCGAGAGGCCCGTGCCCCTCTCGGCCAGAGGAAGAAACAATGACATAAGTAAAGCACTTAATTTTCTAATAGCGGCGCCGCGACTTGAACTCGCGACCTTAAGATCCCAATCTCGGTCCCTTATCCGATTGCGGTAAGGAGACACTTCTTGCGGTTACCAGAGAATTTTGTAGTAAATAAAGTCATTACGTCGGTCACGCATCGTCTCTTTAAAAGCCTTTCAATGCTCAAGGGTTACAGAGGAAAGAAATGTTTTGTCAGAATTAAATTACTCCGATGTACATCCAGTAGGGAAGGAATTTATTCGAAAGCGTTTATTTTGAGCAGTATTTCACAACACCGATGACTTAACTAAAGCTATTCGGAAGACCGTAAATGTTTTTAAACTGAACTAGTAGATTTTGGTGGCCATAAAATACAGGGGTCAGAGTCGGAAATGGCGAAATCCTTTCAAAAAGAAATGTTTAGTCAGAATTATAGGAAATGAATTTATTTGAGCGTTCCTTTTGGCCCAAAATATTGACCGAGTTAGTGATGGTGCAATACCGGAAGTACTAGTGATGGTGCAATACCGGAAGTCAAATACAGCTCTTTTGCGTGGCGTTGTTTGAACATACCTTGGTAGTATTGAGATATCGGTTATCGTCGAGAAGCTGGTCAACGTATCGAAGACTCAGATTTATACCAAATTGTTCGCTTTCTTTGAAATTGTCAAACAAATCGAAGTGCCAGTGTTTTGTCAAGCTTCAGCTGGCCTTGGTTTGTCGCGTAGCGAATATCCATAGTATCGGTTCACTACTTTTCCGTGTTAAATTACAAAATAGGTTTACAGCTTAAGCGTTGACAAAAGAAAAAAGAAAAGTAAGTGAAAAGGAAAAGAAAAAAAAAAGAGATTAAAAAAAAAAACTTCACTCTGTTGAGGCTTGAACCACCGACCCTAAGCTATCAATACAGTACGAAAAGAGCGCACTAACCCACCAAGCCACCAAAATCTTCTCAAACGCATAACCGAATTTTAAATTCTTTATCATTCAGAGTGACGAATTGACTGTCATGCCAACTGAAAGGTGACAAAGTGCATTAATCCGGCTCGGATGGTCAAAAAGGCCGCTTCTAATTCTCGCAGAATTTCTTGTTTTCCATTATTATATGACTGGCTATTTCAGCGGTCAAGATGAATCAATTCTCCTGCTGTGATTGGCTACCCGCAAGGTCAAGATGGAGCCCATTTGTCCTGTGTTTTACTGTCTTTTAATACATGTAGCGTCCTTTGAGTCATATATTAATAAATCCTTTATTGACCAAGCTTGTTCGGTCAAGATGGCAGGATATTGGCCTTGTTCTTTATTTGCGTGTTTATGGACCTCGCCTTCGTCACAGTCCATAAACATGCAAAACAAGAACTTGGCAAATATCCTGCCATCTTGACCTCACACTTGGCCAATAACCCATCTATGCTGTACCTTCTTGTCTTGAGGTCTGCTGTTCATTTACCTGCTATCCTATGATGGATATTAAAATTTTATGACAAGTCAATTTTCCATGGGTATTTTCATAAGAGTGTTCAATATTATTAATGCATGCTGTGTATTTTTGTAGAAAATTATTTGGAAAACATAAAGAAAAAGACTCTGATGAACTAGCAGAGCAGCTGAAGGATTTGAACAATGAACAGATGATTCTACACATGCATTGTTTGAGCCTGTTGTGGAATTTCTCAGAAACACTGCATGATCGTCGGCTGGTGCTGCAGAAGGGAGGACTTGAGTTAGTGATCAAGGCTTTGATGTTGGATCCTAATGAGTACCCCATCGGTGATGAATACTTTGAAGTTGCAAGTATTAACGAAACAGCTGTTGGCTGCCTTGTTCAGTAAGACGTCCTTTGTTGAATTATTTTCATTAACAATAAAAAAAATTATTAATCCTTAAACTCTGTGAAGTAAGGAAACTCTGTGTTGATTGCTGTGAACTTGTTCTCAATGAGAAGGGGAAGTGATTTCAAAATCTCATTACTACCACCTCCAATAAAATATTTGCAACCTCCCAAACTTATTAGCCCTCTTTAATATTAACCTATGGTCTATAATTAAGGATTTATTAAGTATAAGCACATGGTGTTTCAAGTACCTAGCACAATAGGAAAATGATTAATAACTATTAAATATTTATAATATTGTTAAATCGCAAACACCTGAAGGTGAGGAGCGAAGAAACATTTCCGATGTTAATATTGTTGCACTGATTGTTCACATTGGTGGGGGGGGGGGGGGGGGGGGGGCAACTGCTGGCTTAAACACTCTTGCTATTTGTAACCACAGTCATTTTACCTACTAGTACACTGTATACTCATCTGATACCTTTAAGTCAGTGAGATGTTTTTGGACTTGCAGATATGCAGAGTTTTCTGACTGTCAAGAGGTTATTGCCAGGAGTCCCAACACTGTTAATAAACTCATGGTTATGATTGCCAGTCAGTTCCAATTTCACAACGTTGATGGCAATTCAGTTTACACCTACAACAGGTACTCTGCGCAGATCGCCGCAAACACTTTATTCTGTTGTGCATGCAGTTTGCAAACTCCAAGGATTCTGGTTGAGTCCAGGATGCACCAGAGAATGATCAAGCTTATGGGTCTGCTGTCAGATGATGACTTGGCTCTCAGGTAAAGAGGCGGGACAAATTATCATTTTTGATATGATCTTTTTAAAGACATTATTAATAAATAATAATAATAATAATAATAATAATAATAATAATAATGAGTCTTTATTCATCAAAAGATAAAACTACATATCTTATGTTACAATAATATGGAAAGATAAAAACTATCATAAAAATATGCAAAAAATGTATATAAATAAAAAGTATAGTAGGCCTCCTTCGGTCGGAGTTGACTATGGAAACTGTGCCCTATCACTGTCAGTTCATAGTGCTTCGCTCTAAACAATGCCGCCTGTGGCTTATGAGGCCAATGCGGGAGTGGCCGTCCTTGCCGCATGAGGAGCAGATGTGAGTAGATGCGGCGGGGTCAGTTGTTGTTTTCTCTTTTCGCCTGGTCCTTTTTTTGATGACTTCATTGGTGATCTTCTCTTCACCTTCCTTCAGTTGCTTATGGAGGAGGCAGCGCCTAAGTATGTCATCACAATAAATGGAGCTTAAAAATCAACCTATTTATAAAAGTGTTCATAAAGCGCTCTGTGTTAATTTTCGGGCGTACCCAGCCTTTTTTTCTAAGATTATGTACCTAAGTCTTCTGAACAGGAGTGATGTCTTTCAGTGGGTGGCAATCTGTTGATATCAATTTCTTAAAAATGTTTCGATCTTGTTTAATTTTGATAGAAACTGAAAATGAAATGAAATGGCGTTTATGGCATCGGTCTAAAACATTTTGTATAGCCATATAAAGATCAGACTCTGATGCCCCATAGACTGAGAGCGCATAGCTAAAATTAGGTAAAACTATAGATATAAAAAGGTGGTCTGTCTCAACCTGAGAGTAGTGTTCCTTTCTTAGAGTTCGTAGGACATGTAAACACTTATTTGCTTTGACAAGCTTGGTTCTAACATGCTCATTAATTTCCCGTCACTCTGTAGAGTTACACCTAGTAAAACGAATCTATTACATTGAGGAATGTTGTTAATTGGAGAGTAGAGTACATTGTGATTTTTCTTTCTAACAACCAGCTCTTTACATTTACAAGGGTTGCAGACCATTTTATTGTGTAAAGTTACACCAGGTTAAGAACTGTCCTACTATTAAAGTTGGCAGATGGGTCGCGGTTCCTAGTGATAGGTGAGGCTATGGTGGAATCATCGTCATATTTAAAAAGAGCAGGGCAGCCATTAAAGAAAATCTCCAAATCATTCAAAAAATATATATTAAAAAGATACGGTCTGATTACGCTACCTTGTGTGCTTCCTCTATTGACAGATTTCCAATGTCCTAAAAAATTATTGCTAACAACACGTTATCTTGCATAGAGGAAACTGTAATACCAATTTACAATGTAAGGATTTAGGGGTAGCTGTTTCAGTTTGGCAGACAAAATAGTATGGTTCACGAAATCGAACGCCTTACAGAAGTAAAAATTCGCACTGCGCTACAGAGACCACAAACTTGTTAGTTTACTTCCTCGTAAGGCCACCAACACAAGACAACTCAGGAAACCCAAAATGTTTTCTGTTCCCTTATGTAAGACCGATTGGTTCAAAACTTCTTTTATTATTACCCATAGCTCTAGTTTGTAATTATGTAAGTCAATCAATTTAGATATTTTAGACAACTTTTTTTAAGGTTTCTAAGTTTTCTAAATTCATATTTTTTCCATAGCTCCAGTTCATAATTAATATGTAAGTCAACCGTTTTAGATACTTAAGATTCATTTTTTAAGACTTTAAAGTTTTTAAATTCATATTTTTCTCATTTTGGATTAAACTAAACGTAATTCAGTCTTCAGACTGTGATGTGTTTTTATAATAAATGATTTACGATTTACAATAATTGTTGAAGGGCTTAGCCTTGTGGCTTAGAATTTATTCCCACAACACAGCCATGTAGGTTTTTAGCCAGTGTTGTGGCCTTAATTGTTTTAGAAAAATCCTTAGAAAAAGGTAGTCACTCATTGTACTGTTAGTAGTGCCCCTTTAAAGAAAACGTCTGAAGGTTACAAGTCACTAATAATATAATTATATTATAGAGATGACAATTGTTGTCAGGCTAGGGGACTTAACCCATTGACTCCTACACTGGCCGAAACCGGTCGCACAAGACTGCCATGCTTCAAAACATTGCAACTTTCTCAATCGCACGAATATTGCCTTTAGTTAACTGTCAGTTGTGAGCACGAAATGGAATGTCCTTTAAATTTGGATATCCAATAAATGCAAGAAACGTAGCGATTTTTACCAAAAAATATGGCCTTTTGAGTTTGGACAAGAACAAAACTGACCGTTTTTAACGTCAAAGAGAAACGATGAAAATGCCCCTTTTTGCCTTTATCCTTTTTAAAGAAATCATCTTCAACCATCATAACAAAATTTAGTCCTTGTTCTACGGTAGCTTAGAAATGACTTTTTTTGTTCATATTCTTCTCCCGAGCGTAGATACAGCCTTTTGTTCCAGTGCATTTGGGCCTTTCTGCCATTTTCAACATCTCGACCGCATTGCATGCTGGGAAATAACGAGAATTTTTGACAGCGCCCGTTCCTTCCCCCAATTCTTTCACATATAAACTAAGTCTACAGCCATTCCGACCTACCGCCAAGAATTCCTGCTTGTGGTCATCTTCAGTGCTCACAAATTCCAAAATATGTGGCAGTTAAGTCAAGAAATTCATCAATAGTCGAGTCCCAAAGGTACTAAGTGTCCAACCGGCCAAATTCCCAGTTCGTCGAGTAACAAGCCAAATTCGACAACAAAGTACATCACCTTGCTCGATTCTTTGAGAAAGTGGACTCTTAGCTACCGTCATGCTTAATGATGCTCATCAGCAGCCACTAAAGATGAAAAATGGCTGTAAACTTAGCAAAAATCGCAAGCAAACCGAACTTGGGCCATTCTTGTAGCTCCACCGATGAAAAATAGCTACCTCAGAATGACGTTTTCAGAAACCTTGAGCCTCCAGTGCCTTAGGTCAGCACCACTTTTCCATGGTAGTTTCAAATAAAGACTCACAAAATGCTATGGATCTTTTGTAGGTAGAAGATCACTCTGAAAATGTAAAAATGGCTAGGAGTCAATGGGTTAAGACTGGGTTTTTATCTTTAGAAAGCTATCATTCATGCGATATGAAAATTTAATTCTTTAATTTCCTTTTTTCTTATTATAGCTACTACTGCACTCTGTTTCTAGCAAGAACGCGAGCATCAGCTTTGGTTTCGATGGACCCCCGTACAGCAAAATGCATTGATAAAGTCATTGCCTCTTTTTTGACAAAGAACAAGCCTGATGATGTTTCAAAATGGGAAGAAGACCACAATTATGTATGGGTTACCATGATTCCCTTTGTTAGCCTGGCATTTTCTGGCAGAGAAAACAAAGAGACAGAAGTACCTGCAGTGGAAGGCAGTTGTAAGAAACATGGAGAACTTGAAAATGGTGTCCTGTGTGAATGCATAAGAACATCTGAGAGCTGTGCAGCTAGTTTAAAGGCAAATCAGGATGAACCAGATGTTTCAAACATTCTTCTACAAAAGGGACTCTTCGAGGAAAAGGATATGAAAGGCAGCAATGCATCCTTTGATAAAAAAGATGGTAT
>JAEMWC010000805.1:115000-137500 GCA_016490735.1 Pachyseris speciosa | reverse complement strand
TTGCACAAAAATATCCACACTATACATGTAAAGACTAGATGAGCTGGGAACTTTTTCTATTGGTTTCCCAGCCAACCATGCAATATACAGCCCTAATGTTCTTGTACATGTACCTACATCCAGATTATCAAAGACTAGACTCTCTCACGCCCCTTCACAGGTATTGTCTACGGAAGTTTGTCAGTCTGGTTTAATGTGCGACTAATATTGAGAGTGCCATGACCATAAATTATTTAGACATTGTCACAACATGTTGAATAAAAAAAAATATCTGTTTCTAAAGGCCCTGGCAAACGAGGACACATTGTTGCGGACACGTTTCCTTGTTTGCCTACGCATGCAACATTTGTTGCGGACACAACAATTTGTGTCCGAGACACTGTCCGCAACTAAATAATGTTTCCCAGTTTGTGTGCAGCATGGAAACACAATATTTTGTTGTGTGTCCTGCTCGTTTGTGCACCCAAGAAACATCATGAGCAACAATGTGGCCTTGTTTGCCAGGGCATTAAGGATATGGTGATATTGTGATAATAATAATAAATCTAAATCTAAATCTAAATCTAAATCTAAAATTAATCATGGTATTGTAGTGAACACTTATTTTAACCACTAATTTCAACTATTTCTGATTGCTGGTGATTGACTGTTACCTTTCATGTGAGAATAAATCTGTTATGAATAATTACTACTTTGTTCCTCTAATCTGAATTCTTCTAAAATTTTATTCTAAAAATAATGGCAAGAGAAAATTTTGATGTGAAATTGTATGACAAATTTTATAAAACAGACTGTACTGTCAACAATAACTGGTGAAATTACTGGTACCTAAGAAACTTTGTATTATGCATTAACATAAAAATTTGTCAGTGAATCCACTGAATAATATGCTTGTCGAGCATTCTAATATGAAACAACCAACCTCTTCAGAGCCATCGACTGCTAGTTGTAATTGTTAATTGTGTAAAATAAATCATAAGGCCCATTAACAGCTCTGTATTAAAAAAAATAATAAAAAAGTACCAATAAAGGACCTTAATCCAGGATTTTCTTCCTGTAACTAATTGCTTTAAAAAATTTAGTAATTTAAAACTCATTGTCAATTGCAGGGCTTTTGTTAAGAGCTGCTGAGTCTGAGGATTTTCCCCTGCTACTTTGGTTTGCCAGCTAATTGATAGAATAACAGCATATCGACTAAACCACAACTGCAGGTCCCCACCTACTTCTAAAATTATTAGAAACACCATTGAAACAATTTATCTCAAGTGATCTTTCCTTTCATTCTCATGACTCATAGGTGAGGAGAAAATACTTGTCTATTAATTCATAATTCAAGTGCCTATTAACCCTTAAATAAACTATAACTTCCTACACAAGTAAACTATGAGTTCCAAAATCATGATTTGTCCGTTTTACAATGTATTTATCACTTTTTAAGGCCCAATAGCAATCAGCAGCAGATTGCTTTTTTTACAGGAAGAAATCTGCTGCTGATTTCTATTGGGCCTTACAAGGTGAAAAAAATTATATTAATTGTAAAATGGACACATCATGATTCCCTCATAGATTCCCTTACAGTACCAGTGTAAAGTATACCAGTGCATACTGGTGTATAAGATTTTATGGCAGAAACGTTTAGGGGAAAGAAGGATGCAATCCCAGTGTGATGACATGATGGTAATGGTGATGGTGATGAATGTCAACAATTAAACATGGAACAGTGATCAAAAAGAGTACTCCCCAGTGTGAGGATCGAGTGGAAGAGCTATTCCCTGCTTGATTCTCTTGATTAAATACAGCTTGTCACGGCCAGCCTGCAAAGACAGTACAATAAGAGACTTTTATGATATGTATGTATGGTGTGAAAGGCTTACATCTAAAGCACAAGAAGAACAGCCAGCTTTACCAATGCCACAGAGTGAACAATTCACAGCCCAGTCAAAATGTGCTGGCAGCCTGGTGATTTTGTCACCTACAGCGGAGTGTTTGTTGCCTACTCGACACTTAATGTACATGTAGTTAATAAGAAATACTTGGCTGCTTAATTCCTTTACTTTTCCCGTGCAAATTACTGGTGGTAATTAATGATGATTGAAATAAAAAGCCCTAAAAAGTTGTCAAAATGGAGCAGAGTTTACCCCTAAAGCGCCCCAGTTGGAATTATTTGAAGCAGTTATTTTCAAAAGTATTGGAGTAGAATGCTCCCTGCCCCCCCCCCCCTCCCCCACCTAGAAGCCCCTTGCTGCCTTCTACTCCTTTTACCTCATACTACTCCAAATAAGTTTGACAGGGCTGAATTCATGTATAATGATTGAATCAGAATACTTTTTTATTATAACTCACCAGGGCAATCTGCTCCTTGAGTAGTTTGATCTTCTTCTCATTTGAATCCTTCAGCATTTTGTGGTAATAGACAATAATCCTGTGATGGCAAGATTAATCCCGCAGTGAACAATGACATTCTCACAGACAACAAACCCCCAAAAAAGTGAGTTATGTGAACCTTATCAGTGGGTAGCCCCCAACCAAATAAGCTCATGGTAACAGCTCCAAACTGCTGAGCAAAAGACCGTGGTTCAAACCCCAGAGAGGTTCAATTTTTTAAGCAAGCTGCATGCTCAACATCTGCCTTAATTCAGATCATCTTGGTAGTAG
This sequence comes from Pachyseris speciosa, assembly GCA_016490735.1. Classification (NCBI taxonomy): domain Eukaryota; kingdom Metazoa; phylum Cnidaria; class Anthozoa; order Scleractinia; family Pachyseridae; genus Pachyseris; species Pachyseris speciosa. The sequence goes on along the minus strand of JAEMWC010000805.1, from coordinate 134,845 downwards.
TCTTATGCTATGGGCCATGTTTCCAACTCCATGTGTTGTAAAACCCAAAGGGAAGGTAAAAGAACCCACACACTGTGGACTGTGTTAACATACGTACATCCAAGTTTTGGGAGGAGGTTGAGTCACCGGAAAAAAGCCTTGGTTACGGAACCAACATTTGAATTCAATTGGCTGTTGGTTAATAGTTATGTCCTCTTGTGGAGCAGACAAGGTCCCGTCTGTAGCAGTACGTAACACCAACTACAGCTACAATACAATACAATTGCTGTGAGGGCAAGGGGAGGGGGGCATACAGAAAGTGGGGGGATGGGAGAAAACTCAAGGAGATGGTGGTAGGCAGCACATGTTTCTGAGACAAATTATAGGAGAGAGATGATTCCACAGGAGCCCCAAGCTCAGCCATTAAGGAAATCATGATTGTGGTTTGATATATTATTACATACACTCTCATACAACCATCACCTGCTCACCACCCAACCCCACCCCAATTATTATTATTTGTTTTATTTATTTAAACATATTGCTTTACATGTTCACCCCAAGAACTAAATAAGCTCATAACCTGGGGCTTACACCTAAACTTTTAATTACAACATAGGATTAAACATGGGTCACACAGACACAAGTTTTAAGTTACATTATAATCACTACAAAGAGAAAAGGAAAATGGTTTAGACTCTCTTATAAAGTGCTGAACATGAATGTAAATTTTCAATGTTTTCACTATTAACTTTTGTTAGTTCAGTTGAGCCAAAGAGAAAAAGTTCAAATTTTTTCTTGTCAGGATGATTATCTAAACCATTGATCAGAAACAACACTCACTAGACAGTGATTTTCCATGGCATTTTTCTCCACTACATACAGTATTTGGGCAACAGGTACAAGTACATACTATTTATAACAATAGGAAGACAAGCTTGAGGTTTTTACTGGATGGTATACTTCACCCCTTACAACTATTCATGTAACCAAGAGCAAGGTAACTATATTTTTAGCATAGCCCAGGGATTCATCTATTCATTAGAAGTGGTTTTCCTCTAGCCAGTTGGTTTATATTAATTACCCGGGCTGCGCGCGTCTCGCGCGGCGCCCGGGTCTTAAACTACCGACGGTTCTTCTTTTTCGTCGTTGAGTATCATCCACAAATGGCACTTCCGGCGTTTCTGCGCAAGCGCTAACTATTTTTAACAACAGTGATGCGTGTTGTCACGTATGGGAAAATGTCGATTCATCTTGTGGCTTTTGAAGTCTGAACAAACAATATGTTAAGAGAAGTGTCTATGCGAATGTTTGGAAGTTCAACGGCGAGAAGAAAGTTTTTAACATGAGTAAACTTAACAGCAGATGGACTGCCGTGTTTCCCCGTGTCTGCTTCAGTAGACAGCGAGTAGTCTCTAATTTTGGCGACGGATTGTGGGGGCACGTGCGCGCGCGAAGTTGCGAGGAGACGCGACGTGAGGGGAGCGCCAAAAATTAGAGACTACAGACAAAGGGAGTTTGACCTTTCACGGCCGAGTGATTCGAGTGTAAATCTCATATCAACAGCAAGAATTATGCCTGTTGTCACGTATCGGAAAACGTAGATTCACCTTGTGTTTTTGAAGTCTGAACAACTAATATGTTAAGACAAGTGTCTATACGAATGTTTGCAAGTTCAACAGCGAGAAGAAAGCTTTAACATGACCAAAATTTAACTCCAGATGGACTGCCGTGTTCCCGTATCTGCTCCATTGAGATGTACATTTTGTTGAATAACTCAAGTACGGGATATCACACACCTCTGAGACTTTGACAGGTAGTTTATTTACTATTTTGCCACAATATCTCAATTTCTGGACTTTAATTTTTGAATGATAAGCGATTATATTTTACAAATGTACTAGAGTCCCTTGAAACTGTCCAGAAACGTTCCTTTCTTGTGTTTCAAATGACCCTGGATTGACGTATTTGTAAACAGTTTCACTCTGCTAATTAATTTTCTACTCACATTTCACCGAGACTCCATTCATATTTATGCGAAAAAATCCAACATCGTTTCCTTTCTCAAACAATTATCCATCGAAGCGAAAACAAGTGTGCTTAGTTTTTTTTTTTGGGAATCAATACACTATTTTTATCATCTTGCATAACGATAAACCTCTGTGGCCTAAAGGTCATTGTTCCTGCCTGTGACACAGCTAACCCGGGTTCGATGTCCTTTAGTGGTATATATCACGGGCTTTATTTTTTCTGTTTCTCTTTTTCTTGTTCTTTTAGAAATATTTTTTACAAGTGTTATAATTATTGTGCTCAATGGTTGAGCTGTATTTTAGAGGAATATATGTTGATAGGGGTCTAAAGAAATAGACTCCAACACAAGCTAAACACAATGCGTCCGATGTAAGAAAGACAGACTTCCCTCTATTCTTTTGTTTAGCACTATAAGTTAGGGATACAATACTGTTTTTTGCAAGCCCGGGTTTAGGCTAATTGTAGCCTCTTATTTATTAATTAGTTCAGCAATTCTGCTCCCAGACAGTGTGTGCTGATCAAGCTACGACACTCTTGCATGCCTGAGCAGAGTACAGTAACAGTGCAAAATATTAATACGATCGAGAGCCCACTCCAACCTGCACAAGGATAAAATTAATGCTCTGACACTGTTTTAAAAAAAGATTATTAATAATGATACTTACCCAAGAATACAAAACAGCATGGCAATGAAACTTGCTGATGATGCATAATTGATGACTTGTCGCAACCAGCTGGGAAATCCTGCCACAGTGACAATGATGACTTGGTACATGAATTCCTGACCCCTTCACAGAGAAAAATGGACAACATCTATGTGAATGATCAGCGCAAAAAGCAAGTGGGTGAATTCTGTCCCAAAATGACAAAGAGAATTTTTGTTGCAGCTGATTTCTTGGTAGACTTTTAATAAATATTGTAAAATGTTGCAAACTTAGTATGCATTTTCAGGTTAAGGGTTTATTTGTGTCCCAAAGAAATGATAATCATTTGATGACTTTTACACCAGGTTTACTTTTCTTGTGGACTCATAAACTAACAGTTATTGTTTCTATGTAAAAGTGAGAAACAATAAAATTGAAAATAATTTATATTCATGTGCCCTCAAAAGCAAGTTACTTTTCAAAGCCAAAGAGCAAATTGGACAAAAAATTCTGAAATTCCATCTCCTTTCCAAAAATCAAGAACCCTGCCATTTCATTTACTATAGCATAAGATGTACAGGTGATATATGGACCATATAATGACATATTTTTTTCAAACCAATAACTAACTTTGACGAACATTTTAAGTGGGCTGTCATTATTATTTTAATCAATCATTGTGCAGGGATTTGAATAACTTTAAAAAAATTGTACATGACAATAATTATTTTCTTTGGCTATAAATGCTTTGATTTGTATTTCATTACTAACAGATCTACAGTTAGAGAGCAGCTACAAAACAAAACTTTAAAACCTACTTGAATGGACCACACGTTTGAGAGGGGGAAGTTCTGTAAAAATTAAAATACAACAGATTACTGCACATCAGTATGTACCACAGAACTACAAGACCTGTGTGAATAGTGCCAATTATTAAGTTTGCAACAGAAGTCTAACATTGGTGACAAAAAGTTCACGAGTATACCTCCACCTAATAATATTACGCAACATAACAAAGCATTCAGCAAATGAAATCTTTGCTCTTTTGGGATGAGATGATCATTCTTTTACAATCTGCAGGGATAGCTAAGGGATTCCCCTGGAGGTAATTCTTCAGTGGACTTAAGCATTCTATCCATGGAAGATGAGCAATACTTGATCTTTGCATATTGCTACTGAAAACACTGACTTCTACGTTACACTACAGGGTTTGAACTTGTAATACAAACATCCACCTCAGAGGCATACGCGTATTTCGTTTTGGGTTCAAAATGAATTTTGTTAATATTGACACTGCATGAAATACTTTTGGAAAAGGAAGACATCACTCACTTTTCTCAAGAGGAGGACAAACCATAATGTTAATATTATGAAAGGTGTTCGTCATCATGGTTTCAAATGATAGCTGAGTTAATCTTTTGTCTCACGATCGAATCACAAAGATGTGGATAACGACGTTTCGACTGCTATACTGCTGGTCTTCATCAGGCAATGGTGTCGACTTGCTGCATGTGAGTATAAGAAGCACCGTAGCTGGTGGTGATTGGTGCATTTCGATCCTCACTTAGGCTGTTGTTGATTGGAGGATTTCGATCCTTGTCGTTCAGACTAGAAATTGTTCCCTCAGCTGTCCGCTTTGGTACTGATCGGCTGTTGTGTTGTCTGATCGTGGGTATCCACGCTTCAGGAATTTCAATTCCACTGTCCCTGTTGATGTTTTTAGGGTGAAGTCTTATGTGAATAGCCTCTTTAACCCTACGGGTGTACCAATGTGGGTCTCAGTCAATAAATTTAACTTCGTCCCAGAGCAGATAATGTCCGGTCGCGTTGCTATGTTCTGAAACGGTGGAGGATTGGGTTTGAACAAGCCGTATGTCTCTATCGTGTTCCTTAATACATTCATGCATAGATCTTCCCGTCTCTCCAATATAAACCTTACCACATTAACAGGGAATCTTGTAGACTACTCCGTCTAAGGACAATGTCCTTAGGTCACACTAGGTGTGATCTAAGAGTTGTGTCAGATCTGAAAACAGACCGTATACCTTGTTGTTGTAGGCAATGGTGAAGAGCCTCCGATGTGCCTTTGACATATGGCAGAACCACAGTAGATTTAATTTCAGGTTCAGGTTCTTTAGTGGTTGTTCATCCCTCGGTTTTCGTAAGGTTTTTTACAAATGAAAATGGATAACCATTGGAAACAAGGACTGATGAGAGGTGTTTCTTTTCATGAGGAATAACTGATCGTTTTGTTATGAGGTGTATTTTACAGATTGCAGGTGGTGTGAATCATACGCTAGGTACTGGTCAGTGTGTGTAGGCTTTCTGTAAACACTGGTAGAGAGGTATCCATTTAAATCCTTAATGATCAAGTATCAAGGAAGGGAATTGAGTTGTCATTCTCAGTTTCCATTGTGAAACGGATCATCGGCTTTTGACTATTGAGGTGTTGTAAGCAAGAGTCAACTTTGTCACGATTTAAGATGGTAAAGGTGTCATCCACATAGCATTTCCTCCAATCAACAACAGCCTAAGCAAGGATCGAAATGCACCAATCACCACCAGCCACGGTGCTTCTTATACTCACACGCAGCCAGTTGACACCATCGCCTGATGAAGACCAGCAGTATAGCGGTCGAAACGTCGCGTTCCACATCTTTGTGACTCAATTGTGAGACAGAAGATCAACTCAGCTATCAACCATAATGTTGTTGGCATATTTCTAATGACACAAGGAAAAAACTTGACAAAAGTGGCCGAATTTTGGCATTAAAAAGTAACTCCATCCTGGCCATAAATTCTGGTTCCACTGTTTCAGAATTAAGACTTGTTGACCAACAGGAATTTTAAAAAAAACTTGAACTATTATTGCTTGTTTGTTTGGTTGTGTTTGTTTTTCTTTTTAACTGACACTGGCCAGTGTGTCTTTTAATTTACTTCTTTGACACACATACAAAAAAGAATGAAAAAATCCGTTCATGTGTGGTGTGCCTGTGGCCCAAGTGCATTTTAAGCATGCTTCCTTCCCCACCCAAAGTTCACTCATCACTTACATATCTGCAGACATGATGGTATATCCAATGGTAATCAACGACAAGGTAAAGGAAGCAGCCAATAAAATCAGGAACAACAGGTTCATTTTGGATGCTCGGAAAGGCCTCATGGATGGACGACAGTTCATGATTACACTGGTCTGCAATGAACAAAAGAGAAAATCCCAATCACTATCCTACTGGGTAATTATGTCACCTTGCCATACAGATACAGTGTAACAAGAAATGATATCTTTGGTGAAAATTGACTTTGTTCTTATGAAATGCATTGTTTGATCAAAGGCTTGTTGCACAACATTTGAAATAAATGCCTGTAAAGATAAAGGCAAAATTAATTTAACTGTACAGCATTTCCAAATTCCAGCATAATTTTGAAATACAGGAGGATTTGAACCTTGGGCCTCAGTATAACATGTCCTGAGTAAACTCTGTCATAAAATGCAACAGTTACTTTACACCACCTACATGTAAAAAACACATATTATGGTTACATGTACCTTTAATTACAAAATAATACTAAAAAATGGGGCATGTGGCCAAAATCTATCAACTCACACAATTATATAATTATAAATAATACTATAAGTTATACAGTTAAGCCTTCACTTGCAGACACCTCCCTTAAGAAGACACCCACTCGCTATACATATATAAGCAGACACCAATCAAACACCCAAGCCATAACATTTATTCACTGAAAGTTCAGATTAAACTTATCTCTCAAAAGTGGAAGCAGACACTTCTTTGAAGCTCTGTGGGATGTTAACAACCTTCCTTAAGCAGAGAGACCATTTGAAAGACAAGCTCAAGCAGCAGTTCTATTCCATTTATTTTACACCTTGATCTGTCAACTGTTTTTGTCCCTCTATTAATAATGTACATTTTCAGATTTTTCTCGTGGCCAGTTACAAAAATTTATTCAGCTTGGTCCTGATGATGTCCATGCACTTACTGGAGTACGTTTGACTGTACTAACATCAATGGTATTATTTTGCAAAAAAATGCTGCATGCTATTCTGCAAAAAGGGGGTATATCACTTTTTCTCCTTAAGATCCAAGATCTCTCTAAACTCACTCTACATTGGCATACAGACCCCCCCAGCTGATAATAGTGTCACAGGCACCGTGCAGGGAGAGGGGCTGCCCCCCCCCCCCCTCCCCACTTCTCAACAGTACACATGCTTAATGTACATGTAAGCTTGAATTGTTCCTCTTTTTACTTTTTTTCTACTCTTATACACTAATATTATGTTTGAATAAGTGTGAATAAACTGAAACTGAAACTGAAACTGAAACTACAATGTCTTGAGGGCAATTGTATATTGAGTTGAGCTTTGTGGATATGTTACTAATTGCCAGTTATGATTAGTTAAGTGAAAAGTTAATTAAATTCTTGTTTTAAAACACCGCTTTTTGCTGCCGAAAGGATATAATTATAAGTTTCACCCTACAATGTTAGTTTTAAAGCATTTCTAGCCATTTCAGAGGACTTTAATTTAACACTTCTCCAGGGAAGCATGCCCCCGGACCCCACCCCCCTCTCCCCTAGTTGACTCACGCTAATGCATTCGAAACCAGCTCCCCCAGTTGCAAACTTGCTGTGCAGGCCCTGTGTCAGAGATTAACTTCTGTTCTTACGTCAAGCATTGGATGACCTCCGAGAAACTTATATGCTTAATGACGACAAAACTGAATGTAATGTAAATAGCATCACAACATCTATTAAACAAGAGGCAGTCAAGAACTGCATGTGGCTACTGCTAGCCCATTTTTCGAGCTTTTTAGTGACCATTTATGAAGGTTTTCCAGCCAAAGGACAAAAACAAACAACACGGATATGACGAAAATTAGCACTAAGCAATTTTTATTTCCAAATGCAAACGGTTGAAAGACTATTGTATTGCATTGTACTGTGGAAAGTTATGTTGAATAAACTCGACAAGAAGTGTGAAGTAACAGTTGACCTTATTATTTATATTGATGCACAACTTTATACAGCTACCGTAGGTGCATGCAGAGCAACAAAGAAGTTGTAATAAACAAGTGCAAAAAAGCCGTGCATAAATAAAGAACTGAAAAAGTAGAGGGAACACATTTTATCAAGTTTATTTACCTGTGGCCTATAAATAACCAAATGTCTCCAAACAAAGCAAAAAAAGTCGCATCCTGATTCCATTCAAGCAAATTGTCACCTCTGCGAGCGAATAAAACTAAAGCTGATTCATCTTAATTACACAAAAGCGTAAATTGTCACATACACTTAATTACGATTTGGTTTGAGTTGCCAGCGACGAGAATACTCGAGTTAACCGGCTTCAAATGTCACTGCACAAACAAGGATGCATGAACGAAGAAGGTTTGTATAATTTGTAAAGAAACACGCTACAATTCTCGGTCTTGCAAACATTTCTGAGTGCGATAAGTGTCACATTACAGAGCACATGCTTTTATGCATGTCTGATATGCAAATACGGCTTGGTTTTGAAAATTGTTATCTTGCATTACCAGTTTTGAATCAAATTGTCTTTACCCTCACCTTGGGAAGTAAACAGTGCATTCAGAAAATCTCTGTATCTATGAAAGTCAGTGCTTAATTCCTGATAGCAGAAAATGCAAATTCGTATTTTTCATGAAAGGCGCATCCCAAGTTTATTTTTGATCGAAATAGTGATTAATCTTCCAAAAAGTGTGCCTTATAACCAACAAACTACAGTATTTTTATTTCATTGCATTAGACAACAGATAAGTGTTTTCTTTAGTGAAAATTCTAAATAAAATCTCTGATCAGGTAACACTGAGCCGCAATGGTCATCCGATACTTTGTAATCCGATCTGTTTCACTACTTACATTACATTACATTACTAACATCACTTACAGACTGGGTGGCATAATGGCTACCGCTTCTCTAGAAGCAGTAGCCACAAAAAAGGCTGCTGTCAATACCATCAGAGTAGGGGATTGTGATGTCAGCAAAGTGCCTGTTGCGTGAAATCTAGGTGCGTGGTTTGATGTCCAACTTACTATGGCCACACTCATTACCAAAATAATTATGCAGTACAGCTTTCTATCATTTGCATACATTAGACACATCAGGAAATACCTATCAATGGATAGCTGCTACTCTAATTCACTTTTCTTGTTAATAGCCGAATTATACAGTCTGCCTAAGTTTTAACTAGGCAAGTTACAGAGAGTCCAAAGTACAAGCCGCCAGGATTTTGCCACATAACTCCAGTGCTTCTTCATCTGCACTGGTTACCTGTCATATTTCGTATAGATTAAATAAGACGTTACTTTTAACTTTTAGAGCTAGTCATGAATTAACCCCATCTTATATAATTGAAGGCCTCGGAGCATAACCAACCTATGTCGAATTTTGGGTCGTTTTTCGATTTTGCTCAGATTTCTCCGAACTTCTGCATGTGAACTGCAATTCGATTGAAAAACATTGTTTGGTATTTTTTTCACCGATTTTTTTTTTCATTTTGGAGATATAATGTGTGCAAAAAATGCATTTTTTCTTGCATACACAAAGAAACCAACCTTCCACGAGAGTGGTTTGCAAACTGCATTACATCTTCATTCAATCAAATTGCAGTTTACTCTCAACAATTCAGACAAAGCCAGGCAAAATTGAAAAATGACCCAAAATTCGACATAGGTTGGTTATGCTCTGAGCCCTTCAATTATATCCATTCAGTGATCTTGTTAGCACTTGTTACATGCATGTAAGCCATTAATTAAAAATTAATTCTAGAAACAATATGCGGTCAGACAACAGAATAGTGCTATACATGTCTTACCCGAATTTTAAAACTTTACCCTGGGCGACCATGCTCTCAATTTTTGCTTTAATGGCACCTAAACTTTGGAATGGTTTACCTCTGGAAATTCAATAGGATGGCCAAATCTGTTGACAATTTTGAAAAACTTTTAAAGACATATCTTTTTCGTAAGGGTGTTTATCCTTAGTTAGTTTTAATTACTACCTCTAGATACACAAAATTCGATGGATTGGATGTATCCTTTAGTAAGGTTTTAAGCTTTAGTTAGGTTTATCTGAAATAGTATACACAACACATGATTTTTATAATTTTTTTAATTATTTATTATTAATTTAATAATTTCATTCTATTGTTGCAACATCTCATCCTGACAACTGGACAATACTTGAAAGCTTGGATTCAAAGGATTAGGTTATGACTTTTTCTAACAAAAAAAAAGCAAAACAGGATCTGATCATATATAGGCGATTCCCTTTGTTTTGGTTTTGATAAGAAATACATCTAATTCATGCATCACTTCAGTTGGTTCTGATCAGTTTGAGGTTAAAGTTATGCACTAATTTGTTGAATCCAGGCCTCTAAATCACAAAGTTATTGTAGAACTTCTTTTCTGACACCATAACCAGTCTGTATATCAAGTAAAATGAAATTCAATTTAAAGATGTTTGGATTTTAAGGCCAAAAAGCAATTTATTACGCCCCTTTGGACAGAAAGGCCTTCTGTTGTTATAATATAAACTTACCCTTTTCACATAAAAGAGAATCCACAGCTTTATCACCTGAATAAGTGGCAGCAAGGGACTGTAAAACGTACCAATCCTACATATACATTACACAAAGAAACCAGAAAGTATTTTACTTTGTATAAAGCCTTCCATCCTCGCGACAGTCAATTTAAAAATCTATTAATAATTCATCAACAAAATTTAAAAAATATTAATTTTTAATGAGTGTCTTTATATCTGATAAAGACACGGCTACATTTTGCATCCGATTTTCTAGGCCAAAATAACCCAAAATCTAAATTTTAGTTTAAGAACGGATAGATATTTTTTAAGCCATTCAATAAATTTGAAATTCATGTTTTATCAAGTCCTAAAACACTTGGCTGTGCCTCGTGTTTTAAACTTGATAAAACACTACAAAATGCAGGAGGGCGGGGCTTGATAGCAGTAGAGACCTGTGTGGAGCTAACCAAAGCAAGCCTAGCTAAGTACATGTCAGAAAGCAACAAAAGGATTAACTGTCTGCCGCAAGGGGGGATATGAAATGGGATGGTGAGGAGACAAATGCTATTAAGAGGCTGAGAGTGAAAGAGATGACGCAGGAGGTGAAAAGTAAAAAGCTACATGGACAGTTTCTGATGGAGATGGATGAAATCGCCAGTGAGGACAGTTGGTCATGGCTAAGGACAGGATATCTAAAGAAATAGATGGAGGGGTTACTTGTAGCTGCCCAGAGCCAGGCACTAAGAACCAATGCCATAAAGGCCAAGATTAATAAGCCAGAAGAGAACCCACCATGTCTCCTGTGCCACCACAAAAACAAAATGGTTAATCATAATTTTTATCGTGAGCGAGTGCCCTATGATTGCACAAACACAATACAAACGGAGACACGACACTGTCACAAAGGCCCTGCATTGGGATCTGTCTCGGTAGTACGGGTTTAATAGCAGAGGGAAGTGGTTTGAGCATCAGCCCCAGAGAGTATACTAGAGAATGACGAGGCTAAAATTCGTTGGGACTTCGCCATCCAGACAGACCAGAAATTGTCGCATAACAGGTCTGACATTGTTGTGATCGACAAGAAAACAAATGAATGCCGCCATGTTGATGTCTCTTGCCCTGTTGATAGCTGGATTTGTCTGAAGGAGCATGAGAAACTGGAGAAATATACTGACCTGGCCTTTGAGATAAAGAGACTTTTTGGTGATTACATATTAAGGTTAGAATCATCCCTATTGTAATTGGTGCTCTTGGTACTTTTTCTAATAACTTACAGAAGTATCTGGAAGACCTGCACATTGGTCTAAGCATCCAAACATTACAGAGGTCAGTACTGTTGGGGTCCTCGGGAATTTTTCTGAAGAACCCTGGAACGCTAAGGTGGTGTGTCACTACCTGCTGATAGGGGATACTCCAGTAGCAATAGTATAATTATAATGATATAGTCTAATAATAATAATAAGTAATAGTAATTGGACCTCATCTCGTACAATTCAGGGAGTAATTGGGCGAGTAATTTCAAAATCAGACGAGTGCAAAGCGCAAGGCCGATTTGAAAATACAAGCGCGATTACTCCCTGAATTGTATGACACAAGGTCCAATTACTAATTAATCGTACCTATCTATAACAAATTTCGGAATTAAAAATTTCTTTTGGGAAGGTCTTTTGAGTGAAAACGTCTGTAGCGCTTTTCATAAGTTTTGAAAACTGGAGGAAACATTTGCAAAGGAAGCCAATAAAGTGTGTGTAATTGACGTGAAAATCACATGGGGATCCAATTACAGGTATCCAATTTGAACTTTTTGTAATTGGATACCTGAAATTGGACACCCACGTGATCTGCGCCGATTATGTGACAAATAGGCGCACGGAGAACCAATCACGATCGAGAATTTTTTTATAGATACGATTATAATAATAATAATAATAATAATAATAATAATAATAATAAAAGAGAAGATCAATGAGAAGAAGTGGCACGGACGGTTCCTGCAGGCTAGGTGGCAGGACAGCGAGCTAAGTCAGAGCGGATGCTTTTCTTGGCTGCGTGATTGGACATGCGCTCCTATCCATACCATCACTGGGGTAATGGAGCTTTACAAGCAGCTCATGCCCACTAAGGTGTACACAGTCCACAAAACAGGTACAACACACCCAGGGCGATGTCACATGTAGACCATGTGGGAAATCTTCTGAGACTCTTGCGTATGTGCTAGCGGGGTGCTCTGCTTTGGCCTAGTCTAAATACCTAAAGAGGTCTACACAATGCAGCACTGAAAGTCCTCCTCTTTGAGATGGCAAGGGAACTGAGGCTAATTCATTCAGTTCCGCCCTGGTACTTGCATGCAGTGCCCAAAGCAGTCTAGGAGTCACCTGAGGTACTAGCATTTTGGGATGTCCCAGTTTATACGGAACACACCATCATCAAGGTTAACAGAGTGGATGCTCGATTTGTGGACCACAAGAATAAGAAGGTGTGGGCTGTGGAGATGTCCTGTCCGTGGATGGAGCATCGGGAAAAGAAGTCCAAGGAGAAGACGGTCAAGTACGGGCCTCTGTAATTCGAGCTGAAGAAGCAGCACCCTGGCTATGACGTTGAACAACGTAACATCATCATTGATGTGCTAGGGGGATGGTCAAGGGATCTAGACCTGACAATGAGGAAGCTCTTTGGCAGCAGGGGCTATGACGTATTGAGAAGGATACAGAAGGCTACCATCTCGACTTCTCTCAACATATATAGTGAGAACTTTTAAAGCTACCGTCACTTGACTTTCCCTAAGGGAATAGCATAGGAGCTCAAGATAGTTTAGTATCAGAGAATTTTAGATTGTTTATTAGATTTCTATCTTTTATCATATATTTTTTCAACTCAGTAGTTTTCTTTTAATAGTTCCTTCAGACTGCATAGGTTATGCTATACGCCCTATGTTGTTCCATTTTAGCATCCATACATTTATCAACTGCTATAATAATAATAATAATAATAATAATAATAATAATAATAATAATAATAATTATAATAATAATAACTGTGATTCACTTTATGTAATGTGTAAAACAGTACTTCTTACCAACACAGGCACTGTGCATACACCAGGTCAAGAACATTCCTTGAAATATCAAAGCCAGGAGGCCCCAGTGTTTCCTTGCACCAAGGGATATTTACCGCCAGTATCCTAAGTTAAAAACAGATTAAACTCAGATGTGGTTTCCAAATGCAACTTGAAAATCCAGATCAATCATGGATGTTTCCTGTTTCTCAACCACACAAAGTATTACCAATTATGAATATGCGTGTACAATTTATTTAATCTTAGATTATCTGCAGTCAGGAATAAAAGCTCCTAATTTGGCTAACTATTCCCAAAAGCAGGCTGGGTATTTCTACTTTCTGAAAGCATCTCAGATGGTCAGAAATAATTATTTTGGAATATTGTCAAAGTATTCACATGATATTAAACTTTTTCATCATCATCATCATCATTTTATTTCAATAATTTAAAATTTACAATTTAGGGAAATACACAACAGTCTGACCAACAATAAATTTGCTGAGCATCAAAGAATAATCTGGCAGGCTGGGGTTAGGAAACAGTAAGTGACAATTTTTCTGACAACAGAAAAGTAGCCCTTACATTAGATTCACAACTTATAATAATTATTTAATAACGTCACATTAAACACCAGCGGTTTGTTGTGAGCAAAATAGAATTATTAAAAAGGAGATCGTTAGGTCACCTTCGGACAAATTCTCCAAAGAAGGTTGACACCAGCTGGAAAGCAAAATCCACAATGACAAGTCGGTAGAATGCATATCCAATATAATTCTCCCAGCATCTTATTATGTCCTATGAGAAAAGGATTTTAACATGAGAACTTTCTGAAATAATAGCCTGGTGAACTTAAAAATTGTGACCAGAAATGTTCTGTTTGAGAACGCAACCCTATCCCACCCAGGAAAGGTTCTTCGAACTGGACTTGCTTCTTACCCAGCCCTCTTTTTATAACTACTCCTGTAGCATCTTCCCTGGTCTTAAAAAACTACATGGATATAAATAGTCCACACTTAAGTTTGTTTTATATTACATTTAATTTCTCAAGCATTTTTAATGCGAGCCTCTGGCTCAGACGATTGAGCAATCACTTCCTACATCCTTGACCTTACATAATTATATTTATTTATTACTACACTGCAGTTCAGCTTCAATTTTTGAGCAGAAATTAGGTTACAAGTGTGTTAGAAATCGAGGCAATCCAAACACAAAAGGTCTTTAAGTAGTGTCCCCGATTAGTAGGCCTGAGGGCAAGCTAGAAGATTAGACACTCAAATAAAGTTGTTGATTGATTGATTGTCTTTCGTCACTCGCTCCATGTCCTTGTTTTTGACTGCCTATTATTGGTTAGGATTATATTTTTGAATGGCAAACATCAACAAAAAGGTACCTCTGTTCATCTTTGTTTACTGTCAGTAGTTTATTACAGGTGTATACATGCAGAATATATGCCCAAATGTTATGCACTGGTCAGTGGATTCACAAAAATAATGTTTAACAGGAATTGATGGACACTAAAAACTTCCCCTCTACCCTGGGTGCCAGAGGTTATTTTATTTGTTTGAAGGAGGGAATTTACGCAGCGAAGCCACAGTAACGAGGCGCGAAGCGCTGAGAGGAAAAAAATAACCTCTGGTCGCACAAATGCTGAACCTCATTTCTGTGCAGTTTTGTGTATCAGATATCCAACCAAACTGGTATTCATCGGTGTCTGGTTGTTATCAGGATCATTTTTGACATTTCTGACATCAGATCGTTATGAACAATCAGCGCATGTTGCAGCGAACCGTGAAAACTTATCGGTATGCTGGAAAATGTTGAGGAAGGTTATTACGCAGGTTAAAATTGTCCATTCATTCGTGGACGATTTTTGCAGGGTAGATAGTTTATGACTACGGGAAATCAAATTCATTCCTTGGCGAAAATGCAAAGAAGCTAAACGTGTCAAACCGTTGTGGCGCGATTATCCGATGTTTTGGGATTTCCTGTTTGTAACTTTGTAAACAAGATGATGCCTCTTCTCGGTTCTGCACGAAATGCGTATGAGAGTTGGAAAAAGTTAGAAAACTTAAATGGAGTCTCGGAAAATTTCAGAAATCAAGCACACCCTTGCTTTGTAGGAATTTTCGCCACCTTTCCTCCTGAATAATAAGCTCTGGACTTGTAAATATTATATTATGCTTTAACGCATTTACATCATCAACCAGGCCCCAGTTGCTCGAAGCATGGTTAGCGCTAACCCGTGTTAAATACCATGACAACCTATAGGTTTTAATACACCTTAACCAATGGTTAGCACTAACCATGCTTCGAAAAACTCAGCCCAGAACGCTATAATAACCAAGAGAGCAGGCTGCAATACCGCTATCAGCAAGCTCTTGAATGGGCAGCTAGAGAGTGGGCAGATCACCTAAAGGACATGTAGATCATGTAAACCGGCACAAATTGCTGGAACAATTTCAAAGGTTAAGGATTTATCACAACTCATCGGTAAAACAGCCAATGCATCCTTACGGCTTAGGAACGCCAACAACGCTTCTTTATGCACTGGAAATTTGGACTCCAATGAACAGCAGTTCGAAATGCAGAAAAGTGATCTTTGATATTTTACGAATATATTTTCTGTCCAAACCAGTTTGTCGGCTGGGAAGCCACGCTTTTCCTAAGCCAATCAGAGTTGTTGTTTATTTGAAGACCCAATCAGCAGACTGGGACAAATTCTGTCCTAAGGAAATGAGTTTCTCGGCTAGTGCGACCAGAGGCCCGTCTCTCCAGTTCTATTTTAGCTTTTCAGGGATATTTATTTTTTTCAACGGGCCTCTGGAACCAGGGTACTTCCCCTCATACTGAAAACTTGGATTTTCCAAGTTAAAAACTAATATCATTGTTTATAGCTTCATAATAGAGTGTTACTGACTGGGTCACAGGTTGCATCACCGACCACGCCCACAAGTTGTTTGTTACTGCGGCATCTTTGAATGTCCACAAACAGCAGAACGGTCACCATAGTAACTGATGTCAGCATCATTAAAGTAGTCCTGAATAAAGTTAAAAATAATAATAAAGCCTACCTATTTACAAGATATTTTCAATCAACTGTTTGCTTTTTTGTGTGGGATACTCTCTAAATCGCTAGCTAGCTAGCTAACATGCAACATTTCGACCATTTCCCGAAGCTGTTCACCTGAGAACAACAAATTTGACTGGATACACATATACATATACCGACCATTACCAGAAGCTCTTCGACTGAGAATGAAATTTAATCGCTTCAAAAGTGGTCAGACAATTTGACGACTTCGACTGTTAACACCATATCTAAAGAGAGATTTTCATGATACTTTTCGCTGCTTCTGATGAAAGGCTTTCACAAAATATAAATAAATTTATTTTCATTGAAAGTCAAATATAATTCTTGTTGAGTACTTCAACAGCTAGGCAACCAGAGTGATCATATTTCATTAGACAGATGTGATCAATCGGTGGATATTTCAGAGCAATGTTTCGAGATTTCTTTGCCAGGGCAGAGGAAAACTTTGTTTTATTGTTTTGCTACAGTGTTAACATTAACTAACAGCACTTATTCTAAGGCGAACAAGAAAGTAGTTTTTCAGCTTACTTCACATTGCCATGCAGTTCAAAAGCAGAACAGCAATTTACATATCTGTGTTTATCTGAACTTTGTGATAAATTTCTAAAGTATTTGGTAACAAAAACAAACAGCAAGGCAAAGTGACTGAAATTCAAAACAAGTATTTCTCGGGATGAAAATGGCAACTGGTTGTGGTAACCATTCGCAAGTACTGTTTTCTGATTGTAATTATAAATGAGCTGGCTGAAGTTGAGAAAGCGACAAGTGAAAGCATGTTTCATCATGTTCACTACATCCAAGCAAATATTTGGTTGAATTGCGCTGGTTTTAACGAGTTTTCTTTGAAAGTTTAGATTTGCTCGTGGTAAAGTGATTCTACTGATTTTTCCACTCATTGGTTCAAATAATGACCTCTACAGAATGTTGATTTTGACTTGCTATCATTACCCTGCAGCAATTATGTGGAGTAATTACATGTACATTGTATATATTTGAATGGACTTTTCAGCCTTATTTATTCATACCAATCATCTAGCTACTCGATCAGTTGTTTTTTCTTTTATGTAATTAGTAACTGTGGTATCCCACACATGTAGCCCTTAGGCTACCTATTTAATTTGCTTGTCATTCCAAGCACAAAGCAATCTAATTATTTTAAAGTTGAGTTAACTGGTTATGATCTATATAGCCTCCCACTCAGTCCTTTTTAGGGGACTTGTATTTCACTTCCTCCACAGAAACGCCTGCTTAACCGAAGCCAATATTCCTTTCCCATTGTTTGTCTCATAGGCATCCTAGCCAATCACGATCGAGCAATTGCCTAGCGATGGCAAGCAAAATTATCGTAACAAAATTATATTAAATACAGTGCTCGGAGCTAGCTCAAGCTTTGTCTCCACCATGTCAAACTGTTCCTGCGAAAAGCATCCTGAGGCCAAGGTCAACCTTCCAGAATTTAGAAGGTTTGATGTGATTGGTTTAGCCTGGGAAAGGAATGTTGGCTTCAGGCCAGGTAAGCAGGCATTTGTGGGGAGGAGGTAAAATACAAGTCCCCTAAAAATGACTGCATGGGAGGCCTGCTAGTTATGATCAAGAATTCATTTAAATTTCTTATCCACAAAACTCTATCAAAGTGGTGCGATGACTAGTTACACAATGTACATTAACTGTGCAACATAAAGCTGCGGCTACACAAGCGATTTTTTGCTGGCATCGGTGATGCGATTTTTTCAAATTTTGTCGCGTTGCCAGTACGCCCAGGGTGGCTACACGAGTGACAGATTGAAGAACGCAAGCTACACGGCCAACAATCTGTGTGATTTTGTCACGAAAGTTTCAACTCAGGCGACTTTTCTCTTACGATTTTTTTCAGCTGTCGCATCACCTGCGCGAGGGTGGCTACACTTGCGATTTTCATCGCGCGCTGGCGACGCGACAAAATTTGAAAAAATTGCATCACCGGCGCAAGCAAAAAATCACATGTGTAGCTGCAGCTTAATGCTGTATATAATTGTGTAAAGTGATTAACACCAACAAGCAAAACCACACGACTTGACTGTAAGGCAAAATGAAAAATTCTTAAAATTAAAACAATGTTGAGGAATAAGCTATGAATAATGGAAAAGCACTTGTTACAAAACCTGCACTACATACATCCGTCACAGTGTGTACTAATTACCTTGCCAAATTCACATTAACGGTAGTTCGAGGGCTCCTGTATTTTTCCAAACTTGCAATAATACGAAAAGCCATTGGCAAGAGAAGGTTAATCCCTGACACAACCAATGGAAGCAGTAATTTTTTCAGCACATCGTCTTGGTCCTATAAAACAAAAGATGGTTGCTCAAGAATAGGAGCCTTGAAACTGATTGTTCATGCCTCCTCCATGGTTGTGGACTCTGACAGAACACATGATTGCAAAACAGTAAGGCTGCTAGCTATAATCCATTGTTGCATGATGGTATATAAAGTGCAAATGGATTGTCCACTATCACTGAAACCTGAAATGAAATTTGATTAATAAGATCCTGCCAGCTCTAGCTCTCATGCATGCTGACAGATCATAGCATCTAACATGTACAATTGCAACCTTCAACAACAACCTTGCATTTTTCTTATTTATCCATGGACAATTCATCAGCTATAAATAACAAAAACGACATTTAAATATAATTATGCAAGTAAACAATTCAATTCCCTGGAACCCAACAAACATCGTAGTCCACTGTAAACAAGATCAACAGAGAGTACTCACATGGCAGTGTAAAAATGGAATGGTTTGGACATCTAGTCTTTAATTTTTTCACGTGAACATTAACTAAGGTACATATGTAGAAAATAAATACAAAATCTAGGATGCATTTCCTACCCCAGTTAGTGATAGGCCTGCAGAGAACCGAATCAGGTAGGCAGCTCCACCCATCAGGACGAGGACAATGAAATTAGTGAGAAGACGAAGCCAGAATAAACTACACTTTTGATCCAGTGTTCGCTCAAAACTGTAACCCTGCTCAGCAATCACCTCCTAGAAAAGGTGCACGTGACATTAAGATTAGAATATCATTTCTCGCTGAACAAAAGCAACCACATTTTCTCATCACTCTGGTCTGCAACTGCACAAACTGACTTGTACGTCCTTTTATATATGTCAAGACCTACTCCTGAGCAACACCTTGCCTGTTAAGGTGGCCGAACACAGTTTTCGCGTGCGCTCTTGTTGATGCGATTCAGCATGTGCGCACAAGGATTGGAAAAATAAACATGCCGTTGATATAGCGATCATTTTCTTTGCCCAATGCCCGCTCTATCTTTGCTATTTTCATCATAATTGGACGCAGTGCACTGATGGCTTTAATCTTTTATAACAAAGGTATGTTAGAAAAGGTAACGATGCAAAGAACTCAGCAATTCTCGGATTTTTCCAAATCGAAAGAACCCAGTTAAATGCAGCACATGCGCAGTTGCTCAAAAAATT